>OZ007501.1:3520703-4038203 GCA_963931805.1 Microdon myrmicae | reverse complement strand
GTTCTAACGTGAACGTTGGTCTAACGTGAGCAAACGCGGCACCCACCGCGGCGACAGCTTTCTCATGCCCAAATCTTGATTTAATATGTGACACACACGTTCTTTGGGCATTTCCGTAGCCTCTGCTATTTCTCTCACTTTAATTCGGCGGTCGTCAAGCACCATTTGGTGAACTTCGGCATTGTTATCGTCAGTTGTTGCAGTTTTTGGACGTCCCAAACGTTCATCGTCTCCCAAGCTCTCACGGCCACGTTTGATCCAAGGGCATCTTGCGAGATCAATGAGCTCGCCGATTGATTTAATTTTTGGTGCATATTACCCAAACAACATGTATTATGAGGGGGTACGTCGCAATGACTTTATTCCACCAGAAGCATTCCTTAGTCTTGACATGAACGGGCTCATACAAAATGAAGCCGCTTTACCATTGATTAATCACGTGCGTCGATCGGGTGGAATATATTATAATCGAGAAGTTGCGCACACAGATGAAGAGCGCCTGCAGTTCAGTAGGGCAGGAGCACAGCAAGACCGAAAAGACACGAATAAGCAATACCAGAGATTTTGGTGGCTGAGTGGCAATTAAAAACCTGTTTCCTTATAAAACTGAAAAAAAAATAAATAAAAGGAAGCAATAATAATAATAAAAAAAACTTTTCGAAGAATTTGTTTTGATGTTAGGTTTAGGATAGAGTTAAGGTAAAAAAAAAATTATTAGTTTAGTATTTAAGTTCAATATAAGGTAAAAACAAAAACAAAAACAAAGTTTGTTTCTGTTGGCTATTTTCTTTGTATATAATTAAGTTCTTTAAAATTCATATAAACAAAATAATCATAATGTCGAAAAACAAATGTTCGTTCTTTAAGCGTATGCATGTAACTTAGAGAGTCCGCAAGGGACCAGTAAGTTAGGAAATAAGATAACATAAGCTAGAGTTTAATCATTTTTGTCTAGCGAGTAAGTAAATTATAATAATAGGAAGAAATGAAAAATGAAAAAAGAAATCTCACGGCCACGTTTACATTCATCTGCCCAAAATTTCACTGTGGTAAATAATGGTGCAGAGTCCCCATACACAGGCTCCAACTCATCTTTGATTTACGTAGGCGCATTGCCTTTGAAAAATTTTTATGACAGCTCGATACTCAATTCTGTTCATTTTCACACAAACATTCACATCGACTCACTCATACGACTGTCGAATAAAAACTGCGCGTTCAAAATAGCTGAAAGGTTGGTGAGTAATTGTCAAAAGATGCCCAACTACATTCACTAGCTTCTATTGACGAGACTAGCTTCACGTTGAGGTCGGAAACTTTTCGGGACTTCCTCGTAAATACACTAGACATAGAAAAAAAAGACAGATTATTACTGGAATTCACATAGAACATACAAATAAAATCATAAAATAAAGGAAGGAACCTCGTTTCAAATTTATTTATTTTTTTATTTCTCGAACACCAGAAACAATAACTGGCGATCCAGCCACTCGTGTCGACATGTTGAAATATCGCAGACGTGCGTTTAATCAAATTACAAAAAATTGCACAAGTGCAATAACAACAACACTTAATAAAGTCGAGGACATACATTCACGATCATTCCAGAGGAATCCCGTATAAAGGCGGAAACCGGAGGATCCTGTGTATCGAAGTACACAGCAACAAAGGGAGCAGAATCATCGGAGTACATAAACCAGAGTGTCAACGTATGAAGAAAGTAGGCATCCACAAAATCAAGAATAGACTTATAAAAGGCCAAAAAAGAGAACCATTAACACCAGGACAATCAAGTGAATCCGAGGAAGAAATAAAAATGACTACCCCACAATGGACAATGGCAGGCATACAAGACACACTGACAAAACTAATAGAAACTATGAACAACATAATGACGAGAAAGAGGAAAAAGAAGTTCGGACGGCACCAATCGCCAGAGAACCAGTCAGACTAGAAATTACCAATGGCAGCCAAATAGACACAGAAGTGTTTAAGCCTCGCCTCTAAGAACACTTAACGGAGAACCAGAAAAATATAGACCATGGAAAACATCGTATGGAAAGCCATGGAGGGCATAAAGTATTTCCAGAACTCACCGAAGTATTACACATGCCTAAAAATTGTAATATCAAAAATAGGAGGCACAGCAACAGAAGTATTGGACAGACAAGATACAATGCATAATTTTTACGAGACCATAGGAACACTCGACAACGAATAAGCAGAGAGAAAAGCACTAACCGTAGTAGGAAATAACTCGAAAGAATGACACATGGAAGACAGTTTTTTTTTTTTTTTTTTTTACATTTCTGTATTTATTGACCATAAATAATTTTTACAATAAGCAATACAGATAACTTATGATACCTTAGCTATAATTGTTTACATATACTTACTAGTACATTTTTCAAACAATATGATAAAAGTTATATATTGGTTATGGATTAAGATTTTAGTGGGTAGAGCTTCCTGGAAAAGGTCAGAAAACCAGGATATAGTTATTTACTTAACCTATGCTAAATTGCTTAACTTAACTTAACTTATCTTAACTTAGTCTAGTTACCTAATTATTATTGAAATAAGTTAGTGTGGTGTGGAAGGGAGTAGCATAGTGATCAATGGGTTAGTGAGGATATTGTCAGTCAGGGATGTGGGTTGGGGAACTAATTTCCGTTTGTTCGTTGAAACGCAAAATATTGGAGAAGGGTTGAATATTACTATATTTAAATTGGTGAGGTGAAAGCTCTGTATTGTAGTATACAATCTCATTAGAGTTATTAACCAATCTGCCAGAGGTGAAGAACGTTCTGATGTGGAGACAGTTCGGGTAGGCAGTTCGGTTATCTGACGGAGTCGATGTGAGCGCATTTATTATCGGGTTGGGATTATTGGGAAGATTTTCGATAAATTTGATGGACAGTTCGAGGAAGCGTCGATCTATACGTTCAATATTAGCGGCATAGTACAGCGAACTACTGTTGTAATATTTGTGGGAGTTGGGATGTCTGTTGAGGCCAGTGATCAGTCTGAAGCATTTCCTTTCGAAGATGCGTAGCTTCTCCATTTGGGCGGGTGTGATATGGTACCATATCGGGCATGCATATGTGAGAGTGGGTCTGATTATCTGTTTGTAGATAAGTGATTTAACTTTGGGAGAGAGACCATTCGGCTTGTACATCACTTTTCTGCAGAGATTAAGTTGAATTACGGCTTTGCGAATCGAGTTTTTGGTGTGGGCGGAGAAGGACAGATTGTTGGTGAAGGTTATTCCCAGGTACTTTAAGGTTTTGGAGGGTTTAATTATATTGTTATTTAACTTGATTCTGATTTTGTTATGGCAGCGTATGGTGTTGTTAGTACAATTCTCATTTCTGCCTTTAAACAATATGAGTTGAGTTTTGGCTGGGTTGAGTCGGATTTTCCACTTAGTAAAATATGCAGAGAGATTCCGGAGATAGCTGTTAATACAGTTTCTTGCCTCCTTGACAAACTTGTTGCTTGAATATATTAAAGTGTCATCGGCATAATTCAGCATTACTGTATTAGGTGACAGTGGCTGCGGGGTGTCTGAAGTATAAAGGAGGTATAATAACGGTCCGAGAATGGAACCTTGAGGAACACCCGCGGTTATACTGTATGGTGTCGAAAGAGTTGAATTTATTTTCACCATGAACTTTCTATCAGAAAGGTAGGAAGCGAGAAGTTTTATGGTGTGGGTGTTTAATCCGAACATTGAATGTAGCTTATAGAGCAGTCCTGCAATCCAAACGCAATCGAATGCTTTTGCTATGTCGAGAGAGACGCATACTGTAGGGGATTGGTTTTGGAGATTCATTGTTACATCATGTGTCAGTTTTAGCAGAGCATGACAAGTTGAGTGTTGTGGACGAAAGCCAAATTGAGAATTCGGGATAAGGGAGTTCTCTCTAGCAAATGAGAGAAGATTTTTGTATATCTTACATTCCAAAACCTTACTAAGCGAATTTAGCTGTGATATGGGACGGAAGTTAGCCGGGTTGTTGGAAGAACCGGATTTACTAATAGGGACTATCACCGCTGTTTTCCAACATTTTGGGAAATGTGAAGCGTTTATTATGTGGTTGAGAAGAACGAGAATGGGGAGTAAGTTTTCCGGGTGAAGCCTTTTAAACAGAAGGTTAGGGATTCTATCCAAACCTGTAGATTTTTTATTGTTACGCGAAGTAATCAATTCAGATAATTCTGTAAAGCTTAGGAATGTGTCGGTTCCCATGGGATGTGACGCTTTATTGGTTTCGTTGAATTCAGTAATGAATGGTGGGAAGGATGGCTCAAGTGTGCCTGAGATGAATTCATTCACGGTGTCGTGGAAATTAGTGACTGGGAGGGAATCGTTTTGTTTATGAGTTTTACAGAAGTGTTCAGCGAGACAATTTGCTATATCAGTGTCCGATTGGGCGATGTTACTGTTAGTTGGTTGGATGAGATAGTCTATTCGAGGCTTGAATTTACGACCAGTTAGTCGATTTATATTTTTGAATAGGTCACGGTTTGGTTTGATACTGTTTAGAGTAGACGTGTAGGTCTGATCGGTGAAATTTTTAAGTTGGACATTTATCAGGCTGGTCAAAAGCTGTATCTGTTGTTTAATAAAGGGTGAGTAGCTAATATGCAATTTACGTCGGAGTTGTTTTTTTATGCGCAATAATTTTGTGAGGAGGTTGGGTAATGGTTTTCCTAAGTGGTTATGAGGGACGATCGTAGGGGTATGGCTGAAGAGAGCATTTCCCAGTATTTGCTCTATTTTTACAGCTGCCTGGTCAATTTCAGTAGGGAATAGGTTTGAAGATTCCGGTAAAGAATAATTTGAAAAACTGGCAGCAATATCGTTATTGACTTTTTTCCAGTTTGTTTTGGAAAAATTTGGAATAGGATTCACTGTGTAGAGTGGTTCGAGCGAAGGGATTTGAACCGTGGAGTGAACGGACCCATGATCGGATGGGAATGTAAAGGACACTGTAGGGGGATTAGATGAATAGATATCTGTGGATTTTAGGAAGAAATCGATTGTTGATTTGGTTGTACTACAAATTCGAGTAGGTTGCAATGGACAGTCTGCGTAAACATATGGATGAAGTGGGAGGAGATCTAGGAGTTGGTAGCCGTATTTGTTGCACTTAATGTCATTAAATGATGTATGTCGAGCATTCCAGTCTCCCCCTATGATGAAAGGTGCCGGCAGAGACTGCTGGATTATTTGAGAAATGTCTGCACTAGGGAAGTTAGGTTCACGAGAAGGGTGAATGTATATTGACGACAAAACCAGTACTTTATTACTTCTGCAGAAGAGTTTAACTGCCGTGTATTCGACATTAGTTATGTTAGTGAACCTGATTTCAGTAAATTGGAATTTCTTGTGTATTAGAATTCCAGTACCACCATGAGGGCCAGTGGTTCGCGGGTTGGACACAAATGTGTAATTAGGAATGTATACTCGAGAGTTTGATTTAAGCCAAGTTTCTGAGAGAAGAAGAACATCTGGGGCGAACTTTTCAACAAACAAACGGAGGTGTTGTCTACGAGTGTGGGAATATATGGATTCTGTGTTGAGGGAGACTAGGGTTAAACTATTCATTAAGGGAAAGAATGTGGGAGGTTATTAAATCTAAGATCTGACCTTTTTTTTCTATTTCCGAGCTGTGTTTCAGGGTGGGTAGCAGCGTATTCAGGCTTCTAATATAACCCATGATGTCCAGGTTGAGGACGTTGGAATTGGGTTGATGAGGTTTAGTCCAGTTTCGGGAATCTTTCGTAACTTCTGCATAGGATATTCCTGATCCCGCGAGATGAGATGGTTGAGGTGATGAGGGTTTAGTTGCAGTTCCTTTGGTTGGTGCTGGTTTATTTGTTGTCGTGTGTGCCGATCGTCTCTCGAGGATTCGCAGCTTTTCGGGACATTGGGAAAAGTTCGCTGGATGTGGGCCTCCGCAGTTACAGCACGTTACTGTGATTTTATTTGTGCTTGTTGATCCATCAGCGTTTGTTTTTTGAATTGTTGTTGGTTCAGTACCAGGCGGGTTTACCTTGCATTCTCCAGGTGTATGCTGTTCGGCACATTTCCCGCATCGTGCACTTAAATGGCACGCAGCTGCTAAGTGACCTGAACCTTGACATCTTTTGCAATGGAGAACGTCCTGTTTGTGTGGTTCCTCAATCGCAATTTTATGCGTAAACAAATATTTTATTTGTTTAAGCCGGCTAACATCTTCGTTCGGTGGAATCTGTACGATTCGTAAACTCCGAATATTGTTTTCTCTCATATGAGGAGTTTGGAAGTAGTCCAATCTGTGTATACTCAGTTCCGGGCAGATTCTTGATATTTCGAGTAGGAGTTCCTCATTCGTCCATGCTGGATCAATGTGCCTTATGATGAATGTCTTTGGTTTACTCTGGGCATGTTGAAAAGTGAAGAACTCATGTTTTTTCTCTGTGAGTTTTTTTACTGCCGTGTCGTGGTCCGTCAAAGTTGTTGTCATGATCGAGATCGAGGAGCCTTTGGAATTTGTGGTAAAGTTTCGATGTCCTAGGGCAATCTCGAGCATCTTGATTACTTCCTTGATGCTAGTTGCATTTTTGATGTAAATTGGTGGTGGCCTCACCTTATTTGTAATTTTGTGTCCAACTGTTTGCCACTGGTCATCTATTTTGTTGGTATATTGGGACGTTGAAGGTTTATGCGATGACGGTGGTTTGATGTTGGTTGTTAAGGAGATGTCTGATCTTTGGGGATGTACTTCCTTCATGCAGACATCGTCATAGGTTTTGGTCGGTGATTGAAGAGAGCGTATTTTGTCGTGCAGTTGGTTCATTTGGGCTGTAAGCAGCCTTATTTGTTCCATGGCGTCATTGTACTTCTTCTGGTAGTCGATGGTTGGTTGAGTAGTCATTGTAGCGATTTTCTTCGGGGCGTTTAAGCTACTGTGGATGGTTTTTTTCTTCCGTTTTATAGTCAATCGTTGGGCAGCACTGGGACCGTTGCCCGGCATCTGCGAACGCAAAATCCGGATACGGTCGTTTATTTTTTGTTTCGGTTTACCAATTTTGTAATAGTTTTCATAAGGTATCACCGAGATTTAAGTAATTTACACTATCACTTTACACAAAGAACAATGTTCTGTCACAGACCGTTCTTAATGACGGTACCACATTTATGGTTCACACGCGCACACGTGTTTTTTTGTTTTTTTTTTTTTTCTTTTCTTTCTGTCAAGCAGTGGCAGTGGCAAAACGCGTCTACACACTAAGACGATCAGAGTGGGAATCGAGGGAAGACAGTTATTAGAGGAATACTACAACACAATTGGGAGACACACGAACATAATGCTCAGCAAAGTCAAAGGTGCACAAACTACATACCTAAAGAACTACATCATACAAGACGGAGTAGGAACCTTCACACAAGGACTCAATGACCACAGAACCCAGAACCAATTAATCAGTCAACAACCATACATTTAGAAGAAGCATTCAGCATAGCCAACTCATTACGGCTCAACAGCAAAATCTACAGACAATCCCAAAACAATTTCAACAGATAACGACAATCACCAAGAACCATGGAATGGAAGAACCAGCAATTACCAAGGAGGATCAAGGCAATACTGGAAACCAACATATCAGCGACAATACACATCACAACCACAACAGCATATAAAAAGGGAAGTAGCAGAACCGATGGAAGTGGACCAGTCAACCAGAAGTATGGTAGATACAAAACCCCGTTACACGAGACAATGAACAGGAACGAGCAAACAACATTAATCATGACGAACTATCAATGGAAAACAATGTAAGTCTAAACAAAAACACTAAGTTATCTTTTGCCAATTTTAACACTACCATATAGAGAAACAAAGAAACAAATAAAAATACTAGTAGACTCGGGGGAAACCCATAATTATTGTAAGACAATTTACGATCTAAGGACTAGGATTAAGATAGAACTAACTGGAACATCTGGTCTCCACGGCATAGAACAAATAAATTTCAAACGAGAAATTAATATATTCAATCACAAATTAACATTCTACGAATTAAGAACTTTGAGAGATTTCGATTTACTATTGGGTTTCGAAGGACTAAGAAGGCTTAACGCGAAAATTGATTTAACTAACTTAACATTAGAAACTATCACAAATGAGGTAACAACACAAAAAGTAAACTACGTTATCGAAGACCAGGAATTTAAACAAGAAATTGAAGAGCTTATGCAACAAAACAAAAGAGTTGACACAGAACTAGCATACACAACAAACATAGTAGGAACAATTAGAACAAAAACAGACGAACCTATATGGCCAAAACAGTACCCACACAGAATCAGGGACCACGAATTCATAATAAAAGAAATAACCAAACTACTAGACAAAAATTTCATAAGACTTTCACGGTCAGCATACTGCTCGCCCCTACACGCCGTACCAAAGAAAGGATTTAATAAGAACGGCACACCAAAGCAGAGGTTTATATTTGATTACAGAAAACTTAACCAACATCCAATTAATGATAGATATGCAATACCAAACATAGCACACACAATTCAAAACATGGGTAAAGCTAAGATATTTTCAACAATAGATTTAGAGTCAGGATTCCATCAAATTATGATGAATGAAAAGGATAAAGAAAAAACGGCTTTTGGAATAAATGGAGCACTTTACGAGATCAACAGATTACCTTTCGGCTTAGAAAATGCACCAGCGATGCGTTGACGACATATTGCGTCCGTTCGTTACAAAATTCGTCTATATATATATTGACGATATAATAATATTTTCAAAAGACAACAAAGAACACATGGAACACTTGAGATAAGTCTTCCAAGCTTTATATAGAACCAATTGACTATCTCAAACGAGAAATCCCACTTCTTCAAAAACCATGTCAAATTTCTAGTATACATTATATGCCTTACATGTAAATACGATAGGAAACCAAAAAAAAAACAGGGAATGAAGCAAACACCATTAACCCAAAGCAAAGGAGAACATCACACCAAATTGACCACCATCTGGTGTAGACGTGTCGACAATCGACGTGATAGTTGATGAGCCGTTCAACGGAACGGCCTAAAAAGTGAAGTGTATATAAAATTATTATTAAATTATTATTTTTACATTAAACCGCGTTGCACATCTTAAATGAGTACGGTTTCGCTTGGGACTTCTCTGCACCCAAAATAATTAAAAAACAATTAGTATTGATACGCGACATACGAAGTGTTCCTGTTTGTGTATGTGAACAATATAATAAAAGAAACTCTTGAACGTGATTTTCTATCTGTCACTCGCGTAATAAAAAAAAACAATAAAAAAAAGTGAGAACATGTGCTCCATAATATGGACGTAAATCAAATGGATGCCAAAATGGTGCTTCGGAGAAGGCAAAATGCAGACGTAAATCTAAAGGCTTAACGCCGTAAAATCAATAAAAATAAGGATACAGACACGTTGAGTGTCAACAGCGACGACGAAGGCAACGCTCATGGTGCCCAGTACTCAGGGCCTGGAAACCAATTCCAAGAACCAGTGGTCAGCGAAACAAATGCAGACGCCAGCAATCAGGTCGAGGTCCTCAACAGACTCATCCATGAGATTAGTTTGAAAAAACAAGGAGACGATAAACAAATGAAGGAAGTTTTTAAACTAAAAAACAAATCTGAGCCAGAACGAGCGAAAATCGAAAATGGTACAACAACAACAGCAAGAACAAAGACAAAAGCAACCTACGAAGACAAGGAAAACACGACAAGCTAAGGAAACCCAACAGCAGGAATCACATCAACCGCAGGAATCAAATCTGAGGCAGGAACCATCTCAGCAAGTGCGAGTCAAAAAAAAAGGAGAAAGTACATCCTATCTATGTCAGTTACATGGAGACAAAGGATCTCATCAAATTGGGTGAGTTGACATACAAAACTTTTAAAACAAAATGGATAAATAATTTTAAGATAAGTTTAAAATGCTGATTTAGAAGGCTATAGCAAAATTAAATCAGCATTGGGGAAATCGAAAAGCTAGTACTACACGTACACCCCTAAATCGGAGAAAACTGTCTCCATGCTCCTCAAAGGAGTTGATCCTTCCTTTACTCCCGAAGAGGTGCTCGAAGAACTGAACAGCTTCGAAAACGATACCTTGAAATTTACAGGTGTGAAACTATTTTCAGCTAATTCTAGAAATCGCAATCGTAAGTTGCCTTTCTTCACTGTGTCGCTAAGCCCCAATAGTAAAATTGATGGACTTGGTTATATTAAATACATTAATGACCAAACAATAAGTTGGGAGAGAATAAAGAAGTCCGACCGCGTATTGCAATGCATGCGCTGTCAACGCTTCCGCTATGTGGCAGCGAATTGCAATATGCATTTCAGATGCGTCAAATACCTAAATAAGCATGTGGCGGTTTCGCCAAACCCCACTGTCTGCTTACCGTAAAACCCCCATAACATTCAACCAATTTCCTAACTTCACTAATGCAATGGCATTAATACCTGAAAATGCTTCACGCATCATATATATCAAATCTATGATCTTAAAAAGTCCCTGTCAAAGAAAACTTACCTTTTCATGCATCTCTTCGCATACAATTTTCCGTAAGATTTCTTGCTTTATTTATTTGGAATTCCAAACCAATTCGGCACCTTCGGTACCAGACAAATTCCTGTAAACAAAATGATTCGGTTTGCATACAATGTAACCGCCATGACAGGGACCATAAATATTGCGCCGTCAATTTTTTCAGCCGCGCCATGTGTACAACAATGTTCCCTACATACACATTGGCTGGCGACTTACACCCAAGGGACCAAAGCAAATACGCATTTCTTGGCATCAATTAAATTCTACAGCATAAACAAATACAAATAGGAATTCAATACCTACCCTTACTAGCGATGCCATAAATACCATTTCCCAGTAACCTAGCTAAAACCCATTAGCACATTTCCACATCGCATCGTCGTCTCTTTGTTTAGCCGCGACACACACTTCCAACAAAGATCCCATTAGCATCCGACGAGTTCGGTTTTATTTGCTTTATCGAAATCGTATCCCATGAATGCACTTTATGCCCTTTCTTTGTTCTAGGTTCGTTCTCATCCATGAAAGAACAATGCACACATACCACCATGATCATGATTAGCGAGTGATCTCTGCACGAGATGATTATCGCTGAGTCGTCGTTCAACCATCAGTGCCTACACATCACGAGTCTCCTTGTAACGGCCGCGAGCACACGGGGGTGTGAACGCCCCCAATTGCGAGTAAAGTCAAGTTCGAATCGCGTGAATCTGCTGCGCGGACAATAAATAAAGTGGTAGTTAAAAACGTGTGTTATTTCACTTGCATAATCATCTATTAAGTGAATTTTCGTACCAAGTTTTAAAGTAAAATTACTTGACATATTATAATCAAACGTTAGCAAGATCACCGGGATCTATTCAACTTAGTAAATGCCAATATCTTTTACATCAAATAGAACATATTAACAATAACCACAAGCCTTTAAATTGTGCTGAATTTTTAAACTAAATGTAAACACTTATAATAATACACAGTGCATTTGAACTACAACACAAACCATTGTTTTATTGTACTCTCCGTTCCTTGGTGATTGTTGCAGCAGAATGAAGTTTGTTTGAACACCTAAGTGAAAGTGGTGGGTTGGTAGTAGAACTCGCGTCCATGCTGGCGCCACGACAACCTACCCCACATGCATATCATTGGGGAATGCCCATTGCGCAAAGAACAGCTCCCGAATGGAAATAAACTATCCTGTGTCCTCTGTAACAACACAAGTCACCCTGCTAACTTTAGATGTTGCCCTAAGTACCAATAACTAAAATCAAAGTTGGAAGCCAGAAAGAAGCAAGTTGAAGAAGAGAAAAGGATGAAAACTCGCTCTTACAACAACTTCGTGGCACCAAGTGCGTCATACGCCCAAATGGCAGGTGGAGTAAAAAAGGCACCAATCTTAGAACAATCACGTAATATCATTAAAACGCCTGCTCCAGAGGCACAAACTGATATAACAGCAATATTACTGTCCATACAAGGACAGTTTGCTGCGTTTGATAAAAAATTCGAAAAGATCGAAAAAAAATGGCGGAACAAGTTGCTCGAAATGACATCTATTGGACCCTGTTTCCATATCAACCCGCACTTTAATCATAACGTTCACTGCGGCTGAATTAACTCTAAAAATTATTGCTGTGAATGTTAATTCACTAATCCGCATGGAAAGAAGGGAAAGGATAATGTGAGCAATCTGCTGGAAGCTGAACGCCCAGATGTGCTTTTGGCTAGCGAAACTAAGATAAACCAAAGGCACAAATTAGGATACCCAAACTATAAAGAAATTAGACGAGATCGTCAAAATTCCACTCAGTGGGCGGGGTCACTGTCTTAGTTAAAAATGGTCTACAATACAAAGTCGTTTACAGTAGAGATGTATAAGAGTTCCAGGTGCTAGAAGCCAGCATTATAGATATTCCTTTGAAAAGTCAAAGGCATCTATATGTGATCTCTGCTTATGCCCCCGAAGCTCCACAGTGTATACAGTTTATCAATGAACTTGATACCCTTTTTCGAAGTCTCGAGTTAGACTCGGAAAATAATTATTACTTTATGGCGGGAGATCTCAATTCCAAGCACAGTGTTTGGGGTAACTTCATCACAAACACAAGAGACAGTGTGTTGTTCCACTGGTGGCAAACAAACTCTATCGAACATAAACCAGAATTGTACGCTACAAGTACACCATCATATCCAAGAGGTAATTCGTTCTTGGATTTACTGTTGCTGTACGAGCGAATACAATTATTAGATACGGATCTAACTACTCCCCCCGCTTGATAGAAACCTTGACGTGGCGCGGGGGCCTAAACTACAATGGATCACTCAGGCTATGCTAACGGAAGCATACGCTTCCACTAGGGACACCCATGTCAGACAGGCTAGCGAGGGGTAACACACAAAGATCTACCACCCCTAATCCAGGGTGTTAAGCGTCACCGTGCCCATTGGATGGTTTGCACCCAGGGATATACCTGTCTGACACCGGGTCGAATCAGAGCAGTAAGCAGACCTGGGGGCTCTGATATGGCGGACTATTTGAAACCCCAGATTGTTCCCACGAACTGAATAATCAATATGCAAAAAACAATCTCAAAAAAAAACCGCTAAGCGTAGATGTGATGAGCCGACACTACAGTGGTAAATATTATATAGCGTTTTTGTTTAAAGGAAAAATTGCGAAATAGCGGTTACAAATGTAGAAAAAAAAGTGCTCTTTCACCAAGACAATCCACCGTGTCACAAGTTGATCGCAACGATGGTAAACCTACATGAATTTCACTTCGATTTGCTTTCGTATCCACCGTATTCAGATCTGGCTCCCAGTGACTGTTTGCTGACCTTAAAAGAATGCTTCTGGGAAGAAATTTGGCTCCAAAGAAGAAGTGAAATCGGAAACCGAGGAGTATTTTGAAGCGAAAGGCAAATCATTCTCCAAAAATAGCATTCGATGGTTAGAGAAGTGTGGGAGTTGTAAGTAGGATGCCGGTACGACACTGATTCACTCAACACCCACCAACGATTGGTCGCCGAAAATTGTTCACCCAAAAGAACAAAAATAAAAACGCTGGGGAGCTGATTTAGCTGTTTTAGTGTTTTTCTTTATTTAATTTGTTTCTTTACTCTGGCGATAGCACTGAGGCACCTTATATTTAATCACATTCAAATTAGGTTTTGTTTTTTAAATAAATACTCCTTGAAGTTTGATTGAGATTATCTTAAAACGTTTCCACACATGAGTTCAACTAGTACACACTCCTTCTTATTGACGGGTAAATATTCACGATTCTGTGATTTTGGAATTAATATCGAACTGCTCTACCTTTGCAAAAAGAAAAATTCACGACTCTGGTGATTTTGAAATTGATACCGAACTGCTCGACTTCTGTAAAAAGAGATATTCACGAGACCTCAGCACACTCTTCAGTGGTTGTAAATCGACTGATCTCAAAGAGGGATGAAAAATTGACTTCTTGGCTATGCACAATGATCAACCAATCGAGATCATACTCTCATCTGTGCTCTCTCGTTTTCCCCGCCCATCGAGGTGAATAAACCCTTTGGTTAATTCAATAGTCGATGGACTAGACAGAATGAGAGAACCGAAACGAAGAGCGCAATGATCCCGGGGATGATTTTGCTTTTTGCATGCACGAACGCAAAATCAATGGTGACCGATTGACCTAGTTTGGAGATTGGATGGATCTCAGAGTGCAATGTACTCTGAGAAGGGGTAAATGAAATGGGATGAAAAGTATTTTGTGCTATTCACCTGACTAAAGAGTTTATTGATCCCCAGCGAATAGCGTGTCTGGGGGTAGTCGAAGGGACGCTGCAACGGCTTGGGAAATATTAGCGTGAGAACAAACTAAAAGAATTCGATAACCCAAGCCGTTGGGCGATGACGTAACAGCACCGTTTGGTTAGACTTTGCTGTTGCTAACCAACATGTGGTGATTTTCGGTGGAAATCGCATAGGGTTAATGCAATGCAGTTGCCGTATGGCAAGAAAGAGCTGAATTCAATTATGCATTATCTGCATACAATAATGAATTCAATTATGCGTCCTTTTGGGGTATTTCTTTTTTCAGGTAAAATAGCCGACGGAAGAGATTGGGGTTGAGGTGGTGCGCTGTTAGCAGGCGAAATTGGGTAGAAATTGTGGGTTGGTTCTCCGTGTAATATAGAGAACCCCCACAGAAGCATTTGAATCAGTGTCTCACCCTAGAAGGAGACTATGTTGGTGAATAAAGTCGAATTTTACCCAGAAGTTGTTGTATTATTTGTTAGACTGGGGGTTTATTGAGTGATCTCTTATTCAGTCCACTTCTCTCGCAACATAAAACCACCAGGAAGTGCGACATCAATTTATTTAAAAAATTAACTTCACTTTGTCGGATAAACCTAAAAAATGGTTTTTCAGCCGAACTAGATGAGCATATAGTCTTATCATGTGTTTCCTAGTCTTGATGATATTTAAGCCTACAAAAACAAATGTGTATCAATACTTCCTTTCCACAACCTTTACCGATTTTTCTGATTTCATTTTAAGGGCATCCCTTTTGAAATTTCATGAAATTGATAGTCTTTTTCTCGCCTCTTATTAAGATTTTTACCCCGATGCGATGTGACATTTAAAGCAGTTGGAGCTAGGGATGGGGGTTCGCAGTTTTAATTGTCAGTGTAAGCGTTTATATCTTACCTTCTACTTGTTTTTCAGTACTTTGTGGCTCTGCATGGTGTAGTGCTCCAAGAAGCCCTACTATTTTCCTTCACATTACATTTCCTCCCACATTACATTTTTCTCCCATATTACATTTGCCTCCCACATTACATTTTCCTCCCACCTATAAGAAAATCCATTTGATATTCCATAGCATTGTAACCAAATCGAACTAAACGTACAAATTCTCATTTATTGAATTCACATTTATTTATTCAATTTAATGCCTTTGTTCGATTCAATTTTTTCAGGTATGCTAAAAGCAATTAGCACCTAAAAAACCTACAAGATCCAAAACCTAAAAGTGCATGTATCCAAACAATGGCATATCTATTCGATACGCCGACACACAATTCTTGCAATAATAAACATCCAAACGGATACCAGATGTTTTATGACTAGCTAATAGACACGGATTCCCAGATCCTAAACTAACAACCGATTTCCACGTATCTTGTGCTACCTATTTGAAATGCACGAAAATTCTTGTTTGCATTAGCCAGATGGCTAATACAAATAAAAACCCCAATAAAGGATCAAACAATAAGTGGCGATGCATCTTGACCTTCGAAAAAACATAAAGATATTTGAAAATTAGAATTTTGAAGTGAGAAGTGGACTTGACTTGAGTCGCTTGAAGGAGTCTGGGTGTAGCGCGCATCAGGAGAAGACCTCCTCAAAGAAAAATAAAATAAGTTTAAGGTTTAATGTAAACAAAAATCTATTCTAAACTAAAAATAAAATCAGTTTTAGAAAGTGTATTGCGGTGTATAAAGTGTATTGTTTTTGCGAGTGTATAGCGGGAATTTAATTCAGAACAACATGGTCGATAGTGCGCGATAAGGACAACAACGGTAGCCCACTCTTCCCGGGAAACCGGAAGCACGGTGGTGCACCCAAAATACTACAATGGAACATAACAGCCACTTACTTTTTATGGTTTAAGTCTTTATTGATAATGTTTTAATGACCTACGTTCATGATTTAGATGAAGTTCAGCCAATAAACTCTAATTAAGAAAACAATCGTTGGTGGTGGTGCGAAAAACAATATTAGCTTAGATCAGAATAAGGTTAGTTGGTTTTGTTAAACAAAAGGAATGCAAAACAATGTAGATAACACAGTAAGCTTACCCAAAACCCATATTGTGTCAGAATACAACGTACATTTCCTAAAAACGAGTGTAATCTAGCAGCATATCACAAAATTGGTATTTAATTAAAGTCAAATCACTTCAATTAATATAACACAGTTCCATATCCATTACTGAAGGTTATCACACCGTGGACGACTACACCCCATAATTCACTTTGCGACTATTAGTCTTGTGAACATTTCGTACTAGCCAAAAGCCTGCTCGGCAGCCTTTTCTGTATAAATTTGAATCGTTAAGTCTGTTAGAAATGCCAAAGGCTGTAGCAGTTGTCTTTGATTTAAATTTAAAAAACTAAAATCATGACAATAGTTTTGTATTAAATTGAAGACGTCCACTGACTCGTTTATTTAACTAAAGTAGAGCTTCCGGAACTATAACAATTCGGATAACCTAACATCAAATTTAAATTACCGTTACCAAATTAGGATCAAGGACCGATGGAGCTAGTTAAATACATCACATACGAAGACCTCACACTTATACAGATTATTCTGAAGAATTGTGAAAGTCCATCCTTAGAACTGCTCTCGCATATGTTACTTTCATCACCAATCTTACTTAATCCATCTTGAGCAGTGGAATACCGATCATGCCCTGCTTGATATACGCTAGTGATACAAAAGAATTTGCAATTTCTTCACGTTCGACGACGGCAACTGGAAAAAAGCCACACCTAATAAATATAGATATTGAGAAAAAATAGCGACGTTATTTATGAATCCACATCTGTTTGGTCTGTTTCATTATTCCATGAGCTGAAAATCGAGGAGCATATTGTACATCAACAGTGAAAACAGTACTAAGTGCGAAGCGTGCTAGCAGAATAAATATTTATCGATAGTCATATTGTGTAGCCAAGGCCATCACAAATCAGACATAGACAAACCTTGCTGTTGTTTCATTTTTAGTAACCTTAACCAATTTTTCAAGAATATGTAATTGATTGCTCAATTTCAAGAGCAGCACAGACACATCAATTGAACCTACACACGCACAGTCGAATGCAAGTCGCAACTCTTTTGAGTAGTGAGTAATGATATAAGGTCTACAATAGAACATTTAAATAATTTTTTAAAAGAAGACCATATATAACAATACGCAGGATAGAAATGTGATTTTCTCTACTTAATGTAAAATAAAAAAATAAAAAAAATGAAACCTCTACTTTTTCGAATACGAACCACACGTATAAGACCGATTTTGAGGTACTAAATATCAAAGCAAGCAAGGAGAGGAAGAGTTAGAAAAAAAAAGATCGATATAGGCACTTTCGCCTTAACGCATGGATAGTATAATGACCATGAAACACATGACGGGCAGTATGTGCACATCGATTACAAAACGAAATATTATGAGATGGAATGCATTTACTCAGCTAAACAACGACCGCGATAATATCTATAGAAAAGAAACAGATGGTCTAGTGGTTGTATTAAAAGACTCGAAACAGTTTCACTGCTGGATACATGATTGACTAAATACGGTATTTCTGTTGAAAACAAAATATATGTGTTTTATATTGGGCCAGGATAAGTAGAAGTGTTTTTTGCATCGTTTAAGGGGACAGTCCGGTTTGTTCGGTTCAAAAAATCAATTTTTTTGTACTTAATCGATAGTATTATATTTCAAAAATAATATCTTAAAATTCGGAAACGAAATCTTAGGCGGTTCCAAAGTTATAGGTCATTAAAGGGTCGGGTCTACCGCGGATACAAATTCGTATCATAGGTGGCAACTACCGTGTGTTTAGAAAGATACAGACTATCCATTTATGGGCATTAATTTGCTTCGCTGTTGGCTTGGGCCAACTGCCACTTCTTTGAATATGTCGCAATCTTGTGCGACTGAACAACATGTTCATAAGCGGTAATGGATAGTCGCTCCTGTGTATGTTGTTTTTACATTCGGGCGTACTGTGGGTGACCTGCGATTGCCTGAGTTTTAGTTAGTTTCATATATATAAAACTAACTTGCCCGTTGCACGGTGCTGGTGGTTTTTTCTTGTTTGGTGACTATGGAAGATGTTCCTACCGGTGACGTCGCGGGGTAGGTATTTTTGATGTTTCTTTGTTTCTTTTTCATGAGGAGGAAAAAGTATTTAGTGTAAACGTGGTCTCAGAGCGTGCAGTGCTCGCGTTTAGGCGTCCGTTTCATACGTTTTTCAACGGTAAATTTTTCTAACATAATGTTTAAAAGCGTTAAAGGTTCGCGTAAGTCAGGGGTGCGTCCAGGGAGTCGATATAAAAAACGAAAAGGATTTATGGGAACTGTACATGAACTGGAAACGGAGTATGCGACTACATCGGCACAAAAATTGGCTACATCGCCCGACTTCGCTCCAACGGTCACAGTAACGGCAGCATACGTGATGTTACTTTTTTTTTTAGTTTTTTCCGAACTTTCAAACATTATAAAGTGTAAAAACTGTGACGGTTCGATAAACTTTTGAAAAAAATCTGAGAAAGGCCTAGGATTCAAACTGATCGTCGAATGCAACTGTGGTGAGAGGGTCATCGAGTCCTGTCCACGAATCGCCAACAAAGCTTACGAAATGAATCGTAGAATAGTATTCGTAATGCGCATCTTGGGTGTCGGGTTAAATGGATTACATTGTTTCACTTCACTGGTGGATATTGGCGAATTTACGAAACACATCTACTACGCTGCTCTCGATAATGCACACACCGCTTGTATCGGCGTTTTTTCTTTCGTGATAAAAAAAGGCTAGCAAAGAAGAAAAAGAAAAAACTGATGAGAGTGAAGATAAAAAATTTACTGCTTCTGGAGATGGTAGTTGGAGCAAAAGGGGTGATACTGCTAATTATGGCGTTGTGACATTGATCGGCAACAAAACAAACAAAGTTCTCGATCTTACTGTGAATCGCGTTATTGCCAAGGCTGCAACCTTATGAAAACAAAGAAAGGCACCCCTGAATATGATAGCTGGTGGGATGAGCACGAACCAATTTGCACATTGGATCACAATGGAAGTTCGGGTAAAATGGAGCATGACGGAATGTTAGAGATGTTCGAGCGCGCTTTTGATCTGCACGGCCGCATTTACGAAAGGTACGTTGCAGACGGGGATGTAAAAATAATGAATGCGTTGCAGAAATCATTTCCAAATGTTGGAAAGGCCGAGTGTATCAATCACGTGGGAAAGCGAATCGGTTCGCAATTACGCGGTGTCATAAAAAAAGCCCAAAAAATCAGACCATTTAGGAGGAGCTCGTCCTGGCAAACTTACGGGAAACATGGTAACAGAACTGACGAGTTATTACGAACTTGCGATTAGATGCAATGCTCACTCTGCTGAAGAAATGGCGACAGAAATTTGGGCAACATACTACCACAAAATATCAACCGATGAAAATCCGCAACTTAAAAACTGTCCAGAGGCCCGGAGTCATGGTGCAAATGGAAACGCGCGGAAGCTGCGAATGAGCTGTCATAGTTCCACCACGACAAACCTCCCTTGGATCCTAAAGTACGAACAGCTATTTACCCAGTTTACGTAAAACTGACAGATCCTGATTGGTTAAAAAAATGGGAGATTTCACGCCTAATAACAACGAACGTTTCAATGCTACTATCTGGCAAATGGCGCCAAAACACACATGCAGTGGTAAGAAAATCATCGAAGTTGCGGCTCTTACCGCAGCTTGTATGTTTAATGAGGGGTTTTTACCCGTATTTCTAATAATGCAAGTCATGGGCATCAAAATTGGGTACGCTGCGAGGGCGTTTGCGAACGAGAAGGACAGAGATCGGCTGCAAGACGCTGACCGCAGCCTAGTATACAACTCGCACGAGGCACGAACAGCGAGGAAAAAGGCAAAAATGCAACTGGAGGACCAATTCGAAGTCGTGGAAGGAATTGTTTATGGTCCAGGAATAGATGTCTAGCTGTTAGTATAAAAAAAAACCCCATGATTTCATGAAAAAAATCACTTTTATCTTTTGTCTAATTTATCTCCAAACTTTGAATGCGTTTTTCTCGAAACGACTTTTTTGAGTGCGGTGTAAGCGATAATCTGAAAACGGTACATGCGATTCTTATGAAAGTTCGCACACATATTTTTAACAAGCACACGCAAATTGTGAGTGAATTACTTTTTTATTTATTTATTTATTTTTTTAGTTATAACTAAAAAATAGAGCAAAAAGTTTTTTTGTTGTTTTTTATCAATTTAAAATTTTTTTTCACCCACATTTGGCTAAACGTATTTAAGTTCAATAAACTTTTTGCATTTTTCGTATTTTTTCACCGGGGACGAAAATAACCCTTACACGAGCAGAACGGATGGCTAACTTTGAACACCTGCAGGGGGGGGTTCCGGTTCTAGAGTGACTCGACAAAATTTACAAATGTAGTCGAAAGATGAATAAAATGTTTAAAAAAAAATTGTTATTATATCCTTACAACTTTCTCTTAACAAAAATCATTAAAATAACCTATTTTTTGACCCGACAAACCGGAATGTCCTCTTAGGAAATCCCATATTCAAATTTCTTGCCAAAACCAAGATATTTAACGTAATTATTCCTTGAAACAAATCCGTGAATTGTCTCTGAAATGAACCTTGTGCTCAGTAACTGCCCACAATTTTATGGGAATAAACAGTAAATTTATTACCAAAACACCGTAAAAAACAACGAAATCAGTGAAACGTACATCCAAACAATCTCACACACATCGCAGCCTCTTTGCCACCATAGCTCTTGAGCCACATCATATAATTCGAACTAACATAAATACGGGGAGGATAAAGCAAAGGAAATTTAATGTTATCGCACATTTTGCATTTCATCACAATCGAAGTAACGGACAAGAAACGTGATGAATTATAATCAGAGTTCATTGAATACTTTGCATTTCAGCATAATCACGGAAGTGAAAATGTAAAGTAAATTTAAATCGTATATCAATTGATATTAAAGAGGACATTTGCATTGTAACGTCATCGTGAAGCGGAAAGTGGATCATTGAATGATCAATTTCCATTGCTGTCACTGAGAGGTGTTGACACGAATGAGAGAAGAAGGGGCCGTGCTTTGTTCTTCACAACACAACAAACAAAAACAAGAAAATATGGAGCTAATCATCATACGGCTTGATGATAATGCTGAGCCAATTTCAGACTACTGTTAAGAAGAACATCGGTCAGCTAGCAAAAATAAATTAGAAACTTATCCTAAAGAAAATTAACAGAAATAAAAATTAATCTATTCCTGTACATCAGAGCTAAGAGTGCAAATGGACTCCATCTATAAACCCATGAACTGAAAATATTCCCACTTACAAACTATGTGGGTATACAAGGATTATCCTCAGAACATACAACAGATGGCGCTCCTAAAATAGAAAATGGTTTGTTTTTAGTAACTTCCGTTACCCACTAAGCATCTGTACGAGAAATTGAATGTGAACAGAATCTCAGCAGAATGGGTGCCGCGTTTAGTCTTAGTGGAGAATTTTCGTGTAATCAACTCTGAAGCTCTTTCAGCGCTTTTCCCTTGGAATTCTGATGGGTTTCTGCATCAACATACAATTGTGAAAAAAACATTGATACCCTACTTCACTCTAGAGACAAAAAAAAAAAAAAACAACCAAAACCGTATAATTTTGGGGACGAACGGGCCCCGAGGATGGTGGAGACGGTGAAAACGTTATGTTGTAGTGCACTCGGAATCATCTTCATCGATTACTTGCAAAAAGAAAAACACAATTGGAGACTATTACGTGTCGTTACTGCACCGATTGGGAAAGTGTAATCTGGAAATATTTTTCTAAGGACTTATTGAACCGCCCCCGTAGCACTCATATCCGACACCAATAGTGTCCCAGCAAAATGTTTATTAGAATCAAAGAATTTAGTTCTAGCGGACGATCAGGTTGGATTTCGGAAAATCGATTGGATTTTTTTACATTTTATTATTATTATTGTTATTATTATTATTATTATTATTATTATTATCCTGACTGAAAACAAGACGTTATTTTGAAACCATGAGCCGATTTTTTCGACAATTTTACTCAATTCGTTAAAATAAATTTTTGTTTTAATGATTAGAACTTGTCAACAAAAAAAAAAACAATTTACGATTTTTTTTTAACGAAAATCATGATTACTAATAAATAATTTAAACTTCGCTAAAAAATCCAAAATTGCTGTTATCAACAAAAAATACAATCTAAGAAATAAAAATAGATATTGGAAAAAGGTCATGGAATGCCGAAATGATCTAATCAACTTACAGTTAAACGTCAAAGATTATGAAGGTGTTAAACAACAAACAAGCTACTTCATAGAGTACGTCAGGGAGGCAGCTAATGCGGATTCTCCTAAACCAAAATAGAGGCCAGCATGTAAAACTAAGAAACAGATATTTGCTCTATACAGATGCGAAACATGGGCTCTCACAGAACGGGAAGAAAACAAATTCCGCGTATTTGAGAATAAAGTTCTAAGGGGTATCTTTGGCGATAAATATGACGACGAGGCAGGACAATGGAGGAAACTCCACAACCACGAATTGGAAGAGCTATACCGCAACCCTACAATGGTGAGAGTAACCAGGTCGCGAAGATTAAGATGGGCCGGACATGTGGCGCAAATGGTCAACGATAGGACTGTGCGTAGAATTCTTGACGGTAGACCAACGGGAAAGAGACCGGTAGGACTGCCGCGACGGAGATGGGAAGACAATTGAAGGTTTGACCTTGAGGAGGTCGGGTCAGATGGTCAAGCGTGGAAGAAGAGTGCACAGGACAGGGAACGATGGCGGATCGATGGCTGAGGTCATGAACTTTAGGATTCCTACAGACCAATAGATAGTAATAGTGTAGTAAAGAAACAGATAAAACATAAATCAAATGAAACAATTTACATTTTTAAATGAAACACAACATATAAAACATAAAATGACATTACATTCATATATAAGTTTACATCTAAACATAAAATTAACACATACAACACATATTACACTTTTAAGTTATACACACAATTAAAGCATAAAACATGCAATTCACATTTCACATTTTAAACATAGATTTAAAACATTAAATGCGTTACATAATTAAAGCCCAACCGAAGCATTAAGCATCTTTCCCCAGTATCGATTTCCCTACCTGAAATCATAAAATCCGTCCTGCTGTTTAACAACAGCAAAACATGGGTAGACGACGCTGTTTATACATAGCGAAACAGTTTAGTCTATCACCAAATTCCTTTTGCACATTCCAGTGCAAAAGAAGATCCCAAGCGATATTCCCCTGTCTGTTATAAAAAGTACAGGCAACACGCTTGGGAATAGTTACTAGCAAAGTATGCAAGAATATAATTTTCATTTCTCTCCATTTCCCTTTCTCGGAATGAACTTGTGGTTCTGAATTCCGAGAATTACCCCCAAGCCAATATCCCCCTCTTCCCTGCATTCGCTTGGCAACAAAATCAATATCAGGTGAAAAGTATACATGAGTGTACTTTTCATCATCATCATCATCATCAGCACTACAACCGGGATCCGGTCTTGGCATTATTTAACAAATCTCTCCATCGATCCCGATTTCGTGCCGATGTCATCCAGTTTGGCAGACAGGGTCAGTCGCGCTATCTCCTTCCATACATCCTGCCACAAAGGACTTTCCGGGCAGGCTCCTCTTCGCTCATTCGAGCTAGGTGTCTCGCCCACCGGAGTCTACCGAGCTTGATTTTTCTTACAACATTGGCTTCAATGTAGATTGCGTACAACTCATGGTTGTAGTGTCTCCGGAATCGTCCTCCCTCACATACGCGGCCAACAATTCCCCTTAAGACCTTTCTCTCGAACGTGGCCAAGAGTTCAGAGTGCCTTTTATTGAGCACCCAGGTCTCGGATCCATACATGAGTACTGGTAAGACCATGGTCTTGTACAGTAGTAGCTTGGATGTTCTGGATAAATTTCGCGATTTAAAGAGCCTTGATAGACCGTAGTAGGCTTTGTTGGATTTGATCAGCCGTTCGCGAATTTCTTCTTCCATATTGTTATCGGCTGATACTATTGACCCAAGGTAGTTAAAGGATTGCACTACTTCAAATTCGTGCTCCACTACCATGATAGCTTGACCAACGTTAGGTCTTCTCTTCGCAGAAGTTGCCACCATGTATTTAGTTTTTCCTTCATTAATGTGCAGTCCCAGTTTTTGTGCCGCATGTTCGATCTGGGTGATGGAGTCCTGTACAGCCCGTTCGGTTCTACCGTTCATGTCGATGTCATCTGCGTAGGCAAGTATCTGGCTGGACTTGGTGGCAATAGTCCCTCTAGCTGACCATTTAGCAATTCATTGGAGTGCATTTCCCATCGCTCCAGAATGCCTTCAAGATCGGTGTTCAGATTACCCTCTTTATCCTTGCAGAATACCATAGGGAACTGTCTTGGGGCCTCTTTTGTTCTGCTATATACCACACTTATTCCAACAACACGCGATGCGTTTACTACATTTGCCGACGATACCGCCGTTATAACAATTCATAGAATTTAACCAAGGGTAGTGACAAACCTCCAAATGAATCATGGACTGGAAAATAAAACTTATCATGTTGAAATATTTATTATTATTATTATTTATTACAATGCAGTAAATTACACGGTAACGTAAGTCTAATCGCACTAGCGACTAAGGCTTTCGGCTAAATGTTTAAATAAGTTCATATAACATATGGGCAACGTACATTGGTCCTCATTGTGACTTAAGATTGAGTTAGAAACATTATGTGCCACAAAAATCTCAACAGATCACACTTAAAAAACGACACTTACTGGCTGATTGAATATTATTCTATGTTAGGGTTCCCTTTCTTACGAATAATATGTCAAACAATAATTACACTGTTATGGATGTATAATCCACAACACTGGCAATGTGGTCTTCAATCAAATCGTGACGTAATCCAACGTAGTCAAAACAAGTTCTTACGCAAGATCACAAACGCCTATCACTACGTGACACGACAAAATACACACCGGCCTACAATCGAAATGGATAGAGATTATCGTCAGTGTGTATTATATGCCAATAAACATGAAAGAAGAATTCTCGCACACGCAAACGGTGAGTCCATACAGATATTTTGATATCACTCACCAACCAAACAACGCGATTCAAGCGAATAAAATCTCCTGAACTAACTGTATAACCATACAAATTCCGGAACTGGACATTGAAGAAGTACACTTGAATAATGCTGCATCCACCACTAAGATAAGTACCACACTAAACAATACGTATATTATAAATTACCTGTGTAATTAGATTGTAAGGTCCATACCTAATCAGAGTGTTAAAAAAATTGAGTTTTTTTCCTATTGTGGGTTGGGAAGAGCATAACTATTGTTTATTAATAAAAAATGTAAATAATTATTAGCTGAGAAGCAATAATAATAGCGATCTACAGAAGATTAACACATTCCAACAGTACTGCGAAAAATGACAGAGATTGATGCAAACAAGATACCAGATAGCAGTTTTAACCCCATTTGAGTGCGTATACCATGTGCAATATATTTATTTTTTTACCTGGTCCACATTCCTTAATAGTAACGAGCACAACCACTCACCTTTGCAGAAGAATTCAGCAGTTTCATCATTGGTCCATAACTTGTTAGTTCGGAGCCATACTATCCACTAAATATATTACTATTGGACGTGCGATAAACATAATCATAATCCACAACTTCTGGGTATTTCTAAAGTAAGCTTCGGTTGATTTCGTCTCTTCCGAGATTACCAAATGCAAGACTGGCATCAGCTTATCAAATTATAATTTTCTATCGCTTTCAATGAATTTCTGAACGTGAATTCCCCTACATACTTCACAACAATCTATTACCGGTAAAAAGGAATGAATGAGTCTGAGAGCTTTTATTTCGAGATCATACTCCGTGCTAGTTATGTTCAACAATATGTTTCCATTACGTATAATAGGATATTATCCGCACCAAAGGACGCCGATGGAAATGCTGCTGACGGTGCGGTTTAGTATAATAGAACAACGTGCTTAAGTAGCAACCCGAAGAGTTCAGAAAAGGAATATTAATACACTGGGCGCCTCGTTCCTGTCTTGGGTTTGGGTGGTGATAACAAGATAATAATGCTTTGCACTCCTGACATAATTGTGTTGAACAATGATGCTTAATCGGATGATGGCCTTTCATATACAGGCGTCTAACGATGTGTTTTGAATGCACTACACGGCTTTGTTTTAAAAACAAGCATAAATGAATACGTTTTAAGAAAATCGAAAAATGCAAAACGACTTTCAATTTCCGCCACAAGCCATAATTTTAAAAAAGTAACTAGTAATCCAAATTAGAATTACAGTCTTTAAAAAAAAAAACAAGTAAATTGATAGAATACATGACAAAGAAGAGATTTCTTGCTTTCTTTCTTAAATATATAAAATTGCCCTTTAGTAAAAAAACTGGGGGTGAGAAAGCAAACCTTCAAAATCACTTATAGTTCATGATCAAAAATCGTTGTATGGGTTAGCTTAACATACTTTTTGGACGCTACTGAATCATTTATTTCACCGCAGGAACACCTCTTTCTTCATGGAGCCTATAAATATCCAATTCCAGACGGTGAACCCCCGGAGTGTTGAATTATAAACTCAAGGTTATTATCTACCTGCATCTGACACCTTTCAGTTGTAGACGAAAGACTATCAAAATGTTGCGGCAACACGTTTTCGGCCGCTTGAGGAGTTTTTACGGCACAGATACAACTTCAACGCAAATCCAGTATCTACGTGCACCAATGCTTTAACCAAAGCTTAATCTCTACTAGTTTTTCTTTAAGGGTTTCACCTTCAGTCGGTTTGTCTGTGGCTCTACTTTAAAATCAATGATTGTGTCGCAACCGAACTCTTCTCTGCGGTGATATTGTACTTTCTTCCATTCGGTGCCTCGCGTTTTTCCTTTCCTTCTATTTAGTTAGCAGCTCCATGGCGCAATTGAATGGCCAATATTCGGTAATCATTAACATCATTGGCATGATGATAATTACAGAGAGGGTCATCACCAACTTTTGCTGGTGTGTGCAGACTACCAGCAACAGCAGCACATTGCAGAGGAAACTACCGCTTGAAAGATACAAACGAAAGCTTTTCTCTCGTCAGTACCCTCACCGTCCATCCCATCCATCCATCTACAACTTGCAGTCTTCCAAGAGATCACCAGACACTTCACATCCATCGAAAACTATAACGCAGCACAATGGTCACGAAGCTGGGCACAAGTTTAGTATCACCTACCGCCAGTAGCCTACCAGACCCAAACACGCCGCTCAGTTAACCAATCGAATCAAATTCGTAATACAAATCGAAAGTTTAGTACTAAATAGTAGATCATGTAGATCGGAGCGATCGTTTTGCAGTGCATTTGCCCAACTGACGAATATTGTGTTCGACTAAAAGAATCTATAAAAAGTAAAAGTAGTTTTCCTCACGAGTCCATCTACAGAAAAGTGTCGCGAGTAGCCGCGCAATCGAAGTCAGATACAAAAATAACGAGAATCGAAAGAAATTATAAAATGTTAAGTGATCTGTTACTTGGGTTCCGTTATAGTACGATTTCAAATTATTAAGTAAGTGCAGAAACTTCACGGAGTTTTCGTCACCAGCAGCTCATTCAGCAACTACACAGTAAGATGTTATTTATAAGTTAATAGTAACAGAATCGTTATGATCGGTGCGATCACGTCCTGTGCGCAAATTTTAAAACTTATTTATAGTGTTTAAATATAGCGTTTTGCTTACAAATTGCCTCACTATACAGAAAATGGGAAAGCTCTTAGAGCTGGAATAGCTATAAAGTTTATAGGAATATTTGCACAATATCGTGACTTTCATTACATTTCTTCAGAAAACGGAAACGAATCTTACAAGTTGTGCGATTAATACCATAAACATGATTAGTGTTTCTTCCGAATACAAGCCAGCTAACCAGCAATACAGTGGAGGCTGAAATTTCAAGTGCGCTTTCGCTCTACACACAATGAATTAACATTACATAGCACGGTTCATGTCATTTCTGTTATTTATTGCAATGTAAATTAATTACATAGGAAGTTACGATCAGATTGGACTTGGAAGCATTTGATTAGAAATCCGGACAATCTGCCAAGCAATATTGAAAATGTATGTGATTTTAACTTAGACGTTTTTCTTTATAAACAAAATCCCATGTAGCATTTCAGAGCGAAGCTGGCGACTTATTGCAGCACACATATTATAAAATGTGACTTAAGTGGGTTATGGTCACCTTTACAGTGCGGAAAATAGAAAAGGCAAAAGAACAGGCGGTGTTGCAAGAAGGTATTCTTTAAAAACAAGCTTGAAATTACCAAATAAATGAATCATATGTTAATTACGCCGAAATTCAATATATATTATTTGTTACTATAGGTTTTCATCCCAACCCGTTGAAGCGTACGATTTCGCAATTAACGCAATGACCCTCATCATCTTAGTTTTCTTCGATTTTAACCTCCCACGACGGTAATGGACTTTATCAGATGATCAAGCGTTTCATATTTGCTATCCTAATTCTTCAAAGGATTCCTTCTTCGTAGATGATCTAGCAAAGCCTCTGTCAAGCCAGAAATGCCTTAAACCATATACAGTGCTGTAAAAATTATAGCCTCAAACGTAAATTTTCGGTGCTCTTGGAATGAGTAATAAACTTTTATAACTATTTTGGGACAAAATATTGTCAACCGACACCAACTCAAGGAAAACCCTTTAATTGCTTAATTACTCTTTTACCAGGATTGGTAATTAATTTTCTGAAAGAAAAAAACCTAAAACAGTACCTGTCTACTGTCTTTATTTTCACACAAGTTCCCACTGAAGCCTGCCCCGGCCCGAGATCATTCTTGCTATGACCTTCATAAAGTAAATTTTCAACTTGTTTACGATTATCTTAGGAGATTATCATTCAGTTGTAATCGGTCTCACAGTGACTGTAAATTCAGAGTTATAGCTGTCTATGATTAATAACTTTTCCACTTCAGCTTTTCATGTTTTATTAGTTTTAATGGTGAACAGTTTCAGCAGGGTGAAACAATACGTCAGACTAACCTTACCAATAGTTCGTGAAATTTTACATGACAAATCCTATTTTGTGTATAAAAGGTATCCCGACGAGGTAACATAAACGACCACAATGACCTTTTCTCGGCGATGCTTGAAGCTTTTGGAACACCTTGTACATGAGTATAAAGTAGTTACGGGGGCAACTTTGTTTTCAGAAGATGTTCACTATACCATTAAAAAACACATAAATAACATTAATTGCTATAAAGTTTTTGAAACCCCGCCCAGCAAACAATAAGTGGTGAAGATGCAATTCTAAAAGTGGAGCATTGAATGCTCATCACCTTCTTTCATAATCCGTCCGAAAAAATGGATTATCTGACATCTGCAATTCTTATTGCAAAGTACGGGAGAATTTCATTGGTCTTAAATACATGTAGATTGTACCCGCCAGGGAACACAGAACATGGCATACTGTTCTAGACTCATGTAGAGCGACTAAAATACGGCCAGGGAACGATGTATAAGTTCTGCTTGACCGCTTTTGTGCACGAATACCATATTTGGTTATCGGTTTTAAGACCGTTAAAATTACTTACACAGGTATAATATAGTAACAAAATTAATTTTGTGAAATTTCGGTAATGATACATCATCTATTCAAAGACAAAGTCCCTTATTGTAAATGCACACCATCTCCGGCAATTGTTAATAAAATTGGTCTACCGTAGTGCTATATAAGAATGGGGCAAACTCCTTAATAAATTTAAACATTCGGCATGTGGCACTCCTATATCTTTTACACATTGATTTTCAGATCGACGTATGACTGTTCACATCAAAACGTCAATTCAAATATAAACCCATTTGCAAGAGTATATATCCTCACTATGCGCTATTATCGGACAGCTTTCTAAACCTATTCTCAATTATGAAGACGGACATGCATGTTGCGTACAAATATCGAGTAAATATCCAAAACTGTTGGTTATACACCAAAGAAAAGCTTTAATTAACTTCAATTAATTTACGAGGAATCTACTCGCGAACATCGCGAATTTGTGCGGAAAGAGTCATTGTACTGTTTCTCTTCCAAAACCACCGTGGGACAACCGTAACTGGTAGTGAACCAATTCTAACCCGAAGGGCTTGGATAACATTTGGTTTCAGCCGACCACGCTTTATTGTGCCCTTTAGGTCCAATTTCGAAAAATAGTGATTTTGACTAACCTTCGCGATGCCCGACTTAACGCCTGCAGATACTTTCCCTGTAGTTATTAGAAGCCGAAAATTTATGTCGACAAGCCATGAACCCTGGAAAACTTGAAAGTCAATTCCCGACTCGAAATTGCCACTATTTTGCTTGTTACGTGGTAACTCCCCCACCACCTTTGTCCCGCTGAAAAACAATTTATATTTTTACATTATACACAGTTTACATTTTCGCATTTTACAGATATAAAATCTAAAACATATGCTTTAAACAGAAAACAATTTACATTTTCACATTTTACATACATAAAATAAAACACCATAAATTTGAATGGGCGCATACAAACGCTCAGTTATGTACATACGACACAAGCAAAAACTGGCGAAAGCTAGTTATCGTGCGATCGCATGGAGATAAACTGGAAACCAAGAGTTTAGTTAAATACCTGAGCATCTGGCTAGACCAATATCTGTATATCAACAGACATGTAGAGGCTGCTTTGCTCAAAGCGAGGAAAACTTTTGCTATGACAAGGAGGCTATTTCACAGTAGCCAACTTGACAGCAAGGTAAAAGTCATATGCTACATGACGCTAATCAGGCCAATGCTCATATATGGTTGCCCAGTATGGCTCAACATAGGTCCAAATTTGATGGAAAAGATTCGGATGTTCGAAAGAAAGTGTCTCAGAAGTTGTCTCAGATTATATCGGACACCGGAATCGGACTATAAAAAGTATTACTCGAATGAGACTTTATATAATGAAGCGTACATAAATAGGGTGGATAATTTTATGATTAAATTAATCAGAGGACATATTGCGAGAGCAATAAGCTCGTCCAATGACCTAATTTTCGGGGCCTATTATCCAAACACCTTGTACGAGGGTTGCCTTTTATATTTCAGGATTAGAGAACAAAAACAAATATTGATCATCGAAAATCACTTTATTGTTTTTCAAAATATTCCCCATGAAGATCTATACACTTTTGCATGCGTTTGAACCAATTGTCGAAGCACTTTTGCCACTCTGATTGAGGTATCTCCAACACATGCATTCTGAATGCAGCAACCGCTTCTTCAGGTGTCGAAAAACGTTGACCTCTCAGTTTGTTTTCTACGTACGGGAATAAAAAGAAGTCATTCGGTGCCAAGTCAGGACTATACGGCGGATGACCCATCAAATCGATGTTTTGGGTGCTCAAAAATGCAGTTGTCGCGGCCGATGTGTGAGAGCTCGCATTGTCGTGGTGAAGAGTGATCCGTCTTCGGCGGTTGGTTTTCCTGATTTCTTGGAAGACAACTGGCAAATAAATGGTTGTGTACCACTCAGAATTGACTGTTCTGCGTTGTTCTAGTGGTACGGTTGCGACGTGTCCAGTTTTTCCGAAAAAACAGGCGATCATTTGCTTGGAAGTGCTTCGTGCGCGAACAACCTTTGTTGGATTTGGCTCATCTTGAAACACCCAGACAGTCGACTGCTGTTTACTTTCGGGCTCATACGCGTAACTCCACGATTCATCACCTGTCACGATGTCATAGACGTGTTTCGAAGCACCGCGACCGTATTTTTTGAGCATTTCTTTCGACCAATTGACACGAGCCTTTTTTGGGCGATTGACAAATTGTGTGGGATCCAACGCGAACAAATTTTTTTGACGGTCAAATGTTTATGCAATATTGAATGTATGCTGGTCCCACTAACGCCTAAGGTTGTCTCAATCTCACGATAGGTCACATGACGATCTTCCAATATCAGTTCGCGCACAGCATCAATGGTTTTCGGAACAACAACTGATTTTGGACGACCTTCACGAAATTCATCTTGGAGTGAACTACGACCACGATTGAATTCACCATACCATCGATAAACACTGGTCCTTGATAGAGCTTCATCGCCAAAAATTGAATTAAGTTCATCCATGCACTGTTGTTGAGTTAATCCACGCCGAAAGTTGTAAAAAATAATCGCACGAAAATGTTGACGATTTAATTCCATTTTTGGGCCGAGATGAATCTTTTAAGTTACTGTAAACAACACAAATAGCGCTCGTATGCCAAACGTTCTGAGTGCGTATAACCTCAAAAATGTCCAACTTTACGACAGAGCTGTCAATTGCCGGATTGCAACGCTAGGGTTGCCAAATCCCGAAACATAAGAGGCAACCCTCGTACTATGAGAGCGTGCGTCGCAACGGCTTTGTTCCATCAGAGGCGTTCCTTGACTTGGATATGAAAGGGCTTATACAGGATAGATCCGGAATTCCGCTGATCTATCATGTAAGTAGATCATCTGTAGACGGGCGGTTGTGCTACGACCGGGAAGTAACGCGCACCGAAGAAGAGCTCCTGCGCTTCAGTAGGGCTATCTCCCACAGAGACTGGGACGATAGTATTAGACAGCGTCAACAGTTCTGGTGGTTGAATGGCATATAAAGACCTGGATACCAAAGTCGGTATAGAATCATACTATCATCAGCTAGCTAAATACCATAAATGTAATTATCTACCAAATAAAAATTGAATTGAATTGAAAATCAGCTAGCTAACATAGACTTAGCTTTTCTAGAATTAGGGTAGTATAAGATTTAAGTTAAGTTAGGTTAAGTGCTTTTACATTAAAAAAAAAAAAAAAAAAAAAAAAAAAAAACAAAAAAAAAAAAAAAAAAAAGTAGGTAAGTTAAGTAAGTTAAATTTTAAGAAAAAAAAACAAAAAAAAAATTGACAAAGTTTTTCAAATTTTTCTTTGTATTTCAACTAATTATCAGTACTGCCACAAAGTTCTGTCGCCGAAAGGCAAATTAAACAAATGTTAAGTAATGTTTAGCTTAGCGCGTCTGCGAAGGACCAGTAAGTTATTATATAAGATAATTAAGCTAGAATTTAAGCATTTTTTGTCTAGCCTTTAATTTAGAAATTAAGAATATAAAAAGAAAAATAAAAAAAAATGTTTTAAAAATGAAATGACGCTCAGTTATGATACGGGCGATGATAAATTGACAGAGAAACTAGATATATATTATAGGTTGGTCGACGTACATACACTGAAATTATATCCATCTATCTATCTATATATATATATATATATATATATATATATATATTTATACCCCGTTGTATATCAATCGAATATTATTTTAAATTGGAAAAGGATGGTTAAGGTTTTTCACGGTTGTCTTATATTTACTTTTAACCTATTTTTTTCCAATGTAAAAGAATATTCATTTGAGATACAACGGGGTATAAATATACATACATATATATATATATATATATATATATATATATATATATATATATATATATATATATATATATGTACTTTTAATATTGGTTTGAAGATTGCAACGTTTTTTTCAATGTTTACTTTTTCGCGCTTTCTACCTCTTTTTGGGACTTGTTCGCTGTTACTGGAATTAATATCTAACCGTTTAAATTAAGTGAAAACTCTTTGGTTGAACGCGCGTGGTTTGTCGTATTGACCCCCGACTCTCTCGACTTGGTCTCAACTGGTGACTTTCTCCAGTGAATGCGAAGTTCTTTTATTTAATCCGCCGTTATTTTATTGAGAAACCCAGATCATACGATGCAACCGTTACATCGGATAATATCGGGTTTTCCAATAGGGACGACAACTTCTTTTTTTTTTAAATAAGACGCAAACCATGTGAGATATTTCAAAACCTTTATTATCGGCTTGAAGTACAATCAAAACATTTATGAATGGAACTCGACTTCGTCCATATGGCCATCGCGGGCACGTTTGCAGCGGCCGATTCGCTGGACCCAATTTTCGATGACTCGGCCACACATTTCGGCCGAAACGGCCGCTATTTCACGTCCAATGTTGGCTCTGAGCTCTTCCAATGTCGTCGGCTTGTTGACATAGACCAATGACTTGACGTAGCCCCAAAGAAAATAGTCTAGAGGCGTTAAATCGCACGAACGAGGTGGACAACCGACTGGCCCATTTCTTGAGATAACACGCTCATCAAACTTACTCTTCAATAAATCGATTGTATCGTGTGCTGTGTGGCTTGTGGCACCGTCCTATTTAAACCACATGTCGCCAAGTCCATATCTTCCAATTGGGGCAAAAATAATCGGTAGTCATTGCGCGATAACGATGGCCATTCACAGTAACGTGACGATCGTTATCGTCGAAAAAATGTCCCAATGACGCCGCCGGTATGCAAACCGCACCAAACAGTTATTTTTTGCGGATGAAGTGGTGATTCATGAAGCACATGTGGATTTTCACCCAACCAATAGAGATATTTCAAAAACTGAATACGCATGTTTTGCTTATTGACGAACCCATTGGCTAAAAATGACCTTCGTCACTGAAGATGATTTTGCGATGAAATTCATCATATTGGCGCATCTGTTCCAGGGCCCAATCGGAAAACGTCCGTCGCTTCAAATGGTCCATCGGCTTCAATTCTTGAGTCAGCTTGATCTGGTATGGGTGTAAACCAAGATCCTTACGCAAAATTCGCCATAAAGTATTCTGAGCGATGCCCAATTCTTGAGAACGCCGTGGAATTGACTGATTTGGATCGTTTGCTACGGACGCCTGAACGGCAGCGATATTTTCGACACTTCGACCAACCCGTTGTCTCACTGGCACCGCAACATCACACAACGAATATGTAGACTCAAATTTTCGCACTAAACCTGTTATTGCCTGTCTACTAGGGCGAGAATTACGATCGAAAATTGGAATTAACGCTCTTAAAGTTGCGGTCACCGACTCCAAATTTCGGTAGTAAATTTTTATAATTTGCAGACGCTGTTCGTTAACCATGATGAAAATGTTGAGTTTACTGAATAAATTGACAGTGACAGTTCGATGATTCGTGAAAGGGTGCGTTCACAAATTTAATTCAAAGTTGTCAAGCCCCTATTGGAAAACCTGATATGTTCAACGGAGATGATTGATCTCGAGGTCATCTTTGATATTATCGTCGGTATCATAACTGAGCGTTTGTTATGTTTTATGTTTCATATTTTGTGTGTATAATATGTGAAAATGTAAATTGCGAAAATATAAATTGTTTCTCAGTGGGACAAAGGCGGTGGGGGTGTTAATAAGCTCAAAATAGAGAGAAAAGCCTTAGAAAATACAACAACAAAAATATTATCATTAGCCATTTCGGTTATCTGTGAAATAGTCATTCATTCTTACTAATAATTCCTAACTCAAATAGCTATCACCTTATTCAGTGAGCGATTACAATCAATCTAAGCTTGTAACGCAAACTACGAACTAGCTCAAGGTTTTGATCATCATCATCATCATCATCGGCACTTCAACCGGGAACCGGTCTTGGCCTTATTTAGCAAGTCCTGAGGCTTGTTAAATTTTCCATAATGATTTGTTTTTTTCCAGGCAAGGTCATTCGTCTTGCACCGGAGGCTTCCCGACGGGTTTTGATTACAAGACATCTCATAGTTGACAGTGAATGGGTTAAACGAAACGTCAAAGTTCGGTAAATAATTTGTTTTTTTAGATGGTTTCCAAAAACATGCCGAGGATTTAAATGGTCCACCAAATTCACCAAATTGTAATCTATATTCACCAAATTGTAACCTAATTGTAAAATACAAGGAAACGTCGTCTGAACAGTTTCATTTCAGAAACCCTATTAAGCAGATAACATCTAAAACCAGAAGATCAGCTTTAACATGAAGTAACTAACTTTCGATTTCGAACAAGTATTATTCTAGCGACAATATTCATAGAGAGATTATTCTCGTAAATTCCCATGTCTTCAGACAGTGTCTTAATTAAATGGATTCCAAGTATTTCCCTTACCAAGACCCATATATCCGAGACGCCAGTTTCGACTGACTGTGAATTTATATTCGTATACCCAGATAAATACAATAATCCAGTACGACTGAGTACGACGACAGTTTAATAATTCAGTAACTTTTTGAATAAAATACTTTTTTTTTGCAGATAGATTTTATTTCTAAACAAAGTCTTCTTATAGCTCGATACATTTAGTTCAGTGTTTTTCAAATTTTTTTATTCCTTCCATATAATAGGTTTCTTCAAGGCCCTAAAATAGGCGGAAGTTTCTGTAATGACCTCTTCACTCGACCTAAATATCTTACTGCCCAGCCACTTCTTCAGGTTTGGAAACAGGAAATAGTCGTAGGGGGCTAAATGTGGGGAATATCCTGGTGGGGTAGCAGTTTGTAGCCCATTTTGTAGATTTACATATACGCAAAATTCACTTTTTTTCCATTTTCGTTAAAATTCACGAGGTAGTCTGCTTTGAATGGCTGTCAAACACAAATTAATTGACGTAGTATGGCAGTTGATCGGAGCAGTATTGCATTTAAAGCTACTGTGTGGGAATTTCAATAAGTCACTGACTTATCAAGTTGCCCTCATATTTGTACATTTAAATTATAATTTACAGCAGTAAAATTTAAAAATATACCCTTTCTATTAACGGACTTGTGCAACCAATGTGAACGTACCTGAAAATAAAGATAAAAGATTTTTAGTTTATTCCAGAACACTACCCTTATTAGATTTTTAACACTGAATCTCATTACTTTTCTAACACACCTTTAAAACTTCCTCTGTTCATATCTTATTCTCACTTAATACATTACATTAATAAACTTTCACAATATTCTATATCAAGCCTGTTACAGGACATTTCATAACATGCCCCTTTTTTCATTCAAAACATAGCACTTTGATTTTCGTTCAAAGTTTATTCAATTTAAAAGTCACAGAGACTAAAAGGAATACTTTGAGAAAATTTGTTTTGTTCACATTATAATTTCCAACCAATTAGAACAATAAGTAGCATAAGAAGAGAGAAATTTTAATTGTTAAATCAGTTTGAGTTCAGTTTGAATTCGGAAGCAGTTGAGAAATCAGATAGAGTTTGAGTTGTGAGTTCATAAAAGCGAGTAGTAGTTTGAGTTAGCAATTGAAGTATCAATATTGAGTTAGAGTTCTAGTTTTGAGTTTTGGAGTAGAAGTTTGAATTATAAGGGTTTGAGAGTTTAAAATAAATATATCGAAGAGACAAAGAAAAGATCTTTCTTTGATAATGGATTATCAATGGCAATAAATTTCCGCTCAAACAATCGGAGCGAATAAGCATTGCAACGCGAATTGATGAAGGAATATTAAATAAAGAAATAATAAAAGGTCCCCGCTCTTCCCTCAGCCGAGGAAGCACGGCGCCGGACTGTAACACTGATCTTTAGTGAAACATATAACTAAAATATTGCAGGCATTTTACATTCTGTCGCAAAAACCAGGAATTGATTTGATCATTTAAAAGATCCACTTAAAGAACTGAACTTGGGCTGAACTGACAAAATCGAGCACTGTAAACAAACTAAATGACATATTGCGCTTAAACTTCACGCCAAGATGCAGGACAGTGTCAACTTAGCTACTAAAATAATTTGGACAATGCCTACAAATCATCTAACCAAAACTAATGACGGATTGAACGAGACCATTTAAAAACAAATATTTCCTTAAGTTTAACTTGTATTATAAATGTTCATTTCACACCCGAATCCAATGGGATGATCGAACGCTGGCATCGATCCCTTAAGGCCTCCCTCATGTGTCACAACGACACAAAATGGTTAGACGCCCTTCCTGCCGTCCTCCTCGGCCTGGGGACTAGTTTGAAGGAGGACCTAGGTGCCTTGCGGAACTCACCTACGGTACCAACCTCCTATTGCCAGGCGAACTTTTCGTGGGCGGTGAAACGCCACGCAACCAGTTGCAGGATGTGGGCCACCTCCGCGACCTTCTTCGTAAGGTTAGAGCATCGCCCGTGAACAGGCATGGTTCTAAAAAACGTTTCGTCCACCCTGAACTGCACAGCTGCACGCACGTATTTGTCAGGGTGGATAAGGTTAGAAAAACCTTTGGATCCTCCGTACGACGGTCCTTTCAGATTCTGGGGGGGGGGGGGGGGGGGGGGGGTACCGTGGGGGTTATCTATACTACATGGACAACCAACCCACACCTGTTCAACGCCATGACATCATCGGCACTACAACCGGGAGCCGGTCTTGGCCTTATTTAGCGAGTCCTGAGGTTTGTTCAATTTTCTATAATGATTTGTTTTTTTCCGGGCAAGGACATTAGTCTCGCGCAAGAGGCTCCGCGGTCTCCCGCATGACAGGCGGCTATACTAACCACTATGCTATCGAGGAGCCATGTACTTACTTCAATATTTTAATGTTTTTCCTATAATGTTGGGTGTGCCTGCATATCCCATATATAATCATTATAAGTATATAATTCGTACGTCGGGTTGTGCGTCGTTTTATGCCATTTTAGTCACGATGAAGCGCTTCGCGGAGCAACAGTGTGCTTTTTGTGTAAAAAAATTTTACAAAAACAACGATTCCTACGTTACTGTGGGGCACCTATTTAGAATTGAATACGGATTACGCGGTGTAAGTGAGTGACCAAGTGTTAATTTAATCAAAGCTTGGGTCAAGAAGCTCGAATAAACGGGATCGACTACGAATATTAAACAAACAGGGCGGCCACGTTCAAGAAGAAACGAGGAGAACATTCGGGAGGTTGAAATTTTCGCAAGGAACGATCCAAAATCATCATGCGTCAGCGAGTTTTACAAAGTTGCCCTAGTCGTCTGCAGAAGTGCCAACGACGAGACGGGCCACATCTCGACGATGTCATTTTTAAGAAATTAATTTCAATAAATGTATATTACGCTAAATAATATTCAACAAAATAACATTTGTAGTTTTATTTCTATTCATGTTTCGAATGTGCAAACAATGTTTGGCCATTATGGCCCAACCTTTACTTGCGAAAAGTCTTTACTATGGTTTCGAACTTATCAAATGGTTCTCTGGGGTTTGTTGTTAATTGGTGGTAGCGGAACGCCAACCCAGTCCGGTTGCTGTCAGTAAATATTCACCGCAGAAGAAAAACACTTGGTTACTCTGGTAACATAAAAAAGGTTCTTTATTTCAAATGGTAAAAACCGATACTTATTTATCCGACTCCGAAGGTGGGGATATCTTTTAACGCTACGAGTAACGCAGTTCGCACAAAACTTAATTCGTAGTTATTTTACAATTTAAATCGATATGAAGTTCGCGTTAAATTTATATGGAACTTGTTGGGTCTGCACACCGCGATCTCTTGGGACATCCCATGAGAGATTTTATTCACATCGCTTGAAGCACTACTGGTTTTCACCGTATCCACGACGATTGCCTAATGCCCTGAAGCGACCGAATCCCAAAATTCCATCCATGGTCCCGATGACCATATTTGGTAATTTTCTTTCTCGAATCGATGTGCCACCACAGAAGGGTTGCACGCACACACACGATGATCCCCTTTGATTGCTCATCGCGCGTGCCGCCAAGCGTGCGAACCATGGACATCATATTAAACAAAAATAAACAACGCTCGCAGCTGGGGCAAGTCCTCCTGAAAAGGGTTAAAGATGTTTACACGATCAGCCACTGTGTAAAGCATTATTGCTGATCGTGTACATCACATTTCTATGATAGGATATGTATATCCGACCAGCACTGTGTGGTAGATTCATGCTGATCGGGCGTGCGTTGCTGGCGTCCTCCTATATGGATTGCCATTTACATGTATGGGAAAGATTCCTTTCTCTTGGTAAATGGTATTTTAGGGGCATTTCATTGGTACCTTGGGCAGGGTTGCTCGCTGCATATGCAACCGGATTTGCCTTGAAGTACGTGGTGCGCGTTTCCATTTCGGGTGGCTTGATTTAGCGACCGGTGTGGGCATGCATTAAAGAACCAAAAGGAAAAAAAAATCTCTTGTGGCATTGTAGCCGGCTTCTTGGGAGACACTTCGTTGGTAGAAACCAATGTCATGTTGGTTGCTAGATGTGCGAACAATTTGCCCTTGCTATAGAAACGCTTGTGTTGCTGATGGTGTTTTACTTCAGCGCAGTTAAGCTTTGCAGCGGTGGTTAGTCGTATGGGCAGGTAAGTCATGCTTTTCAGGTTTCTATATGCCCATGTAGGGAATGTCTGTTATTGCTGATATAATTTTTCGTATCAGCAGACATTGTGCTTTACTGGTTTTTTGTGGTTATAAAAATAACCAATGCAGGTGAGCACACGCTTGGTTGAAAAATGCCGTTTATGAAGATGGGTTACCTGGTGGTAGATGAGCAGGTAAGTAGTGACATTCGCAAGAACCGCCACAGTTCATCATTCTAAAGTTAAGAAAATGTAAGATACCTTCTGAGATAAATAATTGCGGGATTTCGGGAGGTAGTATCTCAGGAGAAATAATATGCCAATAATTTGACAAGAATATTAATAGCAAACAACTCATCCCTGCCGAATAGCGTTCACTCACGAAACACTGGTAAAACTTAACTTCAAATGATATCTTAGAGGGCTTGATTTCACTTAAAGGTCGTTCGCCAACTTTTACAATCATTAAAACGAGAACCAAGACGAATACCTTTCAATTTTGACTCGCGCTGTTTTGTTTCTACGGAAAACGAATATCTTTAAATCTTTTTCGTACTAGTACACTCGCATGACGTTCCGTCGTTGCCTCTCCTAACCAACTCCCCCGTTGGGATTCTCGATGTCGACCTGTCTGGTACTCGGAGTAGACTAATTGTCTCTATCCTTAAAAATCTCGTTCCGAACTTCTCATCATATCTGCTAACAGACTTTCCCATAGTATCTGTTAACAGCATAAAATTTCCCATTGCATCTCAAAAGGAGAATTTCCCATATGATCTGAAAAGGAGAAATCTTACTCAACATGTTGGTTATCGGAATCTTGTTCCTTTTGTTTAAAGATCGGATACCGCTGCTTATTTTGCGATCTTTCCGTGGGATATGTTTAGGTTAGCCATCTGGCTTAAGCTAACAATGTTCTTGAGCGTTTCAGATGGGTAATAAAAGGAACCGTGAGATTGGTATAGTTCCTTTGTTAGGATTTTCGAACCATAAACATCTAGCGAGCGATCTACGTTAAGATGTTTATGATTGCATGACTATTGGAAGGCAGCGAAACGATATGCCTTGTTTGCACAAGTGTGCCTTTTGCGTTAGGGTCATGCAAGGGATTTAGGTGCTAATTGCCATTAGCTACCAGAGTATGCATCCGTTGTTCGGTTTATTTACCGACAATGCTATTTCAAGGGAAACATAGCGTTGATGTTTAGGATGGGTGATTGATTTTCATGCGACGCTTTCCTGCATGGCGAACTTGCTTAGATGCGATGCTTTCCTGCCTTTTGGAATTGGGGTAGAATAGAATGTATGGATGCGTTGAACTCGAAATTGGGAGCTTTTGAACGTTTAGTTCCTTGCTTTCTGTTCAACGTCGTTGCATGCCCTATAACCTTTTGTTTCAGGTATGGTTACTGACTATTGGGACACGTGTCTGTGGGCACGTGTGCTGAAAAAGGTGAGTAAAGTTCCTTGACGGAAAGGATACTTCAACCTGTAGTGAGTTGTATGGTTCGTAGACCCGCTACAGGCTCACCCACTGACCTTCCCAGTCTGCTAAATCTTTTTATAAAATTTTATGAAAACGTTAACGTGCCACCACAAAAACTGTCACATGACCTTAGGGTTTCGGAGAAATCGTTCACTGTTTCGCTTCTACAACGCACCAAAACTAATAGGCTCTTTCGTCTGTAATTTACCTTTCTTTCTTCAGACTTTCTGAATACAGCCAGCGAAAGTGGAAAAACACGCCCATATATTGACCATTCTCGAAAACTTCTGACGACGTTAATTTTGCTGTTAGCACCTTGCCGACTGAACGAAGTACGCCGAGTATAAACTAGCCACCGCGGCTTTCTGACGATGGCATGTCCTGGCGACGATTTTGTTTTGTTTCCAATTGTCGAAAATTCTCCTAGTTAAAGAGTTCCCATACACAAAACATAGAGTTATGTCCCAAAAGAACGCATCTATTGCCAAACGAGGATATCTCCCCGATCGTTCGTGCACTGATAGTTAATGAAACTGGGAGATATCCCCGATCTGTCGGCAAAATGTTAATAAGATTATGAGTTATTTGTTAGCTTTATCCATTCAAATCAGACTGTCGTGTTGTCGGTCGTGCGTAAATGCAAGTTTAATAAATTATGTAAAAGTTTTAATTAAAAATCAAAATCAAATAATCAAAAATTATATTTTGTGTTGGCGGATTGCACTGAAAACTGCCAAATTCCTTATCATCCAAAACAGTCTGGTCTCATCCCTTATTGTTATCTCTTTCAAGGCTAATTATGTTTCAAGCAAAACAAAAACTCTTCTCATTTATTATGCTGAGGAAACAAAGGGTATTTAAGACCATTACTTTGCCACTTGATGCTTCTCTTCTGCAAAAAGATCTCAAGTTTTCGAATTGATTGAAATTAACAGAAACTTAATGCCTCCGTCTCTATTCCTTAATTAAGCGACCTTTATCCTCTCCTCAATCTGTTCGCGACCTAGTCATTTTATAAGTTAACGAGGTAAATTTTTTGAAACGTTGGTCTAAAAACGTTCCCACTCTCGACTTTCCTCCACGTTTTTTTTGCCATCTGTTAGAATCTGCCAGCCAGCTCTTAATCCACAACTTTCTTTCATTAGTTGAATCTGTAAGTCGTCTCTACTCTACTCTTTTTAATACCATTCGTCGCTTAATCATCTAAACATCACACCTCTTATGACTTCATCGAACCTATCTCTCAAATAATACTGAGTGTCAACTCTAACATAAACTATTTGATGTTAACCTAACACTACCAAACTTAAATTCCGTTCCCTAAATAATATCTCCTCACTCCTCCCACCCACCCCCCAAACACATCAATACATTACCTTTGGATGTCCCTTATTTTTATTCAAGTTTTAGATGAGTTTTAGTGTTATCTTAATTATTATACCGAATAAATGGGGTTTTTGCTCTCACAAACCAAATCATTCGAACCGCCGAAGAGCTGATCATTCTTGTCTATCTAGAATAACAAGGCTACTGAGAATTATGTATAATTAAATTACCCGCAATAACGAATTCAGTAGAGGATCGAGATTTTATCGGTTTAGTCATTAAAAATGCCGCACTTTTTAACGAATGTGTCTCTACCCATGTTTTAATATTTTTAAAGAAAAAATTATGAATAAAAGACACAGAACGTATGCCTTACAGTGGTAGAAGATTTTAGACAATGGTTGGAATTATGGCAGGTTGTGGAACTTGGAATTAGTATAAAGAGATTTTTTTTTTGTCCATCATGATATGCAATACACTCGTTTTTTTACCATAGGCAAAAGTCACAATCACATGATGTGTTATGTTTCTGACACATTTGGGAACGTTTAACGTTCCGAAAACATATTTATTAGACGGTAGGAACATTATTTTATCGCCTGAGATGACAAAAATCTCATGATTGTAATAGACCTTAACCTTAAATCGTTACTTTTTTTCTTCTTTCAATACAAATATTCTACTAGGCCCAGTTTCATCGGCATTGAAAACTTGATGAGCTGGGTATCCTTGCTTCAAGATCAGGCGACCATTTTCTCCTTGAACTTATATCGTATGGATTGCAAAGCGCTTTTCAAAATATTCAAACCAACCTTTACTCCTCACAAAATCTGGCTTGACAGAAGATTTTCCCTGTTCTTTAAGGAGTTTATAAATTTTAAGGGGAGGTTCTCATCAGGACCAACCAAAAAATCGACTTTGTTTTTCATTCTTTTGTAGTAAATTATATATAGAATATATTTGTTTGAATATAATTTTTTTTTAAATTATGGAACAAAAACGAGACCCACCTTTTTACTGGAAAATTGAAATCGAGCGGTAGTTCATCAACATCTTACATCAATATTTTTGAATTGCGCGTCCTTATATCCATACTATGGTAAGTAGAACTACCAAAAGTGCCACCAGATGTCGCATGTGTGGTATGACTCAGAAAAAATTCGAGGGTTCGACTCTATACACAGCATATTATTTTAATGTTAACGCAGAAAAATCGTTAATAAAATCTTTAACCGCGTTTCCCGAGAAATCATGTTTTCAAACTGTTGGCCAAGATTTCTCAAAAAACCCCTTCACGGTAGATTTGATTGGAGATTTGAGCCCCTACTACAATCAAGATGATATATGTATAATTTTTTTTTTACAGGACTTTAAAGAAAGAAAAAATGGTGAAAAACCGTATTTAAAAATTTTAATGTCCAGCATCTTGTTAAATTTCGACTTTCGTCGATGACTCGTGACTACATTCATGACTACATAAAGTTTACGAAATTTCTTCGATTGCTGATTTTTGATAATTTTTGCAGGTGCTAGAGAGGCCAACAGTAAGGTACCTTTTTCTTGAGACGGTCACATCACAAGGCGTGTCAACAATTATTGACACTATATTTTTTAATAAAAAAAAGTGTCCGTACTTTAGAACATTTTAAACAAGTGACAAAAAGTTGGAGTTCTTTATTTATATCCGTCTACGAGAAAAATACCTTTTTTGACGCTCCCAGATGAGAACCTCCCTTTAAGTGCTTTTCCTTAATCATGTTACCATCCAATGGAATTATATTTTTAGCAATCATCAATCCAAATGTCTTCCCCTTTTCCCATTCTCTCTTAGACAAGCTACAAGTGCATATCAGAGATATTGCAGCAAATGCGCTTCTTTTTTCCATTCCTTTTTTCTTAATACTCCGGACTATCGTTTCATTAAATTAACACTTTTTTCTGGTGTGAGTTGCTTGTTTCCATGCAGCAGGAAGGCCTACCTACCCACTTCCCTAGCCTTCGCAACCTGTTTAAGAAATTCCATAAAAATTTCAATATGCTCCCACAAATAGTGGCGAAAGATCTCTAGGCCTTTCATCTATATATTCACAAGAAAATGACCTCTTCCAATAAGAGCAAGTCCTTTTTACGCTAATCAACCGCCCTCCACACACCCCCCTAAGACTCTGAATACTCTCCCCCTAACCATCTACTATCAAAATGTCAGAGGTCTCCGCTCTAAAATGTAATCGATTCTTCAAAATGCTCATATTCTCCCTTGCGATATATATGCACTAACCGAAACCAACCTTATCCCCAGTATTCACAGTCAAGAATTGTTCCCCTCTACCTTTAATGTTTGTCGTGATGACGATGGTATATGTGTGGATTCACCTTGCCGTGATGTACTGTTTGCCATCCAAAACAAGCTCGCCTCATCTCTTATTGCCATCTCTTCTTCTCCCAATCTAGACTATGTCGCAATAAAAATTGACCAACGTCCAAAGTCGTTATACATTGTACGTATCAATATACCTCCTTCGCAACCGATCGTGTCATACGAACTGGCAATAGCAGGGGTTGATCACGTAACGGAGTTAAGTACTTCCCTTGACGATATCGTTGTTATTGGCGACTTCAACCTCTCCCTTCTACAATGGACGCTGTCAGGCGATCAATCCTTTTACACCTCAAACCCCACTAGTACCAAGGAATGTCTTATTATAGACGGTCTAAACCGACTCAAGCCTCCGTCAAATAAGTAATGTGCCAAATCATATGAAGAGGCAATTTCATCTTGTGTTTACAACGGGCCAGTATAATTCCTCAGTTGCACTTAGTTCACACGCCCTCTCAAGCATCGACAATTACCACCCTCCTACTTCTCGTATCCCTTTATCGTGACAGCTTATCCCAAACCTCACCAACCCACGTCAACTTTTCCTTCAACTTCTGCAAAGCTAACTTTCTTTCATTAGTTGAATCTGTAAGTCGTCTCTACTCTACTCTTTTTAATACCATTCGTCGCTTAATCATCTAAACATCACACCTCTTATGACTTCATCGAACCTATCTCTCAAATAATACTGAGTGTCAACTCTAACATAAACTATTTGATGTTAACCTAACACTACCAAACTTAAATTCCGTTCCCTAAATAATATCTCCTCACTCCTCCCACCCACCCCCCAAACACATCAATACATTACCTTTGGATGTCCCTTATTTTTATTCAAGTTTTAGATGAGTTTTAGTGTTATCTTAATTATTATACCGAATAAATGGGGTTTTTGCTCTCACAAACCAAATCATTCGAACCGCCGAAGAGCTGATCATTCTTGTCTATCTAGAATAACAAGGCTACTGAGAATTATGTATAATTAAATTACCCGCAATAACGAATTCAGTAGAGGATCGAGATTTTATCGGTTTAGTCATTAAAAATGCCGCACTTTTTAACGAATGTGTCTCTACCCATGTTTTAATATTTTTAAAGAAAAAATTATGAATAAAAGACACAGAACGTATGCCTTACAGTGGTAGAAGATTTTAGACAATGGTTGGAATTATGGCAGGTTGTGGAACTTGGAATTAGTATAAAGAGATTTTTTTTTTGTCCATCATGATATGCAATACACTCGTTTTTTTACCATAGGCAAAAGTCACAATCACATGATGTGTTATGTTTCTGACACATTTGGGAACGTTTAACGTTCCGAAAACATATTTATTAGACGGTAGGAACATTATTTTATCGCCTGAGATGACAAAAATCTCATGATTGTAATAGACCTTAACCTTAAATCGTTACTTTTTTTCTTCTTTCAATACAAATATTCTACTAGGCCCAGTTTCATCGGCATTGAAAACTTGATGAGCTGGGTATCCTTGCTTCAAGATCAGGCGACCATTTTCTCCTTGAACTTATATCGTATGGATTGCAAAGCGCTTTTCAAAATATTCAAACCAACCTTTACTCCTCACAAAATCTGGCTTGACAGAAGATTTTCCCTGTTCTTTAAGGAGTTTATAGATTTTAAGGGGAGGTTCTCATCAGGACCAACCAAAAAATCGACTTTGTTTTTCATTCTTTTGTAGTAAATTATATATAGAATATATTTGTTTGAATATAATTTTTTTTTAAATTATGGAACAAAAACGAGACCCACCTTTTTACTGGAAAATTGAAATCGAGCGGTAGTTCATCAACATCTTACATCAATATTTTTGAATTGCGCGTCCTTATATCCATACTATGGTAAGTAGAACTACCAAAAGTGCCACCAGATGTCGCATGTGTGGTATGACTCAGAAAAAATTCGAGGGTTCGACTCTATACACAGCATATTATTTTAATGTTAACGCAGAAAAATCGTTAATAAAATCTTTAACCGCGTTTCCCGAGAAATCATGTTTTCAAACTGTTGGCCAAGATTTCTCAAAAAACCCCTTCACGGTAGATTTGATTTGAGATTTGAGCCCCTACTACAATCAAGATGATATATGCATAATTTTTTTTTACAGGACTTTAAAGAAAAAACGGTGAAAACCCGTATTTAAAAATTTTAATGTCCAGCATCTTGTTAAATTTCGACTTTCGTCGATGACTCATGACTACATTCATGACTACATAAAGTTTACGAAATTTCTTCGAATGCTGATTTTTGATAATTTTTGCAGGTGCTAGAGAGGCCAACAGTAAGGTACCTTTTTCTTGAGACGGTCACATCACAAGGCGTGTCAACGATTATTGACACTATATTTTTTAATAAAAAAAAGTCTCCGTACTTTAGAACATTTTAAACAAGTGACAAAAAGTTGGAGTTATTTATTTATATCCGTCTACGAGAAAAATACCTTTTTAGACGCTCCCAGATGAGAACCTGCCTTTAAGTTCTTTTCCTTAATCATGTTACCATCCAATGGAATTATATTTTTAGCAATCATCAATCCAAATGTCTTCCCATTTTCCCATTCTCTCTTAGACAAGCTACAAGTGCATATCCGAGATATTGCAGCAAATGCGCTTCTTTTTTCCATTCCTTTTTTCTTAATACTCCGGACTATCGTTTCATTAAATTAACACTTTTTTCTGGTGTGAGTTGCTTGTTTCCATGCAGCAGGAAGGCCTACCTACCCACTTCCCTAGCCTTCGCAACCTGTTTAAGAAATTCCATAAAAATTTCAATATGCTCCCACAAATAGTGGCGAAAGATCTCTAGGCCTTTCATCTATATATTCACAAGAAAATGACCTCTTCCAATAAGAGCAAGTCCTTTTTACGCTAATCAACCGCCCTCCACACACCCCCCTAAGACTCTGAATACTCTCCTCCTAACCATCTACTATCAAAATGTCAGAGGTCTCCGCTCTAAAATGTAATCGATTCTTCAAAATGCTCATATTCTCCCTTGCGATATATACGCACTAACCGAAACCAACCTTATCCCCAGTATTCACAGTCAAGAATTGTTCCCCTCCACCTTTAATGTTTGTCGTGATGGCGATGGTATATGTGTGGATTCACCTTGCCGTGATGTACTGTTTGCCATCCAAAACAAGCTCGCCTCATCTCTTATTGCCATCTCTTCTTCTCCCAATCTAGACTATGTCGCAATAAAAATTGACCAACGTCCAAAGTCGTTATACATTGTACGTATCAATATACCTCCTTCGCAACCGATCGTGTCATACGAACTGGCAATAGCAGCGGTTGATCACGTAACCGAGTTAAGTACTTCCCTTGACGATATCGTTGTTATTGGCGACTTCAACCTCTCCCTTCTACAATGGACGCTGTCAGGCGATCAATCCTTTTACACCTCAAACCGCACTAGTACCAAGGAATGTCTTATTATAGACTGTCTAAACCGACTCAAGCCTCCGTCAAATAAGTAATGTGCCAAATCATATGAAGAGGCAATTTCATCTTGTGTTTACAACGGGCCAGTATAATTCCTCAGTTGCACTTAGTTCACACGCCCTCTCAACCATCGACAATTACCACCCTCCTGCTTCTCGTATCCCTTTATCTTGACAGCTTATCCCAAACCTCACTAACCCACGTCAACTTTTCCTTCAACTTCTGCAAAGCTAACTTTCGCCTATTAAATGAGCATCTTAGTAGAATCGCATTTCGCCTTGATCACCTAGAGGTAGAAGAAGCTACTGTCACTCTCTATAAGGAAATCTACAATGCCATTTCCCTATATGTCCCTTATACTTGACATAGGACATCGGTTTCATCGCCTCCATGACACAACCGCATACTCCGTACTCTTCGGAATAAGAGGAATAATTTGTGGAACATTTTCCTAAAAACACGCTCTTCCCTGGACTACTCCAACTTTCTCGGTTCCTTTTATAAATGCACCGAGCTTTACAAGTCACTTTACTACAATTATCTCACAAAAACACAAAACGACCCGATAAATGACCCCAAATCTTTATTAACTACTAACGTAAATCTGACGCATATCCCAACTCCCTTTCCTATGACACGTTTACTTCAACCGATTCGCAAACTACTGCCAATCTTTTCCCTTCTTTCTTTGTAAAATCCTTCACGGACAACTCTTTCGAGCCTAACCGCTCTTACTTCAAAGACCTGCTCCTTCAACTCTCTAATTATCCAGCATCACCTAGTTGAAGAAAAATTAAACTTGCTTAAAGACGAATTCCACCCTGGTCCTGATGGACTTTCGGGTGTCGTTTTAAAAAAATATTCCTCTTGTCTTTATCTCCCGCTATCAAAGATATTCAATCTGTCCCTTACACTTGTGTCTTCTCATATATTTGGAAATACTCTTTTGTCACCCCCATACATAAGAACGAGCCAAATAATGATATTAGTAACTACCGTCCAATCGCCAAACTGTCACATATTCCAAAACTGTTCGATAGCATTCTTTACAACGCGTTATGTTTCCGCTGGAAATCCATCATCTCACCCAACCAGCACGGTTTCCTTGCGGTAGGTCGACCACCACCAATCTAGTTGAATTCTCATCCCACGTTGTCCATCCCTTAGAGAACGGGAACGAAGTCGACGTAATCACAACCGATTTCGGCAAGGTCCTCGACAAAATCTCCCACAATATCATCCTCTTTAAACTATCCTCCCTTAGCTTCGAACCCCTACTGATTAAGTGTATTTCTTCCTATCTTAACGATACTAACTGTAGGTTCGATATCGTGTCCGATTTAGATCCACCCTATCCAATCATTTTCTTCCCAAGTCAGGGGTTCCCCAGGGCAGTCATCTTGCACCCCTACTATTCATTCTTAATATTGATGATTTAGACTCCAGTATCAATCACTCGTCCATCTCTCTTTACGCGAACGCCACTAAACTTTTCAGGACGATCTGCTCCTCACTTCTCCAAATGGATCTCGACAGCCTTTCAACCTGGTGCCAAAATAACTGCCTCGAACTAAATATTGCCAAATGTCACTCAATTACCTTCTCCTGTAAACGCCCCCCCCCCCCCCCCCCCCCCCCCCGCGCTCCACAACGTTCCTATGACCTACTCAACCAACAGATAACACCTGCACAAACGATTCGTGACCTTGGCACCTTATGTAATAAAGAGCTTAACTTCATCCCACATATTGATGACATTATCGCCAACTCTGTCCTTGGTTTTGTGAAACGCTAGTCGAAAGAATTCTCTAATCACTACGTTTCCAGATCGCTCTATATAGCCTTTGTCCGCCCCCTTCTTGAATATGCTAGTCAGGTTTGGTTTCCTCACTACTCGTCCTATATTCGCAGGGCCGAAAGCGTGCATCGACGTTTTTTGAATTGAATTGGGAAAATCCTCTGATTCTACACGAGCCGTCTTCACCTAATTAACGTTCACACACTTGAAGGCCGCAGAATTCATGCCGACATCCTCTTCATCCACCGTCTAGTCTCAGGTTCAAACAACTGCCCAAGGCTGCTCTCCTCCATCACATTTTCAACTAATCCCCGAAACCTGCGAAACCCTCGTCTCTTCTATTTGCCCGCCCATCACACCTCTTACGGCTCTAATGAACCCATTTTGCGCATGCAGGGGTGGGCAAACTCTCACCCCACCTTCTTTGACTTCAATCTCACCTCTCCCGCTCTCAGACGTCGTCTCCTCTCTTATCCCTCCTGACCCAACCCCGCTCACCACCACACTCTTACTCACCCTAGCATCCGGCTTATCCTCGGCCTTCCCTGTTCTACCACTTATACTATTATTCTACCCATCTTTATTTAGTTCCCCATACCCCAGTTTTTAAGTTACTTTAAAGTTAATCCCCCAACCCCAACCCACATGCCTTTGTTTTTAAGTTAGGTCGTAAGTCTATTTATAAATTTATACCACTTGTACGAGTACTAAGCGAAATAAGCTGAGGGTTCTGCCCTCTCATTCTCTTTTTAAAAGGCGTTCCAATATTTATATCTTTACTTCTAAAGAAACAAATTTCGTCGTAAACCTTGTTTGTTATTTTTATCAACATGGCTCGTCACTGAAACGTTATGCTTCAAAAATAAATTGGAAATTTAAGGATGGAAAAGTTACTTTTTAACGTATCATGGTTCAATGCAGACGGCCGACCGATCAAATGTTTTAAGTGAGGTAATATTCGTTATGAAAGGGATGTGCCCTGGATTTCAGTACGGATCTAGTGGGGCACCTGCTACAAAGACATAACACTTGTAGTGGTTGCCTTCCCTTATCGATCAAAATTTCACTGTGGTAAATGATAGTGCAGAGTCCCCATACACAGAGTCCAACTCTTTGATTTACGTAGGCGTATTGCCTTTCAGAAACAAAAATTTAGTAACAGCTAGATACTCAGTTTTGTCCATTTTTCCACAAATACTCACATCGACTCACTCAAACGACTGTCAAATAAAAACTATGCATCCACAATGGCTGGAATGGAAATGGTGAGTAACTGCCAAAATATGCACAACAACGTTGAGGTCGGAAACTTTTCAGCCTGCCCTCGTATATGAGGTATATGTACAATATATGTAATAACCCAATTTAAGATTCTCTTTACTCAAAGCTTTGAAGTGCGTTTTGTTCCGTTCTTTGTTACTACGATTTTATAAAATTGCTGGTTGTGGTAGAAAAAAAGGCAAGTGCTATTGAAATAAACCACAGCTTATTCTCTTCATTACTAAGTTCTTTTCTCGTTGAACTGGAGAAATTATGAAAAGAAGTCCTTAATTGATGTTTGAGCACGTCATAGTCGTCGAATGAAATAAAAGTTTTTATACTTTTTCTACATGTTCTTGCTTGAAATAGAAAAATTCTACTTTTCCATGGCATATAAGAAATACGGACTACATTTTTTTCCGCCATTCAGCACCAGTAGTCTTGAGGCGCTCTACATTTTGGTCCAGAACGACTGTAGTGCTCCAAGAAGCCCTACTACTTTTCTCCCACATTACATTTTCCTCCAACATATACACAGATCCTACCTATAACAAAATCCATTTCATATCCCCAACATAACATTAAATTCAATGTCAAACCAAATCGAACTAAATGTTCAAATTCTCATTTATTGAATTCAAATTCATTTATTCAATTTGATGCATTTGTTCGATTCAATTTCCTAAAATCAAACAGCATAATGCATTATTTTCCCATGTATGCTTAAAGCAATTAGCACCTAAAAAACCTACAAGATCCAAAACCTAAAAGTGCATGTGTCCAAACAAAGGCATATCTATTCGATACGCCGACACACAATTCTTGCAATCATAAACATCCAAACGCATACCAGATGTTTTATGACTTGCTAACAGACACGGATTCCCAGATCCTAAATTAACAACCAATTTCCAGGGATCTTGTGGCCAGATGGCTAACACAAACAAAAACCCCAAGAAAGGATCAAAAGATAAGTGGCGATGCGTTTTGACCTTCGAAAGAAGATAAAGAGATGAGGATTTGAATTCTCGAAGTGAGAAGATGATTTGAATTCACAGAGTTGGAAAACTGACTTGACTGGAGTCGCTTAGAGGACTCAGTCAGTAGCGCGCATAAGGAGAATACCTCCTCAAAAAAATGAGAAATAAACTTAAAATAAATCAGTTAGAATTAGTTAAAAAATAATCGGAAGTGCTGTTTTAGTGACTGCTCAGCAGGCAATTCTTTGGAGATGTTTCTTCTAGTGAAGGACAACAACGGTAGCTCACTCTTCCCGGGAAACCGGAAGCACGGTGGTGCACCAAAAAAATTATACGACGTCATTTTGAAGCATTTCGAAAGAAAACATTTTACTAAAACTAGTTACTTCTTGATAAACAAGATGACAACCTCTTAATTCAGAAAGTTTTGGTTGTATATGGAATGTTATGACACAGGTGTTCCCTTGGCCGTGGATCACACATTGATAATCTTTTTGTGCAAACTACATACGTGTTGCAATTATAGCTTAGCTATTACAAAAGCAATCGTAAAATAGACGAACTCTTCCGAATCCAATATCAGAAAAACTTTTGAGTGATAGATAATAAAGAACCGCTTATTTCCGTGTCACCCCCTACTGACAATGATATTCATCACACGTATTAGTTTTCATGGCACTGACGTAAAAAAACTGACAATTTATTGGCAACAGATTAGGCTTTCCAATCTTGAGACCCAAGTGCAACGCGGTGCGCCTCTTACTGATGTCTTGTTGTTGTTAAGTCGGCTTGGGCAATTGATTGCATTGCGTGCAATTGAAACACAAGTAGAGAAAAATTGTAGTTACTTCCACCGGTCTTGGGCTTAAGCGTGTACGTCCTCGTGTTGCATGATGTCGTACTTATGGTGAAAGTAGCAACAATCCCACGGGTTACCTAATCCGAATTGGCATGGCTTACGTTTGTAACCCGCGCAACAAAAAGAAAATGCACTCAACATTTGCCAGCCGTTCAAACTGATATAAAGGAATTCAGTAGATGTCCAAAAACATAAAATTACTACTCAATTTATAACTCTTAAATGTACTTTTTAGTAAATATCTGTTGGGTGCTCTAGTTTTCATCGTTTTTTTTTTTTTTTCATTTTTATTATCTTATGGGTTTTTTATTATTAATGAGTAGATTGAAGGACATAAAACGTTCTTTTATGGAATTCAAATTTCAAATGAAATGATGTATTCGAAGGCCACATCCGGGCCTTTGAATTCACGAATAAAGATCAGCATTGAGACCTCGGTAGGTATCTGGTTAAGTTGTGCAATGCACTCACTATAGATTACCAGCTCTCTTTGCTTAAAGTTCCTTTTCATTTTTGTACTTTTTGTTTGTCTCAGTTGGACAAACTTTTATTTTTAATTACTTTATCATTTTCTTTTTATAAGTACTTTATCTTCCTTCAGTCGTTCCCAGAAACCACAAAGTCAAGCCCTGAAACCCCTTGAAGTGCACAAAATGATTTTTATTAACACCTTGTTTTTTCACTCTTAATTTACTCTTGTCCCCGGATATGCCCACCATAACTTGTACTATTACCTACCAAAATAAAACTCCCAAACTTTCCACATGCGTTGACTGCAATTTTGTTTTTTAGAAAATGTTGACTTGGCCACCAATGTAACGCTATGGCTTGCCATTATTCTTTCATTTTCTGCAAGCCTAACGCAAGGTTTTTTGTTTAGGATATCTTTTGTTAGCCATCATATTCCATGTTTGATTCTTTGGTTCATTTATTGTACCTTGGACCGAAAATTGCCATACATTATCGAACATCACTTGGGATTGCCAGTAATGTTCATGGTGGTATTATTCTGTGTTTCTTAGGTACCCGCAACTTTAAAAGAGAACGGCGCAAAACAAAATTTGATTACAACGGTGGCGTCATATTTTTATTTGGTGGATTGATTAATTTAACATTAACCAACCCAAGGAGGTTTACGCTAACTGATTCCAAACATAGAGGGTCCCCATTAAACGAATGCATGGATAGGAGTGTTTCTAGAGTGTAACACGTGAAATACGAACTGAGGAGGCAATTGCAAACGAAATATTCCCTGCGTAAGGAACATTGGCGGAAATATTTAATGGAATAAACATTAAGATATGTGAATATTAATAAAATTCTTCTGGCACCAGATCGAAAAGCTGAGTAAGCCAGTTTATAAACGAATGTCGTCAACGATTGATGACACCTTTTTAGAGATCTTCATGTCGTCTACGAAACTGAATGGTTCCTTCAGAAAGCGAATGACGTGACTAATGGATATATTGATTTGCATTATAAAATCATAAAATCTCTCTTAAATTAATTTATAAATTACATTAACCTGAAGTTCGAAAATCCCGTCAATTTGAAAATTTATAAAAGCAATGAAGTAAGAAAAGTGTTGTAACCATATATTAACATATAATTATACAACAGTACAGAAATTGTAATAACGCTCTTTCGGTTGTGGTGCTCCGACAGTTAGAGCTGTTGTTTAAGTATTAAACAAACTCCTTAAATCCACGAATAAGAAAGTCCAACAATTTACGCAAGATTTGTATTTGGTGCCAGACGAGCAATAGAGTGTTTTCAATGACAACTGACACTTAAGATTTATTACAAATGGAGTGTTGTGAAAAGTGTAGCGCGTCTTCATTGTTCAGCAATATTTTACAAGTAGTGAAAGTTCGGCAGCTCCAATTCGGAATGGTGATTTAACTTTATCAATTGTGAACAGATTAATTCCACAACCCGGGTGGACTAGATCAAATAATTATCTTAGACACTCTGCCGTCCTTCAAAATGTCCTTTAACACAAAACATCGGAGCGATTTGGGAGAGTGTTTTCGAGAAATCTCAATTCTACACCGTGTTCAACAATTAGACTTTTCAAAAGCTTCTATTGTGATTCTTCTCTAAAGATTTCTACCTCCATGCATAAAAGTGAAATTAACATTAAAACAGAAACATATTTCCAATAATAAACACCGGATCACATATAAAAATCCATGATCATGAAACAAAATACCGGGCGGCACATGCCAAAGCACTGGCACCATGAAAAGTCTGACAAAAAGTATAACATGACAATACTCAATTGCCCAGATGTTCCGATAGATGTATGTCATGTGTGGCACACGATATCACGGTGCATGCTACTCACAAAAAGTATTACATAACAATACTCATTTCCCAGGTGTTCCGATAGATGTGTGTCATGATGCATGGGACTCACCTATTAACGTGTCACCTGAGAAATGACTCATTGTGGATTTGCCGCGCAATGTGCAATGAGTGTTTGAAATTAAGAACATAGTTTTCAGGTCATGATTGGACGGCTGAAACATGATGGCATATGGTCTACTTGGTATCGGTATGTATCGGAAATGTTGACGGGAGAAATAGTATTTAAGAACGGATTTTTGAAAGAATATAGTAAGTACAAGTTGACTTCAACCAAACTTGTGTGGTTTTTTTTTGCACATATTTATGCCATTCGTGCCCTGCCCTACGACTATACTTCGACTTTCTTTCGTCCCCTGCCATATAGATAAGCGGAGATCTCTCCTTTAGGACCTTCTACTCCTGATAGCATAATTCGAATGAATTGGACCCGACACAACCTAGTGTTGACCTCTACAAATTTGAAAAATACACTTCACCTTTTACGTCAGATTTTTGATTAATCCTGCTTGGTGACGGACGAATCCTTACAAAGACTCTCAAAACATTCTACCTTACATGGCGACCCTGCCATAATAAACCAACAGCTTCCTACCCTACGCAAGAACTGAAGCATACTTATGGGAATTCACGTCCCCATACGACAAAAATGTTTATCTTGTCACATAAATCCAAAAACAATTAGACGGTCAATTTAAAAAAAAAAATTACTACGGCGCCTAAAGAGCAAATGTTTATCAATGTGCCTTTAAAAAAATGTTTTCTTGTTATTCATGTTCCCAATGAACGTCTGAAACGTGCTTCTCAAATCAGACGCAAGACTTTACTTGCCAAATAAACTCCGACGGCGAAAAGCCGTCCAGCACGATCTGCCAAATAACATTTTGTACAGTGTTTCTGACTGCAACAAATGTAATACCAAAGGAACTAGAATTTTTATCACTGGCGTAAAACATAATAGCCACATATGACTCCGCACAGTGAGCAGAGTTCGTTGAGTAGAATACGAAAATAAGGCAAATGAATCATGTTCAGGGTGAAGGCTCTTCATGACTTTATTAATCGTCAAAATCGCTGAATTTTGTGTTTTGAAAACTATCAAGTGATTGGTGAGAAAGAATCTACAACGTGTCGCTATTTGGTATGAATTTTGGAATTATAGGAACTTTTTTCCTAAAGCATGTCGATTAGTATCTGATAGCAGTTTAGAGTATTTAACGTTATTGAAGTAGGTTTTGTCACATTCATGCGAAATGCTCATGACATTTTTTGTCAAAATAGAGTGTATGTACCAATATGGTATTTCATACAGAGCCCACTACTGTATACTTTATGATCAATAACTAAATCACAATTAAGCAATATTATATTTTGTTTTCTATCAAAATTACTTCTTTCGCGAATTGTATTAATTACATTGCCCAAACAGGCGCGCAGTTCAGTGACTTGAATCTACGCATATTCATCGAGATGCTTCAACCAACTTACAATTACTCCAAAAACAGCCTTCGGGGCGTGTTGGTGTAACGAATGAAACACTCACCTCTATGTAGGTAGGTTCAATTTTCGACTCTGTAAGATATGGCAAATTCAGAAGATTGAAACATGTATGCAATATTATTTATACGCTTCAAACATTTTTTTTTATCACCCTTGGGCTGCAATAACGCAATTGCTAGCGAAAATACGTTACGAGATTGTGGACCTGCTTATGTGAGTTCCACTGACCACTCTGTGCTATTATAGCATTCGATCAGACTTACTATTTATTTCAATGATTACTAAAACAAGTTCCAGGGTCAAAAAGTAATTTCTGGCCCTCTGGGGACGCCAATACCATTGGCTTTAGACTAAGTTTTGATGTGGATGATGCTCTGCTGAAGCTATGTACTACTGCATGCTTTGACTTTTGTCAACATTTAATTATTCCAATAGCAACAGTCCTGTGAAGTTGGAATTCTGGAATGCGTTTGTTTAAAAACCCAATCAACATGTCAATAGATAATTTAAAGAACATGACAATACATATAAGAGGTTATGCAAACAATTTTCATCACTAATATCGGATGTTAGCAAAGTCTGTTGGGAGTTCGCTGCCGAATGGCAAAGAAATATCGCTACCAGTGCATCTCAGTGATCGTTAATCAAATTTCAAACCGCATTAAACCGGCTAATGAATGGAAATTAAATGCACACCAACTCTTACTCAATGGTTTCTCAGTGTAACTGCTCAGTAGTAGGTGTGCCGAATGGATTAACCTAACCTGCACTGCAAAGGTCATGCTGAGAATTTTACACGTTAGTTATGTCATTTTACTTCCTAGCCAGGGACGACAGGGACCTCAAAAATATTATACTTCTACGGTAATAAATAATGAAGAAGAAGGAGGCCAGAAGGCAATTTAATGTTTCTTCCAAGCGGCGGCAAAGCCACTAGTTACATCACAAAGACAGAGTTAATAACCGCACGCCATTGTAGCGGAAGACGCAGTCTCGACAAAGGTTTATGATAGAAAAAATGACAGAGCTTTCAAGTACATTGTGGGATAGCAATGGTTCAACATAGGTCAAAGACGATATTCACATGGGTGGGGAATAGAAGTTAATTTGTGATTACTCCTTTCAAGTCTTGACTAAGCTTTTGAATCTTAAAACCTATGTTCATAATTCGATAGGCTTCATAAAATGTCACCGCGTAATTATACTTAACGGAGAAACGTTAAGATCTCATGAGGTACACTGCATACATGTTTTCAACTGTTACGGCCATACATCTTATGAAGATCGGTGGATTATCTTCAAGTTGCCTACAACTGTCGACGCAATGCCGCGAACACACTATTTATAGCCGTTTTTTCTTTGTGTAACTAATGAATAGTTTTAATTTACAACACTTGAAACTTGCGCATTGACTTGCCGGTGAAGTGTATGGGCTTCAAAGGGGTATTCTGTGAACGCACTGCAATCTGAGGAGAACTTTGCCCCGCATGAGCCTTAAGGTCATTGTAGTTTTGTAATTAATTTATATTGGCCGTTAATCAAATTTATAAATTTTGCGTCTACCAAATTATTTATGGATCTCACTTATGCATAAGTATTTAACTGTTCACAATAACAACAAAATGACCTTAAAACTTACATTAGGACCTTAAATAAATTTCGCGTTTCCAATAGACATGTGAGAAACTAACTGAACTTGCAAAGTCCTTAGAACTTGATCTCGCAACAGTTTCGAAACATTTAAAACTATTAAAAGCAAAGCACATTGAGCGCCGTACGAAGTCAAGCCAGCGAGAACTTATTCAAATCTGTTTAAGGTCATAGTAAGAACCCATGAACTTGAATATCAATGGACCATTAAACAAGTTATATGGCTCATATGATTCCTTTGAGAGGAACTTAATTATAAATAAATCCGCACATGTAAATAGTTGTCGAATTCACTGTGTATAAATCTTGTTAAATGCACCGTTCTAGACGGACATCAGGTGATGGGTTTATCTCATGCCGAATTAAAAAATTTAACCACGGTCATAAATGTGGAATATATGTTGCAATCATTACCTATCGTTTTAATAAAACGTCAGATTATCTCAGACCCTAATAAATATTCAATAAAGGCATCTTCACAATAAGTCTCCTAAATTACCATGTTGTTTTGGCCAATTTTCCATTAAATATGAGCAGATTTAACTCAAAAGTCTAGCCTCTGCGAGAAAAGCAAAAGGTCCACTTCGTTGTTGTTCTCCAATAATGACGTTAATGCCTTCCCCATATACCCTTCACCAATACCCAGTGCTAAGTGTAGAGAAAATCAATTATGATTCCGGCTGTATAAATCTAGCACTTCAGACGAGAACTGCAACAAATTCAAAAGGACAACGAATGTATGCAATGCGATAATCTAACGCGCAAACTTTCTCTAAGATCAGGAAGTAAACAAAACATCCCTTAGAACTTATCTTGATCTCTTGGAACTTGATCTCGCAACCGTTTCAAACATTTAAAACTATTAAAAGCAAAGCACATTGAGCGCCGTACAAAGTCAAGCCAGCGAGAACTTATTCGAATCTGCGAGACCCTGTTCAAGGTTATAATAAGAACCCATGAACTTGGATATGAATGGACCATTAAAGATACCGATGGGGATTCCGCATTCCATCAAACGAAATACATCTGATAAGCTTTGGTTTTATAAAAAATACCAGCAGATTACAGCGGCAAAAAATAGAAATTTTAAGCGAGGTTAACAGAACGAATTTTGTTAGAATAAGAAACGCGTGCAACCAGGCGATTGATACTGCGAAGAAGGCTTGCCATCAGAGTGACCTTTAATCTCCTTGACTGCCCAACCGGATCGCGTCCATTCTGGTCGATGGCATGGGCTGTCAGCAGTAACTTTGCTTCCTCCTCTTTTCCTCGGTTGGTGGCGGGCAACGGGACACCAGTCACAATTTCAAAGAATAAAGCTGATGTGTTCGAGAATTTGTTTTCCGCGAATTCAAAGCTCAATGCCGGTTTTTTGAAGCCACCTGTGATCAAACCGGCATGGTCTTTAATATGGGATGTGACGTTCAGCCCACATACTATTCAAGGCATTCTACGTGGGATTGACTGTAGGAAGGCAATCGGTCCGGACGGAATACCAGCAATAGTCCTTAAGAACTGTGCTCCAGAACTATCGCCGGTGGCAGACTCTCTCGTCTACCACATAATTATCGGCCGATATCATTACTGTCTATGTTATCTAAGATGATGGAAAAGGTCATCAATACTGACTAAATTACGTATTCGGAGTGCAACGATCTTCTGAATGATGGTCAACACTGATTCCGTGGCAGGCGGTCCACGGGAAACCTTTAGACCCTTATAACCGATATATGGACATCTGCGATTGAGCGGCATGGTGAGTCAAGAACGGTCGCATTGGATATCTCGAAGGCTTTTGACCGCATCTGACATGGGGCATCGCTGAGCAAACGTCGGTCATACGAAATTTTCCAGCGGCTTTGCGTCTGAACGAAGAGCTTTCTCGAAATCGATCGATCCGGGTTGTTGTGGATAAAAAAATAAAAAAATGTTGCAAAAATAAAAAAAAATGAAAATGTGTGCGATGTGCAACGTTATTGTGAAATGGACTGTCCAATTTATCCAATTCGGGTACAGGAATGCTTTCCAAAATCTCTCGATGTCGGTCACTATTAACTGTTACTCATGCTCAGAGAAATAAGCTCAGTGTTACCGCCCGCACAAAGCATACAATTACTCTAAGAGAGTGTAGTGGTTTTTCGTGTATCAAGTGTATGGATGGCCCAATAGTGGCTAATCTGTTACTAACAAAGCCAACCAGATTGAAATGTGTTGCGTACTTCATAATTATTTAATAACTATATAACAAATTATGGTTTGGATAAACTTCAACACGTTACTATGGCACTAGCTGCTAAAAATAAATTGTTATGGGACACTTTCTACGGGTATCAAATGTGGCCTAAATCGAAATGGTGGCTGAACGAAATCGATCTGGAACATAAAAAGTACATGCATTTTCGAAACCAAACAACTCTCTACATTTTGTCTTTATGTCTATATTTTGGGATCTCTATATTTTTGGATTCGAATTACGAGTATTTCGATTCCATATTACAACAAACGGCAAGAGATTCTTTAATCCATCTGTCTTATCCAGAATTTATACAGCTGGTATTCGGTCGATGGCGGAATTCAATCCCAATATTTGACCGAGAGCATCAAACATGCTTACTATGAAGCAATCTTACAATGAAACCCATAACGAGTCATGTGAATGTTTTCAGGGCATGAACGCATTCTTTTTTACTTGCACAACGAATTGCTCATTGGTTTTTCGAAATCATTTGGCTCCGAAAGCAGACAACCAGAGTGCATCTCACTTAAATGTTAGATCGACAATCGAACATGGGAAATTGTTCTTAGTTCGAACTACACGAGCCCTTGGTGCCCCGCCTCATTCAATACCTCCGTTCCAGAGTACATTTGCAGGTATCAAAATAAAAAGCAGAGCAACTATTGTTCTCCACCCAACTTTTGCTACGCAATCTAAACCATCGTAGAAGGATACGATATGTAAAGATTCTCAATAAGGACCACATGTTATTAAAATTACATACAATTCAGTCGATTTGAGATAAAAGTAAAACTTTTTTTTTTTTAGTACAACGATTTTAAAGTCAAACTATACTAAAGATAAATGACAGCTTCTGATATTTATATCATTTTAATAATAGCTGCCATAACTTTATGCCATGATATAGTGCCCTTAGTGGGAAACACTGTACATGCAATATCTCCGTTTTTCACATTGGAGAGCTTCCATCTGCAAAAGTCGTAAAAAATAAAAGGTGCTAGCATCAGCACAGGGGTCGCGTGTTTACAGTCATGTTTGAGTGATCATAAAGATGGATCATAAAAAGAAACTGAACTAAACTGTATGCTTCATGAATAGTTCACGCCATCAGAAAAACTATATAATCTGCACCCGTGGTGCTAAATATCGTAATGTAATGACGCTGGTGTAGTTATTCGGCTATACCAATTTCATTTTGTTTAGAAGAAGTAATGGAAACATTTAGATTCCTGTTCTCATATTAGCCGTCGTGGGACCTGTTCTCATACTATAATAAAAGTAAAAATGATATAATTTAAAGTGATGATGATGGCGCAGTAAATTAGGCAAGAAATGTTATTGTTAAAATAGTTTTAGCACTTAATTCAAAACCGCTCCTGGTTTCGCTTTTCAATTCAAAATTCAACAAATTCCTAGCATCAGCCATGTAAATGAGGCCTTTTTTATTTGATTTTGACTTACGATTGAATATTTTTTTAAATAAGTATATAACTTGGAATACTGATGTAGTATTGTGGCGTATCTACCAACGCCACTGCTACCTTTTCAATCTACCTCAAAATCTTCCCTCCTAAAGCTCCATTTATTTCATCATTTTTACCATGCAAGCGCAATAACTTCCCCAAGCATTCTCCTACCGATTGCATTACCTTTCGGTTATGCAAATAGCATCTAACATCAAGCATCTGCCCATCAAGGACATTCACGCAATTAACGCGTTATATAAATTTCCCTAGAAGAAATTCGGTACGCCAGTACCGCATACATCAATGCATCTCAGCATTGTTCTAAAAGGAAAACATTTCGGTTGCCATACTAGTTAACCGAAGTGGATTATAAAAACAATCAGCAGAACCCCTGTCTGCCTGCATTTACTGTCCCACACGTGCGCAACAGATTTTCATGTTGCACCAGTACTCACGGCGGCTTTTATGCAATCTTCAAAGCACCGGCGCAATTCGCGCCTAGCTGCCAAGAGCCGAATTCAATGCCAGTGTAGATACTCACACTGGAATTCGACCCATGACTCCCTAGGATTGCAATACACAATTAACATGGTTGTAAACACAACCATCATTGTGTAATTATCCCAAATGTATCCTAATCCCTAACGTAGTATTTGGACAACTGCAAATATTTATCCCGAAGATGCTTTTTCAGGAATTTTCATTCCCACGGTTCGACCACCCATGAGCTCGCATCACGAGCCAACAAGGTGATCCGCGCGCAAAGTAGTTCAGTCGATGAAAGTGTTGTAAAGGAGTCGAGTTTGATACACCGAGTAGTGCACCATGCAAAACGTTTTACTTAAATTTTAAAATAGAGAGTCAAGTTAAGCACGAAACCACGAATAGAAAGATAGTCCCGGGTTGTTTCGAATAAATCGAGTATGTGGAAGTGATGTGATTTCCTGTGAATGAAATTTGTGAAACTTGTAATATAACATTTAAGCCAAAATAAAAAAGGACATTAAGACGCAAACATCACTAGTGCATTTTGTTTTTCCCTGTCTACTGACTAACGGCGTGCGAGTGAACTAGGTTCTTCGGAATTCTGCCGAACTATTATGTTAGGACACTTGATGAACCTTGCCAAGGCCGGCACATAATTAAGTGAAATACTCCACAGTATCACATGTTGGTGGTAATATCTAAAAGCCAGCGCAAGAAACTGAAATTGAATATTTATACCAGTATATCCTATGAGTTGTACCGATCGATTTTGCATTCTATCGATATATAATGCTAGTGTTGAAGCTCTTCACCAAATATAGAATTGAATTTCAGCTTTGGGTGCGGAAATTATTAGATAAATGAGATGAAAAAAGACTATGTTTGCACCTGTTGAACACGCCATACAAAATTCATTTGTTAAATCAAAACTAGGGATGTAAAAATTATAAAATTGTTAAATCAAAACCCGTTTGACAATAAAATCTATTTATTGCTTTCCAATGAATTGTGCAGAATAATGAAGTCCCGGAAAAACATATAAATTATTACATACTGTCGCAGCATGCTTGATTCAACATTTGTCATCCTAAATAATTTAATTTATTTTCAACATCTTAAATATTATAATTCCTAATTGTTATAAATTGAATTAATAATTCTGTTTAATAGTCTTTGTAATTACCTGCATGTTTGGCAGCACTTTTTTGGTTTTCGTTACAAGCACATTGTTATTTTGTTTTCTGTCATTTTGTAATATGTAAATTAGAGTTTAGTTCTATTCAAAAAAACGATTTAAAAATCAGCTTTAAAGCAGTTGAGTTTGTAACAAATCTCGATGTTATTTCGTTATTGTCGTTAAATTCGATTTTTTATATTCGTGTCGTGCCACATGTAACAGTTCTGCATGTGCGTAATTAAATCTTTCCATGAATTACTTCAAAATAAACTAAAAGGAGAATTATATAATGGACCGTGCTGAAACACATACAATTATAATATTAAATACGATATGATGTGATCAAAAAGTAACGATAAATGTTTAAAATTGCTTTATAAATCGGATTTTGATGTTGTTTGCTGTACACCGTGGCCACAAAAGAAAAGTCCCTTATATGTTTATATAATTTTATTTTAATCTCTATGGAAGCTATAGTTAATTAGGAAACTTTATATCAGGAATGTATTTACAAGGTAGATTTTCTTTATTGCGCAACGACAAATACAGCCGGCCCAATCGGCACAACTTAATGGCCGAATCCAACTGAAAACATTTAGTATTAACAACGGCAAAAACCGACGCCACCGAAATTGCCAAAGCATTCTGAATGATTGGCAGTGCTCTACTGCTGTTTTCAACCGCTCACGCAAATTACTCATGAGTACTCTCAAACTATCGAAAAAGTATGCCAGGCTTCGGAGTGTAGCGGCGTAAAATTACAATTCGTTTTAAAGGCGACGTAATTTAAAGACGCCACTCTAGAAATAAGGGATACAAACAGAATCACTTAAAGATGATGAGAAGTGAGTTACAGAAGTACTTCAAACAATGAAAAAAAGGCGCATGCCTTATATCTGAAGGAGATTACCTCGAAAGGTGAGACTTTGATTAAACGTTAAAGGTTGATTAAAGTTTCAATAATAAAACACTTAAAATTCCCGTCACTTTTTTTATCATATCGCATATATAACAAGACTACAATTGGTTTAAAAAATCATTATGACACAATTACAGCAAGAATTACTGTAATAAACGTAAAAACACAATTTCATATCCGATCCAGAAAGTGGTTTCATCTTGGCCTGTAACTAAAATGGCTATGTAACAAAATTTTATAATATAACTCATCACACAATTTCTCTCTGTCTTATCTGTTCTCAACATCTTCTCTTCTCCTAGTCCGTGCTATATATTGTATTTTTGATATCCAAAAGGTGCTAATAATCCCTCTTAAGTCCGGCATAATAGAAAAGACGTTTACAAGTCAGACGGAATAAAGAATTGAGGATTGGAAAGCCACATTTCGACAGTAATCCACTGAAAATCTGAGAACGTCTTCCTTCGAACATAAATCATCTTTAACACAGATCTTGTGTTTACAGTCATCGCAGGTTGAATATACTGCTATACGATCCTTCACTGTTTAGTGGTGTAATTTGATTGTTGAAACTCACACATTCCTCTTATATAAAATGACAACTGACTAAGAAGAGTGGATGTAAAGATAAGCTTGATGATCTTTTCCTACGTGGGCTAAATTTAAAACCAACTGGCAGTAAAACCGAATGTTGATCAAGGGAATATAGTAAACAGCACTATAAAAGTAGATGTCGGATCATTGATGTGGCGCAAATTGCGTAAACAATGCATCAACTTTTAGGTCTTCTCATGCAGTGTAGCGTCTCAATAGGCTATAAAATGAAATCGAATTTAATACCCATGGAAATCACTTTGAATTCAGAGGATTAGAGAACTAAGTCGTTAAGCACACAACTTCGCTTAAGGTGATTGAACCACTAGTCAGAGGCACGAGTAGAGAAGATTTTTCTGCTTTGATAACGATTAGGTGCGGCAGCTTAGAGTGATCCACATCTTCGAAAACTATAACTGTGGTTTATATCTAGATCTCATTAGACTTTTCTTGTTTGGTAAGATGCATTTTCCAATAGGTATTTCTCCCTGATTCCGGTATATGTGTAGTATTCATATAGCAGTTTGAATTGTCACATTGTGCCACTGAATTATGCAACATTGAAAGATCTAAAAACAACTATTGAATTCGAAAATGTCTTATTTATGCAGAAACGTAACCGAAATTTGGGAACAAGCGATATTTTATTCGAACGATTTTTTTATTGTACTTCTCTCAGGAGAGGCAAACCTATAGCGCCAAGTCGGCGCCCCAAGATGCCATTAGATAACTGTTGCAGTTCTTCTTTAACTCTTGCAGGTTGTAACGCACGGGAAGCAGTCACGCGGGAATTCCACAGCTTTGTGGGGATTCGAAGTATGTGTGCCAAAATACGGGCATGGATTCACTTTTCCCCAACGATGATCCGCAGAAGATTGTTCACAAGAATATCCAATTAAAAAGCACTGGTTGTTTCTTGTCTAACTTAGTTTATTTTATTTATTGATATTATGTTTATGAGTTCTTTATTTACACTTTAATTTAATAATATGTACATTGTCTATCATATCTTGTCGGCCTCCTGCTACAAATGGCGCCGCTAGCAAAATTCGGATTAAGATTTATTTGTTAAACTTTCAATTGAAAATTGGTTACTAAATATCACTAAAGCAATTCTCACTAATTTATTCGCAAGAACACACGTTTCTAATTAAGTTAGTTCCCCTCAGCAAAATTGTTTCGCACGACTGCTTCTTGACAACGAGACGACTCTTTACATGAACGGTGGGATAGGGGTTGATGTGAGGCGCTGTTAGCGGGCGAAATAAGGCGGAAATTGTGGATTGGTTCTCCATGTAATATAGAGAACCCCCACAGCTTTCCCGCTCTGTAACGGAACGAGTTCTGATTCAGAGACGTTCGCACCGTCCGAAGATGAACCGCAAACTGTCGGATTGTCTTGTGAAACGCAAACAACACCACGAATCTCCGAAGAACAGTCCTCGCGATAATATCTGTAAAACACACAAAGATCCGCTACGCGCCTTCGATGGGACAGCAAATGCAGTCCAGACGTTAGGCGGATCGCTGATCTCGGTATGCTCTGAAGTGGGTCGAGGATATGGTTAGGAGCAGAAGTCCAAACATGGGACCAATATCCGAGCGCAAGTCTAATTTGGGAGAAGAAATTGGGCCGGAGTAAAATATTTTTTCTCTCTAAAGGAATAACTCACTTTTTCATAATTGACAGCATCGGCTGTACCCCAATAGAAATATGATTTATTTTTTCCCGTGTCAATAAATGCATAAATGCACCACATAATGAAGTTGAATTCCCGGTGATACGAATATATGCTTTATAAATTGTGGGCGGGATCAATGGATTGAAGTATATCTTGCATGCCTTAAGAAATCTCATACATATTGGGTTTCTCTGTTGGCAGTTTCACGTACATGATCATTAAAAGCGATAATCAAATTACTGATAAGGCTAAGAATTGCCAGCTCCTTGACTTCAGTGAAACAAGTCACGTTCATCAACAGTGTTTCCACATAGGGATTCATCTTTAACCACAAGAGGCATCATTGAGTTTTAAAGGCATTGAAATCTACTCTATTAGTATAAACTTATTGAGATCAGAGTTCAAGGAGTTGAACGTATCCTACTGATAATAAGATTTGAAGAAGTCGAGCCTGTTGAAAGAGTACGAGAAACTCACACTGCTGTCTTCACCAAATGATTGCACTCTGGTACGTATATAATGTTTAGCGACGAAGTGAAGAATGTGAATCAAACCCATACTATAAAGGGTTGAAAAGTTAAAGCCAAAACATCAACAGATCAGACCAAAGCCGCGTATGCACAAGGATATATTTTCCCGCTACATAAACTGTGGATTGCTATGTTATTTGCTTTGGTATACGGCCCTACTGATTTGTTTTTTCTAATCTCTTGAGTGTTGTGTTCCACTGCTATGGTTGCGTGTTCGTGTGCATCTGTTGAAAACGCCACTTGGGTTATTTACAGGTAATCGTTTATAAAAATGAGAAATAGAGTGGGTAGGCCCTGGAGAATACCAGCATTAGTTTGATATGAAGCAAATTTTTAGATTGAGCGGTTGAAAACACAGTTTCTTACAAACAATTGCGACAACTAAACGGGTTGAAAATAAAATCTTTATCGAACGCTTTTGAAATATTCTTTTCAATCAAGTGCGGCATTCGAGTTTCTGTGGACCTCTCCATAGAAATCTTTGTTCCTCTTTAACCTCAAGTTGAAGTGACATGCTGATTGATCTGCGATATGTGAGGGAAGTCAAATGCGTTGAGAACTGGTCTGTCATCAACTTTAAGCGAAGGAATAAATAAGGTAATAACGTTTTCTACGTTTTTTACTATCTGTCGGAGTGTGTGCTATTTTGTGCCTCCTTTTTGTGGTCGTGAATTTGATGTGAGCATCGCTGTCATATCTTACCTTCTCAGATCTTCCTCTGTATTATTTGATGTATAAAATCGCAAGAATAATTGCTTTGTAGACTTCCTACACCCAGAACTGACCAAGATACATTTCATTTAACAACCTTTACGCAGTGTGGAGTAAAGGTTCACTTACTAAGTAGAACCATACTGTTATTATGCCAGCAGTAGCGTTAACATTATTATTAAAAGAGTAACGACCAAACGAAGTCAAAAAAAGTCGTTTAGAAGTTCTCACTTGTACGAACAGTCATGTAGTTTAATTTACGAACACTAACATATATGTTTGGCTATCTAAAATTAGCCAACATTTCGCATGAATCTCATTGTTCGATTTTGCATCCTATTCAGCATATAAAGTTTTGATTTCTGTGGTGCTTATCAGATTTGGAAATGAATTTCAATTAAATTAAATTAAATGCAGTAAATAATTATTGCATATCTTAAAAATAAAAGCTGTATGTTTCGTGAGTTCTAATATGTGCTTATGCTAGATAAGGGGCGACTAAATTCAATAGAACAGAGGGATATGAATGGCAATGCTTATCAGAACCTACTGCATATTCGCAATCTTCCATTTATTTACTATTTATTTAGTTAAGTAGATTAGATGATATAGTTTACACTTTAAAATTATTAAACAGCCAACGGATTTACATATATACATCCAGAACTTTAGGTTCGCCAGGTAATAAAACGACTACAAAATTGAGTTCATCAAATATTACTTCAATGTATCCTTATTTTTGTTAGTAATTATTTAACTATTATTTACTAAAAGGCATACTTCAAAAATATCATCATCATCATCATCATCATCGGCACTACAACCGGGAACCGGTCTTGGCCTTATTTAGCAAGTCCTGAGGCTTGTTAAATTTTCCATAATGATTTATTTTTTCTGGGCAAGGTCATTAGTCTTGCGCCAGAGGCTCCCCGACGGGGACTCGAACCCCGGTCTCCCGGGTGACAGGCGGGTATACTAACCACTATACTATCGAGGAAAAATATACTTTAGTATTTAAGCCAGACATGTAAGAATTTGCATTGACTTGAAAAGTAAATGCAATATCTATCTATTGTATAAAAACATTTTCTTCGGGTGGCAAAAACCAAAACTCTATATTCTAGGACAGATTTGTGGCATCCCTTCATTAAAACAGTTGCCACACTTTTTATTAACTAGATATGAATTATAAAATAAGCAAAAATATATTCACGAGGAATATTTTCATGCTGTGTTACGAAATTCGTAATACCTTTATCGTTTGCTATATTAAAAAGATAAACGTAGTTTAGGTAAACTAGTGTTTGTCTTGGATAGTATTATTTTGTGGAGATTCTTACAATAATTTTGGACATTGTTACAATTAATTTTCAATCTAACTTGTGTGTGACAAATATTGCTGAGGAAAGTAGAGTAACTAAGTATGTAAAGTACGTAGTTAGGATTATAGTTGTTGTTGGCGACGCATTATACAATTCCTGGGAAGACGCCGCATCGAGGACAACAGCAATCAATTTCTCAGCAGGACGCTGCATCAAGGCAACATCATGTCGATTTCCTGATTTCCTGGAACACGCTAATTAGTCGAGAACTAATTACTTGATTGCTGGGACTCCGCCTGCACAATAGCACACACACAGCAGCTGCTCGCTGCACAATGGCACATTAAGACGACCGCCGTGTGGAAAATGTATAAAAGGCGAGGAAAATCGTAAATCCTTGAGTTCCTGTGAAGTATAGTAGCTTCTTCTTTATTTTTTATAAAGCTCTCCATTCTGTTTAACCATGCCTACAACACAGGTTACTTTCCCCATGCTTGGAAGCATGTTATTATTTGTCCAATAGTAAAAGTTGGGAAACCAACGTATCACCCCTCAAGCTTTCACCCCATACCTGATTTTCAATTTGGATTTAGAGGAGCACACACCACCACTATGGCTTTCAACGTCTTTCAAATCCACGTCCGCGTGCGCCTCTTTAATAAGGAACCCACCATTGCGGTCAGCACGGACATTGAAAAGGCTTTTGGCACAACGTGGATTGAAGGTCTCGTTTTTAAATGATTGAATACTGGCCTCGGTAGAACGCTGTGTAGATTCATCATTCGTTCTAAACAGAGCCCTCCAAGTTCGAGTGAATGGAAAGGTGTCCCCAACTTTCAACGTCGCTACAGGCGTACCACAGGGCTCCATTCTAGGTCCCATCTTATTTAATATCTACACCTCAGATATTCCTCGCCCTGTGGACGGGAGAGTAATCCAGATATACTATGTGGATGACATCCTAGTGTACACATCATCGAAAAGCCCTAAACTCGCAACAAATCGAATTAACTACGACGAACTATATCAGTATTACAGTCGATGGTAAATTCGAGTTAACGCGTCCAAAGCAGTAGCTATAATTCTGAGTAGTAAACAGTCCCACACTACTTCTCGATATTCACAGAATATTCAAATACAAATAGGAGGTACTACGATTAGACCACAGGGCAGAATGAAATATTTTGGGGTCATTTATACCCCAAACGAATTTTATCAAACGTGTGACCCACATTCTTCAAAGGGTCTTTGGTCGGTCTAAGCAACTGCACAACATTTAGAAGTGGAGCAACAAAGTTGACACCAAAGTTAAACTTTTCTGCTATAAGTAGCTAATCCGACCTGGAATATCGTAGGCCTTTCTCATGTGGTCCTGTATATCTGTTTTCGAAAGGAAACTGCTCAGAAGATGCATCCATCATTCTAGAAGGCCTGGGGGTCACCACTACCCCAACTCTTACATATACGAAGGTGCTTCCATTACACATATCAACCAGTACTTGCTACAATTAGCATACAATTACCTCGAAAGCATTCAGAACAGCGAACACTTACTTGTACAGGAGTCTTGCGTTGTTCGTCCTTCTTTCTTTCGATCTCTTCGGATCCGACCACCACAATTTCTTCTTCAGTACAAAACTGAAGAAAGCACCCCTCCCAACAACATTCCCCTCTATAATAGAGGATTCCTGGACCCATCCCATAGGGTATACTGTTGACACACTACAAACACGACAGCACAAATACGCCCACACCGACCAAAGCACAGATTAGCGGACGCCGAAGACATGACCTGCGTTTAGCACCGCACTCAAGACCTACCGGTCTTATATGATTTCTTTCCCGGCATCCCTCCATCCCAGCAGTTAGAGAACATTTGAACTAATCCTGTCCACATTATCCTTAGATCCCCCCCCCCCCCCCCCCCCTCTTTTTGAGATATCTTAAGACCGAGTCCAACATCCTCACGGATGTGGGTGATTCTGGTTATCGCAAGATGACCAGAAGGTAGAGACAAGATGAAGGACACATCTGTTCTTGTCTCGCTAAAGACGGCCTCTCGCCCACCCCTTTTTTTTTTCTTTTTTCTTTTTTAAAACGTTAAGTTCTGTTCCAGACCTTCAGACAGCGAAGGGTAGTATGTTAAGATAGAAAATATCTGGTCTGTTTCCAGGGGGAGGTTGTTTCTTTCAATGCGCTCCTTTTCTACTTTCACAGGTACCCCCGAGCACTCCCCCCACCGATGGTAACAGGGGCCTCACGAGGTAAAGAAAGTAAATAGATACCACAGCAAATGTAGCCGGTGGCACCCGGTAGAATTGGCGTTAGGGCTTAAAGGGAAGGCGTTCCTCTACTCATTCGGAGCCGGCGGGTTCCTTTTGAGTTTTCAAATATCTTTGACCAGGTAGCGTTATGAGTTTAATTAGACTTTACAGTCCACTACACCGTTAAGGGTTTTGGTGGATCCGATGAGAGCTAGCCGTCTATTTTTAACCTTAAAGCAGCTACAGTTATTGTAATTTCAGTATTTTTCAACATTTGGTACGGAAGTTAGAATTTAAAAAGTGACTATGAAATTAAACTGGTAGCATTTGCGAAGGTATGAAAGCAATTGAAACTTAGTTGAGTCAATGATATTAAAAATATATAACGCGCATATCTTTACACATTTTAAATTCTTGTTAAAATATTCTTAATTTAAATTTATTTATTCATTTAATATCTTTTGTTTTCCCTTGTTTTAATGAATTTTTAAAATGCGGTATCCGTCTTAACAATTAAAAACTCTTCTGACTGACGACATTTACATCGCGACGGCGAAAAATCTAGTAGTTATCGAGGATCAGGAGTCAATTGTTTTATAGTGTGAATTATCTAGATAACGTCGTGCTACCTGCTCACACTCTCTCACTAAAGGAAAAGGGCTTCGAGAATCGTTGAATGGTGGGAAAAGTGCAGCAACTAATTTCGATCATTCACCTTCAATGAGGACAGGGCTTTTAACAACTATGAGCGATGGAATGGGTGACTTGTCAAGTCTTTGGATGCTCGTCGTTAAGACAGAAATACTGGCAGCTTTTCGAACAGTATAATATTATTTGCCGGGTTATGGCACGCCCGCCCCTCCTTCAATTTCTCTTCCTGTGTATTTTTCGACATTTTGTTTATAATGTAGTCTTGAAAGATAAACACCGGGTCCTTAAGTCTGATATAATAGCCTTCGTGCACCAAGATTTGACACACGAAAGAAGATCTTCCTACAACCTATTCAACATTCAAGCGCCTCAATGAAACAGGGGTTCCGAAAGACATGCAATTCTTCGTACGCAGGCCCAATGGCTTTATGTGAAAAACGACCAATAATTGAATGTATAATTCCGTTAAATTGTGACAAGTTAGACAATTGTTAAAAAAGAAGGTGTGTATTTGCTTTTATGGAGATCCCTTGATAATTAGGATTACTTCTTTAACAGTAGTACGATCAGAAGAGATTGTGTTCAATAATAGGCTGTTTTGAATGTCCATTTCGTGAGAAGGAAGTCAAATGTTCTCATTTAATTAAACTTATTTCCAACATGGACGACACAGGTTCATAATGAGTCTAATTTATTAGATATCGGTCAATTTGGAATAAAAGAACGGCTCGGGCGTGAGAAAACGTCGAGGTTACGGTGAGTAACTTGATGACTTAGAGAAAGAACGAAAATAGATATTCAATTCTGTCGATAAAGATATTATATTAGATCTTAAAGTAAATACCAGAAAATATCATTTTTACGGCTGCCTAATACACCTGGTGTTCTACTTCGCGCCTGCGAATATAAAATCTATTCGCAGTAGGGTCAAACTCCCCTTTTATCCATCGAGAGGTCACACTGCTTCTCCTTCCATCAGGTGTATGGAGCTCGATATGTGCGACAAAAACGATTATCTTTGTTGTTTGCTTAGGATTTCCAAGTGCTGGAAGTTATGGACTTCAGAAAGGAACCTCACATGCACCTTTGGTAATCATGAGGATGTTTTCAAGAATCGCTTAGAATTTGCTCCATTTATAATGTTCAACAAAACGCATTGTTAAGAAAATTAATTTATTTGAATAATTATCTTCTTTTAGGAAAAAAGAATTCTGCAGTCTGAAGGAACCCTTATTGGACCACTTCATATATAAGTTAACTTTTTACGAACACGATTTTCGATAAAAAAAAAAATCCAACCTTTTCCTACAGTTGACGTAAATGGACATGCGGTTGATAGAAGGTGTCGATGATCATGATTATGATTCTGTTTCGTGTGCAGTTCCTAGAGGATGTTGATGATCATATTCTATGCAATGTTATTCTGCTGCACGTGCGGTTGCTGGAAGATGTCGATGATCATGTTCTTAACTTATATGTTAGAAACAGTTTTACGTGTGTTTCATATAAATTACTTTAGAAGAAGAGGCGATTGGAATTTAAATGTGTAGCAGTAAAACTACAAAGTAGCTTTTATAGTTCAAGTCAGACCTCAAAGCCAGCAAGCACGACATCAATAGTGATTTGAAAGTATAGCCGATTAAGGGTAATCCAATTCCTACATTTCTCATTTTTCACACTCCCGATTTTCTCCAACTTTCTTATTTGCAAACTTCAACTTTAGAAACTTAAAGTGGATCAAGTAAACTATAACGTTCATATTAATCAGTTCAGTAACGGACTGAAAAACTGATTAATGCGAAACGCTGCTACGTAAACCCAAACAATCACAGTTGCACGCGTTTTACAGCCACACTAAAAAGAAAGAGTTTCTAGACAGGACTGCAATACACACATTAATATACCACGAGGTTTCCTTGGCGTTCCAAAAATGCTAATAAATAAGTAACGTCACTACAACTACTTTTTATTGCTTGTATGCAAAGTACTCACACTTGTTTATGTCTTCTTTATGCTAATGACCGTTTGACTTAGCCTCTTATGGTGATGATTGCCATCTTGAACCGATTTTTACGACCGTTCACTGTCTAACACATCAACTGAAGTTTTCATCAAGAAAGTAAGATAACTAATCCAAAAGTCCGACTTCAGAGGCAACAGTTGCTTCATTGCATCCATTTTGCTATCCTTCAAATGTCAAAACAAACACTATAGAAATCTGCATACAACATGCATTCCTTTAAATAATTGTGATTTACAATTTATATCAACCGACGTATGGCAATTTTAACGAACTTCTGCAATGCTCCAGTGTGAACATTTGAATAATGTATCATGCTGATAAATGGTTACAGATAAGTTTCATAACACCAATATCCATGTGCATTGTAAAATTAACGTTTTCTTTGTTTGAGCGAAACACTGAATAGCAATAAATTAACATTGTAACGTTGTGTATCTCTTCTGTCCAGACTCAGATAATCAACACTTCGAACAACACATCCAACGATTCAGTTTGTCATTAAATGCATCGCGGGTCGGTCGCGGGTTTCGATAGTGATATATGAACCAAAAAAGAAGCAATGTGCGTACAATCAATTAAGTGACGCGAGTATCTGTGAACATTAGTGACATGAATTTATATTAGGGAAGCAATAACCCACAGCTGAAATATATTATTGTGTTTATTAATATTTAATTAAGTTTGAGGTTTGTTGAATGAAAGTTTGTGGCCCCTTCATTGACGTGGTTACGGTTTCGCATATTATAAGAAGTCCAATAATTATGCCATGTGAAAGTTGGCAAGATGGAAGGATCTCTACGAGGGTAGGTCAATAACTCCTTAGAAACGCCTACGACAAGGCTCGTAACATCGCTAATGGCTCGTAACATCGCTAATATATATATCGATTTGAATTGCATTTGGGGCGATTAGAAGGGGTGACCTCATTGATAATCTAATAACAGCCACCCATTGTAGATAAAATGATTATGTTAAGAAGTAGTTCGATAAATTGACACAACTATACCATTGTCGAAATTTGGTCAATGAGAAACATCTGACCCCCATGACTTATAAAACTAGACAGTTCTGGCGCAAGAAACCGCGGATATTTTTCGTCACTCGTACATCATTACCAAATTATTGATAAAAAAGTATTCATGTTGTGATTTTGGGGAAACAAAAGTACGCGAAGAAATGTGTTTGGAAAACGAATTTGGTGAAAAAAGCCACTGCCCAGGTACTTTGCAGTTACAGCAGATCATGTAATGCCTGGAAAAAACTTAGTATATAATCTATCCGCAACGGATATTCTCCCACTTTCACACCACTACCATATTCATATAATAACCAAGATTATTGACATAGACACGAGAAAAGGGTGAAAATGAATTGGTATTTATCCAGCACCGTGTGGATTTTGATGAATTTCATCTCCTCAAAGATCTGTGCTTAGAGAAAAGATTGCTTTTTACCCTCGCCACCACCACGCTCTCATGTAATGTTTTTATTACTTCTGTCAGGAGAGGCGAACCTATAGCGCCGATTTGGCGCCCCGAGACGCCATTAAATAACATTTGTTGTTGTTTTGCGCGCGAGTGGGGGATTCCACAGCTTTCTGGCTCTGTAACGGAACGAGTTCTGATGCAGAGGTGTTCGCCCCGTCAGGAGAAGAAGCGCAAACTGGTGCGATCAGTCGGATTGTTTTGTGGAGCGCAAATAAACCGAATTGCGCGGAACAACACATGCATTTTCGTAGATCGATTCCCATAATATCTGTAAAACAGACTAAGATCCGCTACACGCCCTCGATTTGATAGCAACACAGCCCGACGTGGGCGCCGTGTCCCCGATCAGGGGGATTGTTCGTCTCTGTATGCTCTTAACTAGGTCAAGAGTATGCTCTCCTAGGAGTCCCAAATACGAGAGCAATATTCGAGCGCGGGTTTAATTTGGGATTTATACAGGGGAAGTGAGGTAGAAGTAAAATATTTTTGGGCTCTAAAAATGTAACTCAGTGGTGGACCTGGCGATGTTCGACTGGTGTTTATGTCACGATACATTCCCACAGACCGTAACGCCGAACATTTTTGTGCTTTACATAGTTTCGTCTGGCCATTCATCATCAGCTGTGGAACCGATGACACATTTTTCCTTGTGATTGTTGTATACTGCGTCTTCATTGGATTGAAGTCAACAACATTGGCCTTTCCCCAGTGTAGGACCTTATCCAAATCCCGACTCAGACAGTCGATCTGGCTATATCTCAGCTGGTGCGACGTTGTTGCGATCGGCCGATCAATCGAAAAAGAGGAAACAAGTGTACTATCATCTGCAAAGCTGAACACTTTGTTACCCGTTGACTCCAACGAATCATTTATGTGCCGCTTCCTATTCAGATCTTGTTTCGTTGATGCGTTAACCGGCCAATCACTAGAAAATGAAGAAATCAGTGTACTATAAAGTCAAGTCAACAAAACTGAATATTTTATTTCTACATTTTTTTCTGTATACACTCCGGAATTAATGGGAACACACCCGAAAACGCGCCGTTCATAACAAGCAGAGCCCACCGATTCTTATCCAATCTCATATTTGTTAGGGTGACCTGTATGAACAAAGCTGGTTACTAAGGTGGTCAAAACTCTTGAATACATCCAATGTCACGGCTCCTGACTGACAATGCTTTTTAATTGCAAATGTCCAATGATAGTTAAACAACTCAAAAGATCTCGAGGTATCATCTGCTGTGGACTCCATGTTGCCGATCATTTATAATAGGAATCTGTTGCATTTTAAATATTTAATTAACTCAGAATTCATAATTTTTCCCAGCGCCTTGGACACTAAGGCTATGGGATGATTATTTTACGGAAGATATCTTTTACTTTTCTTGGAATTGGATAAACTCGAGCGGTTTTCCAACAAAGAGTAAGTAAGAAAAGTTTTCTACACATAAGATATAAGAAAAAGTTTGCTAAGAACCGGCAATAATTCTGGGGTATACTTAGTAAAGATTATTCTCTGCATTCCGTACGATCTGGTTGCTTTTTGGCGGTGGAGTTCACGAACAATCTACTAAAGAATACGTTGATGGAACTTTACATTCTGCATTGAATATTATATTAGCGCGATCACATACCGCTCTAAAAAACCAGCACTCACGGCTGCATTCGCGGAAAAAAAAAATCTGCGAATAAATTAACTTTATATAGGGTGGGCCATAATTTAGTGCAAATGGCAACACTTAATTTCTTAAAAACCGTTGGAGAGAGGGGCGCGCGAGTGGCGGGAAACTGTTTATTACGTTGTTGTTAGAATTGTTTATACGATTATTACACCCCGCCACTTGAGCGCCCCTCCCTATAACGGTTTTAAAGAAATCAAGTGTTGCCATTTGCAAAAATGCATGGCCCACCCTATATTTTGAGTTCGCGGCTAGGAAGGAATATGAACTGAATTATTTTATTTATTGGCCTGTAGAAACACGGAAGTTCATGACCCCATCGACTCGACTCCGTCATCGCTCCCTGTCCTGTGCACTCTCCTTCCACGCTTTACCATCCGATACGATCTCCCCAAGGTCAAACCTTACATTGTCCTCCCATCTCCATCGCGGCCGTCCTGCCGATCTCTTTCCCGTTGGTCTACCGTCAAGGATTCCACGCACGGTCCTATCGTTGCCCATTCGCGCCACGTGTCAGGCCCATCTTAACCTTCGCGACCTGATTACTCTCACGATTGTAGGTTTGCGGTATAGCTCTTCCAATTCGTAGTTGTGGAGTTTCCTCCATTGTCCGACTCCTCGTCATATTTACCACCAAAGATACCCCTTAGAACTTTATTCTTGAATACGCGGAAATTGTTTTCTTCCCGTTTTGTGAAAGTCCATGTTTCGCATCCGTATAGAGCAATCGGCATGATTATGGTTCTATAAACACGGAGCTTTATGATACGTGACAGCAGTTTCGATTTCAGCAGTTTACTGACTGCGTGCCAGCTAGCTTTGCTGGAGTGCAGTCTTTTGTTAATTTCCTTCGACATTTCGTTACTGGCCGTCAGTATCGTTCCGAGTTATTTAAATTCTTTAACTTTTTCGAATATCTTGCCCCTGACGTTTATATGTGTTCCCTGAGCTCCACCTGCTCTCTCTGTTTTGTCTTCATTTATTTTAAGGCCCAGCCCTTCTGCCACTTGCATGATGATTTCACAGTTTTTACTTACAGTTTCTAGATTATCGCACAGAGCGGCTATGTCATCCGCATATGCGAGCACTTGTGTGACCCTGTTCAGGGACGATCCGGCCATGTTGGCGTCTTGTACCTTTCTGATAACATACTCGAGCACAAGGTTAACAAGAATAATCAATAGGAACTGAAGTTATTGTCAATAGTCTTTGCCATTGACCTCAGGGGACAAGTGAGTGCTCAACTAGTTTCTGGTTAATTAAACGATCTGAACCTTCTCCGCCTCAATCCTTCAATTGCAAGCGTTTCTGACTCTAACAAAATTTGTTCTGACAAGCTAAGTTGAAGTAGAATGCCAACTTTTAAAGCACCGTTTGTGATTGTTGTGATCTGTTTTTTTTTTTATCAAATTAAAATTTACCGAGTGAATTTCATTTAAGATAATGATGTTCCATACCCACAAGAATAATTTCAGTGAATGACTCTCAGCCTATTATCTGTTCCAACTTTTTGACCGGATAATTAGCCAGGCTGCGAAAGATACCCAAAGTTTTCTTCTGAACATTTCACGGAACCAAAACTTATTGGGATAATTGAAACCCAGCCTACCACTCAGCCTTTAGTAGCCTTTTACCACAAACTGGACTAGGTGTGGGTTTATCTAAAACCCCCCAATCACAGGACCTAAATACCGTAGAGACGTAGAACATCTGATTTTCAATATTACTGCTCATAACATATTGTCATATTCCATCCTTAACAGATGGCTAGTCGTATTTTAATTATCTCCTGTTTATATACATACATTGGTCTATCTAATCGGCTAACCAGACAAAGCAAATACCACGGAGTATTTACTCTCTGCATATGAAACTTTGGGAGATTTCTGGTGACGCTTCCCAAGTTCCAAATTAATAACTCATAACTGCGAGTTTTTCAAAGATGGTTATAAGATGTTTATTACTATGTTTATAAGCCAGTGAATAATTAATAATCATTTTAACGAATTTAATATTTTTTTTTATTTTCTCACTATTTAAAATGTATGTCTCCAACCATTTTACTCATTGAAAACTTCGCTCAGTGAATTTGGATGGTGAACATTAATGTTTAATGTTTCAAAATATAAATTCCATAACCACCACCAAACAACAAACCATATATCGCCACAGTGAGAGAAGTAACATTTGGAACGAATATTTCAGACTTTTTTTCCCAGATAATAACTTAGGCACATTTATATGAAGTGATTATGCTTATAAGCTTCTGCCACAATACGGTCCCTGTTTCAACCCAGAATTCAACGTCTCGTGATTAAAATTTCAAATTTGTAAGCACATTAATCAGAAACCCAAACTTGAATAAAAACACATCCTTTTACGACACAAACATTTTCTGTTAGACTCTGTTGTTAGGATCTTGATACTTTACCCCCACACTGAAATCGTTATTACGCGCGTTCTCTGTCGTATCATTCGCTTATCCTCTCCCTCTTCTACTCACACTCTACTTTGATCTCAAGATTTGTTTCCGTACGCAGGTTTGTATAAAAATTATTATGGACAGAATATGTCAAGATGACAGGAGCAGGAGTATCAAAAATCAGATGTTAGCGTCCGGTTACACGTTTGAATAGTATTTAGGCTCTGTGAATAGGACCTATTCACAGAGCCTAAATCATTATTATTTAAAATCATTATGTATATCATTATGGAAAATTTAACAAGCCTCAGGACTTGCTAAATAAGGCCAAGACCGGTTCCCGGTTGTAGTGCCGATGATGATGATGAATAGGACCTATGAATGTACGCAATATACGCGTCAAAAGAGACAGACAACTTTCAACCGGAGATAAATTACTTTTTATGATTCAGGATCATTTAAAGTTTAAAACAACAAATCATTCGCCTAAGTAGAGTGATACCTGTAAGACTTGAAGATTATATTGAATTGCCAGAAATAATTTACTGTATATTAAGAACCAAAACTGAGAAGGCAATTCATCGCAATCAGCCAGTACTTTGTCATGATACTAAATCTGAGCATATCAATTAGCCCAACGTCCGATGACACAGTTTGGATTGAATTTCCCGCAGCAACAAATTTTCTTTTTCGCGGCTGCAATATCTGGATCACCTATTGTAGTTGGGCCAACATCCTCTATTCCTGTAGAATACACTTGATCTCTCCCCACAAAAGTTCAATATCCAGTAACAGATAACGCCCAGAATCTGATGTCCTTTAGACTTGTAACTTTGTCACAGTAAAGTATGTTTATTATACAAGCAGCTCAATATTACAGATTTTTCCGCTGAAACAAGGCCGCTGATTTAGCCCCCGCCTTCACACCCAACCAAGGTCAAATGTCTAAAAATATCGTCTAATATTCTCTTAGTTCAAGCATGATGGTGTATTCGACGTAAGAATAATATCTAAAGTGTATACTTTACTGCCCGTGGTAATTACCTTGCCACTTGGATTCGACTGAAGGGGCGTAAGTTAGACCTACGACCCCATGCTAGTTTGACGATCGGTCAAACATTGCATTACTTATTCGAATGAAGTGGTATCAAGTTACGTATTTGGGGCTCGGGGAGTTTGGCTTTAATTGGTGAAATGTATGCTAGAACGGTGGAAGATATGCAAAACACGCATGAGCCTTCCTAAACTGTCTTGGAAATTGAGTAAACTTCGTAGACATAGCGAATGCAAAATAAAAATTCAGCAACCGAACTTTGGATTTATTTGAGGAGTTTGAGACTTTATCAAGCTACCTAATCAATGGCTTGTTTTCCAACACAAGTGATAATGAATCGGCGTAGAGTACTTGTAATTCAAACGACATCCCAACCGTGACACAAATCAAACCGACACTTAAGACTTCCTATATACAACACATATGTGTACATATGTAGATTTACATAAAACTATATTTAATGATTTTCCTCTTTCTTCACTTTCTTCACTTGAACATAGATTGCGTAACCCACAACTGTTCAGCATACACCTTACAGAGTTCTTCCGGTTAAGTTGGTTGTTTTGACTGATTCCACGTGAGGAGCAGCAAAACACTCTCATGCGATTTTTCAGTATTTTCCAAAAATTATTTATGCCTTCCTTCCCAGGCCAATTAAAATTCGTTGATTACGCAAGGTGTGTGATTACCTCGCCCAAGAAGAGATGGTCTCGTGTAGTTCGTGCTAATCGCGATGAAAACATTTATTTCGCACTCTCGTTTATCGTCGGCGTTTCACTTGTTCGTCGCACTAGAAACAAGTAATTACGACACGAAGCTCATGGAGATACACGTAGATAATTAAAACAATCCAAACTCAATTGGAATTCAATGGAACTAAATAAATCTAAGAAAGAAAAAACAAAATGATACAACCAAATAATTCCGTCGCTGTAACACAAAACAGTATGAATCTAATTTGTGGCGCTAGTTAGAAACTCTTTCCCTAATTATCTGAAATACAAACGCCAGTGCCAACGACCGCGGGCCCGAGGAGCAGGGTCTTAAAGAACTCATGTAGAAAATAACTAATCCGGTCCAACTGCGCTGCAGGCGAACAGAAAATATTAATGTTAGCCAGACAGGCACCGGATTGTTGTTAGCGCTGGACTACCGACACTAATTAAGGTGGGTAATTATTGTTCAGATAATCGTCCTGCATTGTAAGCCGTCTCACTCATAAGTTGACCTGTAAGTCGGTTATAATATCCGCTTAGCAGTGAACTTGAAAAGTGCTGAATGCGCAAACGGGTTGTTTTATTTACATAATCAAACTTATCATCATCTCGGATTTATGAAACTTTCACCTGGTTTAGGTTGCAGAAACAGGTAGAAGATGTGATAGGGCCTTCCACACTCCCGGTCGTTTTCCATTCGATTCCACATTTTTTCTCCATTTGAACCGGCTATTTCCAATCGGAGATTTCGTTAGGTAGCTGAATATGTCCAAATATTTACTATGTGCAAATATTTACTATATTACTTGTTATTTACCCAATGAGTGAGATAATTAAATAAACAAACCTGGAATAAATTTTGGCACCTTTCAAATAGTAAGGTGAAGCTAAAACGACATTACGTGACCGTCAATACGATGTAGTTACCTTCGGCAATGGAGACCTCTTACAAATAACAGAACAGTATACATCATTTACTTTCAACAGATGGTTATGTAGCAATTGCCAAGTTGGAAGTGGCATATTTAGTTTAGGTGGGCTAGCAAGAAATTTGAATAGCATTGACCATGTATAGATATTGAAATAGATTTCAATACCCTACTACACAAAGGTAAATGCAGTGGAATATTATTCTGGTTACCAGTTAATGTGTGTCAATGCTGAATGAAATTAGTTTCAAGTTTGGCAACCTGTTTGATTTAACCTTCCGTACGCAAACGAGATATCGCGAGATGAAGAGATCCCCAACTTACGAGGGCGAAGACGTTGGGTTACACATGCGGCTGAGCAAACGCAGGTCTAACTGATGGGTCTAGACATCTGGTTTGGTTGAGCGCAGTTATCATAATAGTTACGGAATCTGAAATCTCACGGGGCTTAGACTCTGCATGGACTGTTATACTACTACTTTTAATTAATTGTTGTTGCTAAAATAAAGTATGCTAAAAAATACGTTACTTTTGAAATAACAATTTCAATCTATTCAGCACAATTCCAAAGCGAAATATTTTATAGCCAGTGTGCCGCTAAAAACTTCTAAAATTAATTTTGCCCCAATTTTATTAACAATAACAAATAGAATCATTCAATCGCCAGATAGCTGGTAATTTAACCGTATGCGCATACCTTCCTTAACAACACCGCCGCTGACATAATTAATTTTTCTACAATAAATTCTGAACTATAACAAATATGTAAAGTGTGATCGATTTCAGATAATACAGCAAAGGATCCCGCTTCGTTATTTAAATTCTGATAATATAATCAGTAATAGTGAAAGAAATGTGTACGACAATTAGCATGCATTTTCTTCTCTTCGGCTAGTCATATAAACAAGCTCTGTATGAAATGTTTGAAATTTGATATACCTTTTAGCCGGCATAGGTAGGACATTCATGGCTGTGTCACCACTTTCAGTACCCCATAGGAAGGTTTTTGTTTATTGGTTTTATCTTTTCGATTAACGAATACCGTCACATATTATAAATGGCTGTTATTCAACAACCCCAACGCATCTGCAAGTTTTTATTTGCATACCTACAAGGTGAATAATTAACGCTGAACAAATAGCAATTTCATTACATTTCCAGCCACTTCGAAAACTTGGCATATATGTTATTAACTTACAAATTGTTGGTCTCAAATTTCACGCAAAGACTAAAACGAGTGCCCCGCAATTGTTTTAAAATTTTCTATAGAAGAAACGCTGTCGGAAAAGATTTTCTAAGATACACTTAACAATTACAGCAAAGTATAATTCGAACTGCTCCTCGATAGTATAGTGGATAGTATACCCACCTGTCACGCAGGAGACCGGGGTTCGATTCCCCGTCGGTGAGCCTCTGGCGCAAGACTAATGACCTTGCCCGGAAAAAACAAATCATTATGGAAAATTTAACAAGCCTCAGGACTTGCTAAATAAGGCCAAGACCGGTTCCCGGTTGTAGTGCCGATGATGACGATGATAATTCGAAGGAGAGAAGGAGTAGCTATTAAGGGGGCAAACCCGTTGGACGTCCGAAAATCAACAATTTTTTATGAATACGTTTAAAAGTTATGAAGAAATTGTATCATTTTAAAATTTGGCATTATTTTATGACAGCTTTAAATCTTTAATCACCGAGAGTCCTGTGTGATGGAGGGTCAAAATACATTCGCAGTTGAAACGACTTGTCGTAAAATGCGTCTATATCCCCTGTGTTAATCGCTTCAAAATTATCAAAGTCGACAACACAACGATACACAGTGACCGAGCGCGGACGTGTTTTGAATTCGGAGATCGAATTAAATGAAAAAAGTTGCTTTTATGAGTCGCGAGTGGATGAAATATTATAAAAAGACTATTTATAAACAAATAAATTACAGTGATAAAAACAGTCAAAACAAAGTAAATATAAATAAATAGAATCAAATAGAAGAGAACGAAGCCACGTGTTGTGACAGCCAAAACGAAGAACACAGTTTAATACAAAAAGTGTGTGAGTAACACGTTAACGGTGTCTACGTGTAAGTGCGCGAACATTGTGAGTGTGTGCGCGAGGCCACAATCTGTTTGTCCTTCACGCAAAAAAAAAAAAAAAAGCGAATACTTTCCATAATACGGACGTAGATCTAAAAACAAAAAAACAATTAAAAAAAAAAAAGTGAGAACACGCGGTCCATAATATGGACGTAAAACAAATGGATGCCAAAATAGTAAATCGGAGAAGGCAAAATACGGACCTAAACCTAAAGGTTAAACGCCTCAGAGCAAATGAAAATAAGAATACAGACACGTCGATTGTCACCAGCGATGACGAAGACAGCACCCAGGGTGCCCAGTACTCAGGGGCTGGAAACCAATTCAAAGAACTCGCTGTCAGCGAAACTAATGCTGAAAAGATCGAAAAAAAACTGACGGAACAAGTGGCTCGAACGGACATTATCTATTCGACCCTGTTTCCAGACGAACCCACACTCTAATCATAACGTTCACTGCGACTCAATTAACCCTAAAAATTATTGCTATGAATGTTAATTCACTAATCCGCATGGAAAGAAGGGAAAGGATAATGTGAGAAATCTGCTGGAAGCTGAACGCACAGATGTGCTTTTGGCTAGCGAAACTAAGCTAAATCAAAGGCACAAATTGAGCTACTCAAATTATAAAATAATTAGACGAGATCGTCCAAATTCCACTCAGGGGGGCGGGGTCGCTGTCTTAGTTAAAAATGGTGTCCAACACGAAGTCGTCGACAGTAGTGATGTATACAAGTTCCAGGTACTAGAAGCCTGCGTTATAGATATTCCCTTGAAAAGTCAAAGGCATCTATATGTGATCTCTGTGTATGCTCCCGAATCTCCACAGTGTCTACAGTTTATCAATGAACTTGATACTCTTTTTCGAAGTCTCAAGTTAGACTCGGAAAATAATTATTTCTTTATGGCGGGAAATCTCAATTCCAAGCACAGTACTTGGGGTAACCTTATCACAAACACAAGAGGCAATGTGTTGTTCGACTGGTGGCAAATAAACGCTATCGAACATAAACTAGAATTGTACGCTACAAGTACGCCGTCATATCCAAGAGGAAATTCCTTCTTGGATTTACTGTTGCTCGACGAGCGAATACAATTATTAGATACGGATCTAACTACTCGAAATTGTCTTCGCACAATCGAGTACGATAGTGTTCATTACGGACTTGGACTACATGTCCCAAACGAACATTCACTACTTGAGCAGTACAAACAGATACATTCTTTTAATTTCGGAAAAGCACACTGGTCGCGCTTTGATCGGATAATAAAAAAAGAATTACGCTCCAATGGCATAGATCCACCAACTGACAAAAATCTTCATAATGACGAAATTGATCATTATCTTTCGACGATGAACAACAATGTTACTAATACAATGAATCGTTCTATCCCAAAAGTGTCTCACTCCGAGAGCCATAAAAACCGGTACAGAAACGCCACGATCGACGAGCTGTATATGCAAAAGAGCATTCTGCTCTCTAAGTTAAAACTGCTCTACAGACAATTCAGCGATCCAAATAGCCAGGAAATAAAAACAATTAAGTCATTAATTAAAAATCTTCAAAAACTGATCAGCGACAACTATAGATTAGTAATTAATGAAGACTGGAACAAGAGAATTCAAGCCATTAAAGCTAGTGGACCGAATATGTTCCCACAAATAAATAAAGTCTTTCGAAGGAAAGATTATAATGACATCCCATGTCTGCGAGTTCCGCGAACTCCCGAGAATTGTCGAACGCTGCTGAACGCAGGACTTACCCTGGAGCACATCAACTCTAACGAAGAGTTCATGATAGTCGAGGATCCACAAAAAAAGGCGAACTCGATTGGCGCTTGTTTCGAAGCAGTGTATAGATTGAACGAATCGGCTCATTCTAACCTTGACCTGGAAAATAGGGCTCTCCAAAAACACGTTTCGCTACGCAATGAACTTAACAATTGGCGTCTCTTAAGTCGAAGTTTCATTATCTTTAGTGAAAATAATAGAGCGGATTCCCCGTTTAGAGATCTAAACACTAGTATATTTGTACACAAGGATGAACTGGCGGACATTCTCAGATCGATTAAGAACAAAAAATCTTCTGGAATAGATAGTATTCCAAACATTGTTCTAAAGCATTTACCTCTTGAAGTAGTGAAGGTTTACACTATTTTGTGCAATGACATTCTAAATAATACATATTATCCAACCCAATGGAAATCTGCAGTAGTCCATTCCATCCCCAAAAAGGGCAACGACACGAGCAATCCAGCCAATCTTCGCTCGATTAGTTTGCTTCCGAACATCAGCAAGATAGTCGAGAAAATTATAAATAAAGCATTGACTAACTGGTATGAGGAAAATTATATTATTCCAAACAATCAGTTTGGTTTCCGTTCGCAATATGACACAGTTCATGCTGCGACAAAACTTGTTTCCGACATACAATGGAACAAGGCGAAGCGACAATGCACAGGGGCCTGTTTGGTAGACTTTGAAAAGGCCTTCGACACCGTATGGCTAGAAGGGCTGGTATATAAGTTATCAAATCTAGGTATGCCCGAATATTTATTATACATTACGATATGATAATGGGTAAAATTTGTAGTGAAATGTGGAGATATAATCTCTAACAAGACTTTCCACATCAAAAACGGTTTACAACAGGGAGCAGTGAATTCTCCCATTTTATTTAACATATACACTAGTGGTCTAGTGGGTTCTCTCAACCATGCAATTGCGTATGCCGACGACATTGTGGTGTATAGATCTGGAGAAAAGATTGATGTCATCAACAGACTTCTGCAAGATGATTTCAACAAAATCAAACGTTTTGCGACGACTGGAAATTAAAAATAAATTTCCAGAAAACAGAGGCTATCCTTTCTAGAACGCCCCTGTCCAGTGCATCAAGGGATACAAAACGGAATTGGAAAACATTTTCCATTGCAGGAAGTAATAATCTTCCTCTACAAGTAAAAACTGTAGTCAGATACCTTGGAATCTGGCTTGATCAGTATCTTTACTTTGATAAGCATACAGCAGCTAAAAACGCATATGCAATGACACGAAGACTCTTCCGTAGTAGCCTGCTGGACTCCAAGGTGAAAATAATTTCATACTCAGCATTCATTCGACCAATATTGGTGTATGGCTGCCCGGTATGGTACAACATATCCCCATTTTAATGGAGAAGTTTCGGGTGTTCGAGAGACAGTGTTTGCGTTCCTGCCTCGGAATGTACAGAACCCCAGAGTCGCAGTATAAGAAATACTATCCCAATAAAGTCCTGTATGACAAATCAGGACTAAACAGAATAGATAACTTCATTATTAAGATTATTCGTGGTCACACAACAAGGGCAATGTGCAGTGAAAATGATCTCATTTCGGGAGCTTTCTATCCCAATGACATGTATATGGAGAGTACTCTCCAGAATGGGTTTTGGCGGATTTTCTCGTAAAGTCACTGCTGAATGATGTTGGAGTGTTCCGCCGAACACTGCTTACCGTGGAGGAAAGATACACCAGCGGAGCGAACATAACAAAACACGGAAATCGCCTTTGAATTTAACTTTATTTTTTTTCAACAAGTCGTTTCTATTGTCTTACACTATGACGAATCCTCGACACACGCTACAACGTTCTAAGTTAACGCAGTTAATTAATGTTAACGCGACTCGAGCTCCTCCTCGAGAGTTCTACATCGACGTGTACCCTCGCTCAAGAGTCTAACTTCTCTCCTGCTGTTCGATAAAGACTGACCGGACCTATCCTACAAATATCCCCTTTGCATTAATCAGCCCGCATTTGGAAAGGAAAATGTTCCCATCCAATCTGCTAACAGAATTTACCCCTCGTATCTGTTAACAGCATAACATTTCCCTTTGTATCTTAAAGGAGAATTTCCCATACGATCTGGAAAAGAGAACTCTTACCTACTTATCATCATTATCATCATTCGATGTCGGTGGTCGGGTTCATGTTTCTTTTGTTTCAGGATCGGATGCCGCCGCTGTTCTCCGATCTTTCCGTAGTTTATTTGCTCTGCACATCTGGCATGCGGCAAAGGTCGCCTGTATTTCGGATGTGTACGCGGACTATGGGACGTACGGCTTTGTTTGCCTTTCCCATCACAAACCTCTATCTGGGATAGTGTTGATTTTTCATAGCCACCAGAATAGGCATCCGTTGTTCGGTTTATTATTCCTAGCGATCCCTTTTTGGCCACCATAATTATCCTCGGGTAGGATAATTATATTTGCTTTACCCTATGGGAACAGCGTTTTAATCGATTGCTGTTTCTCCGCAATGGCTTTGTTTGGGCACGTGCGCCTGTCGGTTTTGGGATCTTGCACGAAATTAGAGGTGCTAATTGCCTTTAGCTACCCGAGTATGCCTCCCTGGTTCGGTTAATTTACCGAAGATGTAATTCCTTGGAAACATCGTGCAGATGTTTAGGATGGGAGATCTGTATGCGATGCTTTCTGCATTTGACGCATTGCTTAGATGCGATGCTTTAGCTTCCCTTTTGAATTGGGTAGAATACCATGTATGGATGCGTTGAACTCGATCTTGGAAGCTTTTGAACGTTAAGTTCCTTGGTTTTTGCTATCGGGTTCAACGTTGTTGCAATCTCATATAGCCTTTATTACAGGTATTGTAATGACTATGTCTGTGAGCACGTGTGCTGCGAAAGGTGAGTAGAGTTCCTTGGCGGAAAGGAAGTTTCACCTGTAAGGAGTTGTATGGTTCGTAGAACCGCTACAGGTTCATTCCCCCAGAAGCGTTCCCTTTCTTGGATAAAAAAGGACTTATTCAAGACAAACGGGGAGTCCCTATTATTTACCACGCTTTTCGTGGTGCCAGGGATAAACGAATTCTCCACGATAACGATATCTCTAATTTTCCAGTTCGCCTGCGTTTTAGTATGGTGATCGGTGAAAGAGATAAATCAATAAAAGATCGATACCATCCCAACTGGTGGTGGATCAGTGATGAAGAAAGGACCACACGTCCCCAAACATAGTATGCCTCTCAGCCGCACCGCTTTCCTTCCCCCTATCCTCAATTCCCAAATATTTTTATTTTTTTTATTTTTTTATTTTCGGTTTTCATTTAATTTTAATTTTTATTTGTATTCTTTGTTTGTTTGTCCGTTTTGTTTCATTATTTTATATTTTATTTTTTGCGTGTCAACCCCCTATATATGTAATTAAAAAAAAAAAAAAAAAATACATGATGTAGAAAAAATAGAATACATTTAAAAAAGAAAACATATCAATTATCATGATATGTTATAAAAACAGTTATTGTACGCCGAAAGGCATAAGAAAAATAAAAATGTATAATGTAGAGTGCTTGCGAAGAGCCAGTAAGTTAATGTAAGAATGTTATTCGTAGAATAGAAATCGACTTTTAGTCTTAAATAAAATATGTAATTAATTTGTTAAATAAATGTGGATATAAAACAAACAAAACAAAAAATCAAAGTTGACAAACCTACCTAAGTGCTTTTTTTGCCTGTCCGTTGTTACTTTTGTTTGGCGTTTATCCATAACAAATTCATATTAATGTTAATGGACTGGGACTTACAATGGTGGGATGGTAACCGTAAAATTTGGATGATTGTTTGATAGGTTGGCTCTTTTTTTTCGTTGTATAAGTAACACAATCTGTCTTTCGAGAACTCTACGCAGTGTTCGTCTGTATTGAGTAATATTGTACTAGGGTTGTATATGGCTGTTCATAATTATGATGAACATGGCGCAAATTAATTTCGACACGCCATGATTAGCAGAACCTAACCATTGGATCACCCATTTCATATTATCCTTTTTATACTTTTTCTAATCTATCTAACTTTTCTACCGCTTCACCATCCGTATATTAATAATTTATTTTCGTTGTACTCCTATATTATATCTTTTGTGAATCGACTGCCTGTAGCAGCCCGCATGGTCGTTGTCAAGGAGGTAGTTTATTTTCACTAGACGGTTAACCGATTAACTCCATAAAATAGATGTGCTATGTGGGAAGAGGAAAAGGGGTCAGACTTGTCTCTCAGTTTGGGATTTGGCTGGATGTGCACTGGTATCTATCTACTTGGAAATTCACCGTTCAAAATTCAATATTCAATAGATCAATGAATCAGTGTATCGTCAGTATACATTTGCTTCCTATGACAATACATCAGTAATATCAATCTACCACTGCTGGCGTGTACCAACAATGTCGACATAACAATCATGTCTGAATATCAATGATGTTACTCAATTCATACAATAACAATAACATTCCAATATCAACCGCTTCACTGAATCAAAGTTAGCGATATTATTTTAATACAACAATGCTGACACAATAATCATATTAAAAAATCAATTGTATCACTTAATCAGTGACCTCATATAACAGCAATGTTATCTGTGATTTAATATAATGATATCAACAAAGTACTAATGATAAGCTTAAGTAAACAAATAACAACCATTTTTAACACTGATGTCGGTAATCCAATAAGCGTCGTGGACATCAATGTACAATATATACGATGTGATAATACCATTGATGTCAATAATGGAACCATTCCAATATGCAACTTAGTATCAATACAGCAATGATGCCAAAGAAAGAAAGGGGAATATTAGTTTGGTGAAAAAGATATTGTTTTAATTAAATGCTGTGATAAGTATATCATCGGGGATAGGAGCGAACATACAAGGTAAAGTATGTGCTTTCAACCCGGCGAAGGCCAGGACGATCCTTGTTCCTATTCAATCCAAGTTGACATGCACTCTCCACGTAACACCCCTGGAGAGCTAATTTGGCACACGCCATGTAGTGAACCAATGCATGCAGCGACATCCTGAGAAAGGTTGGCGCAAGGCTAATAACCAAATTATTGTGGACAACTAAACAAGTCTCGGATAAGGACCGAATGCCGGTGGAGAGACTTGCTAAATAAGTCCAACACCGGATACCCGTTGTAGTCCCGATGATGATGATGATGATAATAAGTATATCATAAAATATTGTGAACCTTCCTTAACAAATTCTCAGTCTTTCGTTCAGTGGAAACCGAAATACAGTGTATTAATTTATAGTCGGTTGGTGTATCGGTTAAAAATGTATTAAAACAGAGTCAATACTAAATTTCGTTTCAAAATTGGTAAAAATGCTACGGAAACAAATTGCTGAAAAAAGCTTATGGTGATATTTTTTTGTACAAAACGCAAGTGTATAAATGATTTCGACGATGCAAGGAAGGCAGGGAAAGTACGTATGATGATAAACATACATCAGATGTAATTACCAAAGAACACCCCGGTAAGCTCCTGAATTCGTTAAAGTTCCCAAAAAGTCATCAGGGAGATTCATGAAAATAGAGTTTAACAACACTTCATCGTACTTCATTCGAAAAATTCGGTCAAAAGAAGTTTGTGGGGGGTTTCTCTATTCTACATGAGAAACAACCCACAATTCCAACGAACATTTCCTACCTAATTTCGACCGCCTTTCAGCGCGTCAAATCAACCCCATTTCCCCCTACTTACCTGTTCACCTGCAAAGCATGTTTCCACCAAGGACACATAGCTAAACTCATTGTACCACGCAGACAATGCATAAATGAGTTTAGCTTACCTTTTTTGCCATACGGCAACTCGTGTCCATGTAGATTAGCGACAACCAAATCCAGCCGGACGAAGTTGTCGTATCATTGCAGATCCGCTTGGGAGATTTATCACCACATTCGATTGAATCACGTGATAATATTTCCCTAGCGTTACTTCGGCTTTCCTCCAGACACTTCATTCGCTGGGGATCAATGTTCTCTTTTTGCAGGTGAATATCATCAGCTTAATTCCCCTCTCTTTCTCAGTTCTGTCTTCGTATGGAGCAATGTACACTGAACTCACCATACTACCGAATCAGGTCAACGGGTTCCCCTCAGAACTACATTGATTCATGCACATACAACCAAATCCACCCCTAGGATAATCGTACATCGTGTTTCTGTTCTCTTATTGTCCCGCTCTCTTCGATCATCAGATTACCTATGTAACCTACCGCACATCGAAGAACGTGGCAATGAGAGAGCAGAAGTATGTTCTCTTTTGGTTGTATCCAATTTCTTCCCTTTTCGAGTCAGTCTATTAACGTGTTTAATCAAGGGAGGTGGTGTCGCGAATTGCCACCGCGTGTGCATGCTCATGCACACGCTCGTCCGCGGACATCCTACACTGTGTAATAAGTAGTTTCAACCAGTACGTTGTAATTGTAATTATTAGAAATATTATCTGAGTTATGTGTTGTGTGACCGCATCGGAATGTTGTCTCTAGTGAATATTTTCAATAAAGTAAAACGCTTGCTGGCAGTGCTATCTGTTATCTTTTTTATTGATTACTTTGGTGTCTTAACTCACTTATTCGAATTAGACTTCAATCGTTTATTTATCTATCCACTCGAAGGAGATGTCGTCCAATATGCGCATCGGATTCGGTACAACCAGGAAGTGGACGTGCGTCCCATAAATGTTACAATTACACATTCTTCAATAAAGATGAACATTTTCCACGGAACGATGGGAGGTATAAGGAATACATGCCGTACGCTGGCATCATCAACCCTTATACCCCCACAAGTTAAATTCAAAGTTCGTTCCACATCATTTAAATGTTGACCAAAAATTGCACCGAATAGAACATTGTAAAGAAATCATTAAACCCACACGGACCACGGCCGCCATCATCAGCAACACCCCACTCAACGATACACAAAAAACACTTGATGCACTTGTCGCACGAGCACATCAATGCATTTCAGTTCAGGAAGATTATCTCGAATAAATAAAACTGTTTTTGTAAAAACAATTGATTAACAACTTGCATGGGGAAAGCATTATGAATTTTTCTATAAAATAGTAACAAATTACAGAACAAAACAGCGCAATTCGAATTGCTATATAAGGCTTGAAATGAACGTAAACAAATGATTGATTTAATTATTTTTCCCCAAACCAATATTATCCGGTAACCATGAAAGTTCGTGCGGATTCACTACAAAAAAGAAAAGTACCAACAACAACGTGCTTACAAAATGTTTATTCTGCAAAATATCCACCATCCGCTTCATCAAGCCGTACAGCAGACAACATCCGTGCCGTTCGAGAGCTTATTGAAAGTAATGGATTGAACACTTCCATAACTGATACCCACTTCTAATGAGATTTCTCCAACAGTTAAACGGCGATCACTTTCAATAAGCTCTCGAACGGCACGGATGTTGTCATCTGCACGACTTGTCCTTGGGCGTCGATCATGACTATCGTTTTTGATACGTTCGCGCCCACTTTTAAATTCTCTGTCCCACGTATATACACGATTCTGAGAAAGTGTATCATCACCAAACTAACCCTGCAATCGAGAAAAAATTTCAGAGGGTTTAATGCCCTCATTTGTTAAAAATTTTATAATAATCCGTTGCGCAACAGACGTATGTAGCTCTTGCTCGCTCATGGCTGTACTGACTACAACATCGATCGTAGCCGCTAGCCAAGCCGTTTCTCTTACTCTTCATAAACCAAACAACAACCACGCACAAGATTATCTAGCTCGCAACTTGTTACTAAGCTAAAAAGTAAAACGTTAATTTTCGAATCACCCTCGTATTTACAAGGTTGTATGTTAGATGCCATTTTTGAAGAAACGTTTTTCACGAGACTCACAAAACTGTGCTACCGAGTTTTCAGCTTCTCCTGGAGCTATAATTGGCCATGGCCAAAAAGGAATAGTAATCCGACGGAGCTATGGCTGGTGAATATGGAGAATGGGGTAGAAGTTCCCAGGATAGTGAAGTAATAACATCGAGGGTCATACATGCTATATGCTCGTGGAAAGAACACCCTTTCGTATTCATGAACACTGGCTGTTTTTTTAGCACTCTGTGCAACTGTGCTGTTTAAGCCGCTTTGGTAATGGTTTTACCAGTTTCCAAATACTCAAAATGCCCAATTCCAGCAGTAGTCCACCACACACACGCCATCACGCTCCGTTCATAAAGAAGGTTTAGCACTCAAAGACATTGGGAATGTATAACAAAAGCCAATGGTGTATTAGTTTTCTGTTGCAGTTCAGCGTCCACTTTTCGTCACAAGTCAAATTCCAGTCTAAAATTGGACAATTCTTATTTTTTGGTGAGCAAAGAAAGAGCAAATATTGAGCCGCTGTAGTCGGTTCGCAGCAGTCAGTTTGTGGAAGGCCCATTTACTCATCTTCCACAATTTTCCCATCTGTCTACCCGATCAAAGTTTATCTTCAAGGGTCCCATCGCTAGTCGAAAAGGTCTGAAACCACCTTTGATCTATTCGTTCACTAACAGTACCCTCCACGAATGGTTCACATATTTTTCTTGCTGCTTCGGCACCTTTTGCATCCTTCGTTTTTTTTTTAAACTGTATTTATTAACCATTTGGTGCAATGCTAATAACCTTGTCCGGAAAAACAAATTACTATGGACAATTTAACAAGTCTCGGATATGGACTAGATACCGGTGGAAAGACTTGCTAAATAAGCCCAAGACCGGATCCCGGTTGTAGTGCCGATGATGATGATTAACCATAATTTTAATTTGTACATTTAAGTGATACAGTGACTTAAAATTAATTTTGTAACAACTGTTTACATGTAATTATTATAATATATAAATTTTCCAAAAAATGTTTCAAGAGCTACACGGTAGATGTGTGTTTATATATTTAGTAGTGTTTCGTCTTCCTGGAAAAGGTCAGAAAACCAGGAATTTCTTATTTTTACTTTATTTAATCTAAACCTAACCCTAATTATAAATATAACGACCTAACTTAGTCTGATTATTATAAAATGAGCTATAAACAAAGTTTTATAATTAAGGGGATATAAGAATTACAGGATGTGGAGTGAAGTCAGTTATGGGTTAGAGCTAGGGTATTTTTTTCCGGTTGTTCGTTGGAAAAACATAGAATGTTGGAAAATGGTTGGACATTATAATACTTAAACTGGTTGGGGGTAAGTTCAGTGTTGTGGTATATGATCTCGTTGGAATCATTTACCAGTCTGCCTGAGGTGAACATAACTCTTGTGTGGAGACAGGGGGATTGGGATTATTCCGTAGGCTTTCGATAAATTTGATGGACAGCTCGAGGAATCGTCTATCGAGGCGTTCTGTACCAGCGGTATTGTAGAGTTGGACGTTACTATAGTACTTATAGGAGTTAGGACGACGATGTAAACCAGAGACATACCTAAGGCATTTTCTTTCGAATGCTCGCAACTTCTCCATTTGGGAGAGAGAGATATGGTAGCACAATGGGCACGCGTACGTGAGTGTGGGTCTGATAATTTGTTTGTAGATGAGCAGTTTGACTTTGTGAGAGAGACTATTAGGTTCCAACATGGCTCTTCTACAGAGATTAAGCTGAATTGTGGCTTTATGAAGGGAATTTTTAATGTGGGAGAAAAAAGGAAAGTTATTAGAAAAAGTTATTCCCAGATATTTTAGTGTTTTGGAGAGTTTTATCAGAGTGTTGTTTAGTTTAATTTTAATTTTGTTGCGGCAGTGTCTAGTGTTTGTACAGTGCTGGTTTTTGCCCTTGAACACTATCATCATCATCGGCACTACAACCGCGATCCGGTCTTGGCCTAATTTAGCAAGTCCCGAGGCTTGTTAAATTTTCCATAGTAATTTAATTTTCTGGGCAAGGTTATTAGCCTTGCGCCAAACTTGAACACTATGAGCTGCGTTTTATTTGGGTTAAGATGAATTTTCCACTTATTGAAGTATGTTGATAGGTTAGGGAGGAAGTTGTTAATGCGGTTTCTTGCAGCCTTAACAAATTTGCTGTTAGAGTAAATTAATGTGATCCAGACGCAATCAAACGCCTTTGAAATGTCCATATCCGATTGGGCAATATCATTGCCGATTGGGTTGATGAGATGATCAATTCGGGGTTTATATTTACGACCAGTGAATTGATTGATGTTTTTGAAAAGATCACGATTTGGTTTGATATTTTTAAGTGTGGAGATGTAGTTTTCATCTGTGAACTTTTTCAACTGCTCATTTATCAGAGGGCTAGCATTTGGCGACCATATTTGTTGCATTTATTATCATTGAATGCTGTATGACGAGCATTCCGGTCTCCTCCGATTATAAATGGAGCGGGAACGGACTGTTGGATAATCTGAGAAATGTCAGTATCTGGGAAATCTGGGTGTCGTGAAGGGTGAATATAAATGGATGCTAAGACGGCACTTTATTGTTTTCACAAAAAAGTTTAACTGTCGTATATTCAATGCTGAATATATCGGTGAACCTAATTTCACTGAATTGACATTTTTTGTGTACTAAGATGCCGGTACCTCCATGAGATTCATTAGTTCTGGGGTTAGAAACAAACGTATAATTGAAAATGGAAAGTCGGGAATTTGGTTTGAGCCAGGTCTCTGAAAGGAAGAGGATATCTGGGGAAAATTTTATCAGCAAACACCCGGAGGTGTTGCTTACGTATATTAGAATAAATGGTTTCTGTGTTGAGGGAGATAATGGTTTGTTTAGATAGTGCTGGAAAGAATATGGGAAGCTATTAGTGAAAGAACCTGACCTTTTTTTTCAGTTTCTGACATATGCCTCAGCGAAGGAAGTTTGGCTTGTGGGCTTTGAATGTAACTCATGATGTCCAGATTGAAATTTTTAATACAGTCGTTAGGGGCAGTGGTAGTGTTGAGGTTTCCTTTTGCTGCATCCGCGTAAGATATTCCGGGTCGGGTTAACTTTGATTCTTGAAATACTGTTGGTTTCGTTCTTGTTGGTTTAATTGTTGACATTACTAATTTCCGTCTTTGCAGAAGTTTTAGCTTATGAGGACATTGAGAGAAATTTGCTGGATGTAGCCCTCCACAGTTACAAATTTTTACTGTCATCTTTTTTGTGGTAATGGATATATCGGCGTTGGCGGTTTGTACTGTCTCTGGTTCCAGGCCTTGTGGATTTACCTTGCATTCATCGAGCTCGTGTTCCTCTGCGCATCTGCCGCAACGTCTTTGCTGATGGCATGAGACCACCAAGTGTCTTCAGTCTTGGCATCGCATATAATGTAGAATTTCTTGTTTGTGAGGCTCCTCGATGGCGATTTTTTGGGTAAACAAATATTTAATTTGTTTAAATTGCTTAATATCTTGATTTGGTGGGATTTGTATGATACGGAGGTTTTTCATATTTTTTGTTATGTATGGTGTTTGGAAATAGTCCAGCTTATTAATCTTTATTTGTGGACATATCTTAGCGATTTCCAGTCCTAATTCGTCCTTGGTCCATTCTGGATCGATATGCCTTATAATAAGGGTAGTTGGTTTGCTATTCGGATGTTGGAAGGTGAAGAACTGATATTGTTCCTCTAACAGTTTTCTAACTGCTCTATCATGATCGACTAATGATCTGACTGTTATGGAAGTCCTAGATTCTTTTGTATTTCTGCTGAAATTCCGGTGAGCCAAGATATTTTGCAGGGTTTGAATAATAGCTTTGGTGCTGATCAGGTTTTTGATGTAGATTGGCGGGGGTCTTTCGTTTTTCTCGGTTGATTTCGTTGTTGTTTCTACTCTGGCTTGAGCGGGTATTTGATTTGATGACGGCTTTATTTGTTTGGGAAGTTTGGGGGGTAGTTCGCCTTGGCTGTGATTCGAATTGAGGGGTTGACGGGACGTTTCTTCCATATGGAAGTCATGAGTGTTATTGATGGAATCTTGTTTATATATTCATTCCTGGAGTTGTTTCACTTTAACTGTTAATTGGTTTATGGTTTCCAACGCTTCCTCGAACTATTGTTTATAATTTGCGGGGCTGCTTGTTCTCTCCATTTTGTAGGTACTTTTTTGTTATGGAGTTTTTACCAAAATATTTTCTTTCTAATTCAATTTGTGACGATGAGTTCGGGTGCTTTTTATTTGTTCTTCCCCTGGTTTTTATTTTACTTTCTTTCAATCATTGGATTTCCAGATATACTTTGAAAGCTTAGGTTTCTGGTTTGTGTGAATGTGAGACCTTCGAGAATCGGCCGTATTCCTCTCTCGTCCGTTATTCTTCGGGTTGGAAAATTGAATTTTTATATTCTCCTTTACTTGGCGACATTGACATTCTGTTTTGGCCAATTGTTTTGTTGTGCCGACGATTTTTCCACTAAAAAAGCTGTTTACTTTCCCAGAGTAATGTGTAGACATCCCTTTAAGACAATAAGATCTTTTAAGTCAAATAATGACCTTTTTTAATACTCTTGAATGCCAAAATGTAGTGTTGCTGGATCTGAAAGCAACGAAATCTAAAATTTACCGACATTTTTTTCTCTCGGTCCTTTACTATGCGGGTTAATCATATAAACGGTGATTTCTTTTCTTTTATATATCCTCTCTTCTCCTGTCTCCTGCCCGATCTACACCTTTTTTTTCATCCAAGTGATTCCTTCAAGGGTGCGAACAAATAAAAAAATTCACAGGGAGACAAGTCAGGGCTAAAAGAAGGGTGTTGGGGGGTTTCCCAACCCATTGCATCCAGTGTATCCCTTGCCAGGGACGCGGTGTGAGGCCTGGCGTTGTCATGAAGATGAATGACATCTCGAATGGGCATCGTCTTTTGTTTTGATATGCGGCATTTGCTATAGCTGATACCCACATCCGATGAGATTTCTCCAACAGTAAAGCGCCGACCACTTTCAAAAGCTCTCGAACGGTACGGTTGCCATCTGTACGACGTGCCCTTGGGCATCGATTTGTTAAACATTTTATAATAATACGTTGCGCAACAGTCGTATGTACCTCTTGCTCGCTCATGGTTGTAGAAAGTCGAGCGCGACCGCTTGCCAGCCCGGTTCCCCTACACTTCATAAACCAAAAAACAGCCACCAGTGTATTTCATTTACCGTCGTTTATCGATGCTAATAATGTCATTCAAATCTCGGTTACACTCAGGTTTTGTGCGACACTAACTGTTAGGTGGATTTGGCTAGCCTGACCTTATCATAAGTAATGGCGATTGGTCTAATAATAAATGTAATTCCATTCCGAGAACCATGCCATTTGACCTCATAACTAACATTTTTGGAACAATAAGGGGTAAAACCATCAGAAGCGTCCCATTCACGTTCCTTTCACCATCATTTTTTTTCCAAACTAGAACTATAATCTGTATATGCATTAAAATTTTCCTAATATAACGAAATTATAAATAGCTTCTTTTCTTTCTTTGGCTTCCTAGATCGCTGCACCAAATTTTTTCACAAGAAATATGGGACAGGAGATATCGCAACAGAGTGCACAGCAAAACGGCTCAAAGAAATTTTCAAAGCAAAAGATCTGCAAAACGTATAGCACCCAGAGTTCATGCACAGACACTTCCTCTGGGTACCAAACAACGTCTACGTCGTCTGGCAAAATTAAACCCATTTTAGTGTACGATCAGATAACACCAGAATCATCAATATTATCACATAACAGCGGAAGTAGTGACTACTATTCATCTCATCATTCTTCCTCGACAAGCTCATCAGGATCTGTGAAGTCTTCCAGGCTATCAACGGCATCGACATCGTCGTCTAGTATACAATCTAGTAAATCACTACATAAGCAGAAAGACTATCTCAACCATCACTTGTATATCAAATCCTATTTAGACATTGCTGAAGAGGACGAAAAGGCAAGAGAGAACTTTAAACCAGCCAGACCTGGCATACGAAATTACACACCGAAAATTTTAGCCGAGAAAAAGCCACCCACTGGCAGTAACAAAGACGAGATCTGGATTTGACAATTACTGAAAAATGGCATTTGGCACAATCAGTTCGCTTCTTGGAATGATTCCGATTCTAGCAATCGGCATAAACTACTATCGTTACCAAAATATGGATCCCGAAAACAAAGTAACCGAAGCAGAAAAGGTGAGTACATCAACATAATGAAGACCAATGTAAACCAGTTCCTTTTTTTGACTCTAGGTAAGACTGCAATACGACTTTATTGTGATTGGAGCAGGATCAGCCGGTGCAGTGGTTGCAAATCGTTTATCAGAAGTCAAAAACTGGACCGTCCTTCTTTTGGAGGCAGGAGGCGATGAGACAGAAATTTCCGATGTACCAGCATTAGCCGGATACCTTCAGTTAACAGATCTAGATTGGAAGTATCAAACATCACCTCCCCCGCATAGGCAATACTGTCAGGCTATGAAAGGTGACCGGTGTTTTTGGCCAAGGGGTAAAGTATTAGGTGGGTCTAGTGTTCTCAATGCGATGGTGTATGTCCGAGGCAACAAAAACGATTACAATAAATGGGAATCACTGGGGAACCCAGGCTGGGGTTACGAGGATGTCCTGAAATATTTTCTCAAATCCGAAGATGTGCGAAATCCCTATTTAGCACGAACTGCATATCACGACACTGGAGGATATTTGACAGTTCAGGAGTCACCTTGGAGGACACCTCTCTCCATTGCCTTCCTTAAAGCCGGTATGGAACTCGGTTATGATCTACGAGATATCAATGGCGAGAAACAAACTGGTTTCATGTTGACCCAGTCCACAATTCGTCGCGGTTCCCGTTGCAGTACGGCAAAAGCATTTCTTCGACCAATCCGCAGTAGGAAAAACATAGACATCCTCATGCATGCCCAAGCTGCAAAAGTTCTTATCAACAAAGATAAACGAGCTGTGGGTGTAGAGTTTTTAAAAGGCGGACAGAAGCATGTGGTCTTCGTGAAAAGAGAAGTCATTCTCTCCGCGGGCTCCTTAAATACCGCACAATTGCTGATGCTATCTGGTATCGGGCCGGCAGAACATTTGTCCGACTTTGACATTCCCATTATGGCTGACTTGCGTGTTGGTGATAACCTTCAAGACCATGTAGGACTCGGTGGACTAACATTTGTCATTGATACTCCAGTTTCCGTGACACGCAGCCGTTTCCAAACATTTCCCGTATCGATGGAATATATTGTACAGGAACGCGGACCAATGACCTTTTCTGGTGTTGAAGCGGTCGCGTTTGTTAACACTAAGTTCCAAGACCCCGCTGAAGATTGGCCCGACGTACAATTTCACTTTATTCCTAGCTCGATCATGTCGGACGGTGGTGATCAAATAAGGAAAATTTTAAACCTACGCGATGGATTTTTTAATACAGTTTACAAACCTCTTTTAAACGCCGAAACTTGGTCAATCCTTCCTCTATTACTGCGACCCAAAAGTACTGGGTGGGTCCGCTTAAACAGTAGAAACCCACTAGAGCAGCCCAAGATTATTCCCAACTATTTTGCCCATCAACAAGACATTGATGTCCTTGTCGAGGGCATCAAAATTGCCATCAATATTTCAGATACTCAAGCATTTCAGAAGTTTGGCTCAAGGCATCACCACATACCCTTGCCCGGTTGCAGGCACCTCGAATTCATGTCCGATGCTTACTGGGCATGTGCCTTCAAGCAGTTCACTTTCACCATATATCACCCCACAAGTACATGTAAAATGGGACCTAGTTGGGACTCATCAGCAGTTGTAGACCCCCGACTTAGGGTTTATGGCATCAAAGGCCTCAGAGTGATCGATGCCAGTATTATGCCGACAATCATCAACGGGAACCCCAATGCACCGGTCATTATGATTGGGGAGAAAGGTTCGGACATGATAAAAGAAGACTGGGGTTTTGGCGGGGGCTACAGCTAAATAGTTAAGGATTGTTTTTATAATATTGGCTAGTCACAAATTAATTATAGATACTTCAAAATTGTTGTTTAGTATTTCCCTACCCGAAAACCTCTGAAGGTCAAGTAACTGTTAAAACAATTGGGGATCTTAATCTTGTACATAGTGGTTGTCTAATAGGTATTTATTGTCATACGAATAAATGTTAAGACGATTTGTGCATTAATGGTTGCTTTTAAGTTAAAGTGAAATATTACATAAAGGTAAAGTATCATCACTCAAAAGTTATTGTATACACATGAAAGACTAGACACTAAGAAAGTAGTGAAACTAAACTGCGATAAGTTCTGTTAAGAACTGAAATAATTACTGAACTGAAATAATTATTATTTGTTGAAGCATTAGCCATTCCTGTATATTTTTATTTGACAATTCCAGTTTCTACCGTGGCGGATATAAGATTATTTACACTGAAAAAAAAACTTCGAATTAGTAAATCTTGATCTTCGGTTTAAATAGTAAATTAGTAAATCTCGATCTTCGGTTTTTTTTTCTAACCGATTTTTCCCCATCGAAATTTAATTGATGAGAAAATATTTTAGTCTATCCCTGGAGTTTTCAATATTAAGGAGAGAATAGTAAATAAACAGGAAAAAAAGTAATTGTAATTAAAAGGAATTGCAAGTGCAAAATTTATCGTTCTGTGGTTTGATGAATGAGCAGACACAATACAAAACGTGTACCTTAAATGAAGGATATTGCTTTGAAGGAAGGGAAACTCTCGTGTTATTGGAATAGACCGTAAGGGCCTACTGTCGGAATAAGATTAATGATGTTTGAGAACAAAATCAGCAAGAGGTTGCGCGGAACTGAATTTCTGCAGAATCTTAGCTCTCAAATTTTCCGTAAGTTTTACTATGTCTCTCTACGCCAAAACCTGTGCCAACTAATTTCAGGTTCCAGAACTTGCGGATTGGCCATCCTAACAACATTTTTTCCTGTACAACATGTATTTTCTAATATAAGATATATATTCTATTATAATTCTAGCAGAAAACTTATCGCAGGTATTATACTTTGATTTGGTTAGCAACACACCTATTCAAAACTGAAAGGAATGCAAATATGTTGCAGTATAAAAAACACAACTAAAGCCGACATACGATAAATCCCTTTCACCTTCAAGATTCATAATTTTCGGAGACTCCCCTGAAGGTTATACCGTTCAGAAAATAAAAACCAACGATCTTTCTCGACTAATAAATCACGAGCCTTTTACTTTTAACAAAGTTATTAGGTCTGAAGTGATAATGAGTTCTGATTAAACGACAATTGCATATGTATAAAATGGAGAAAAGATTGTGACCCAAGACCTGTGGTGATCAATCTGAAGTGTGCTTCCTATATCATGATTTTCACTGAAAGTTGGTATTTCATTTCCCTGAATATCTAAACTCGTTTTAACAAAAATTATGTAAAAAATTGTTATTGTGAGTTGTCTTATAAAATGTGCATTTTTTTAGAGGTTTAATTTTCAATGTGGCAACACTGTTGCTAACGACAGTCAATTGGGGAGTTGAGAACAATTTCGTCTTCCATTTGTTTCGCCATCACACCGTAAAAGGACTTACGTCAAATCCACGTTTATAAGTTGTGCAAATTTGTTTCGAAAAACATTATGGTTCACTTCGGGAAACTTTTTTTTTTTTATTAGACTTCTCTCGGGAGAGGCGAACCTATGGCGCCGAGTGGGCGCCTCGAGATGCCATCAAATAACTGCTGCAGTTCTTTTTGAACAGTTGCAGGTTGTAACGCTCCGGGAACACTCGCGTGGAAAGGGAGTTCCACAGCTTCCCCACTCTGTAACGGAACGAGTTTTGATGAATCTCCTAAGAACACAATATCCATAATAATATCTGTAAAACAGACAGAGGTCGGCTACGTGCTTTCGATGTTATAGCGGTTGTAGTCCAGACGTCAGCGCCGAGTCCCCGATCAGGCGGATCGCTCGTCTCTGTATGGCCTCAAGTAGGTCGAGGGTATGTTTAGGAACCGAGCTCCAAAAATGAGAGCAATATTCGAGCGCGGGTCTAATTTGGGATTTATATAAGAGGAGAAGTTGGGTCGAAGTAAAATATTTCTTGGCTCTAAAAATAAAGCTCAGCTTTCCTGACTCTGACCTGGCGATGCTCGACACGTGTTATTACCGTGATACAGTCCCACAGACCGCGATCCCGAGCAATTTCAAGCTTTTCCCAGCCTCGAAGGCCCGGTCATTCATCATCAGCTTTGGAACCGATGATCCACATTTCTTTGTGAATGTTGTATATTGTGTGTTCGCTGCATTGAAGTCGACGAGATTGGCCCTTCCCCACTGCAGGACCCTATCTAGATCCTGATTCAGAGAGTCAATCTGTCTACATCTCCGCTGATGCGACGCAGATGCACCAATCGGCCGAACACTCGTAAAGGAGGAAACAAGCGTACTATCATCCGCAAAACTGAACACTTTGTTATCCGTCAACTCCAACAAATCATTTATATGAAGCAAAAACAAGGTTGGAGCCAAAATAGAACCTTGGGGCACCCCCAAATTAACAGATTACAGACCCGAACACTCGCCGCCCACAACAAACCGGATGGATCGATTTTCAAGGAAGCTCTTCGTCCAGTCGCAAAGCAACTGGGAAAGCTCATATGAACGAAGTTTGCTCAGCAATGCCCCGTGACAGACGTGACCGCCCTTAACTCACTATGCCCCTCAACCGCAGAAGTCCATATATCGGTTATAAGTGTCAAGAGGTCTCCCGTGGAGCGCCTGCCACGAAATGCGTATTGACGATCATTCAGAAGTCTATGGCGTTTGGAATGATAGTGACGAACGTGTGATTCGAACTGACGCTATGACAGTTAGAATCACCAAAAATTGAACCAATGCGTAACACATCAGGCTAGAATTCGATTTTTAAACTCAAGTATATTCCACTGATGTGAATTGTTATGCTATCGCTATAGTATATGGCTCTGATGCATTTTCTTATTCGATTTTCGTTCGGTGTTCTTCACTATTTGCTTGTGTATTGTGTGTGTATCTGTTAGAGACGCCACAAGTCCGTTGGACTCCAAATACTTAACGAACTCAGTGTTGATGACTTTTTCCATCACCTTAGATAAAATAGACAGTAATGCTATCGGACGGTAATTTTGTGGGAGACTCTTTTTCCGGCTTTGGGATTGGCTGAACTCGACCGATTTTCCAGCAGGCAGGAACGGTCCTCCGTGCATAAGATAAGCGGAAGAGTCTGCCAAGAACCGTTGCTAATTCGGGAGCACAGTTCTTAAGGACTACTGCTGGTATTCCGTCCGGGCCGGTTGCCTTCCTGCAGTCCAGTTCACGTAGAATGCGTTGAATACTGCGCGGACGAAATCTCACATCCCGCATGAAAGACCGTACCGGCGCGATCATGGGTGGCTCCAAAAGACCGGGATCGAGGTTTAAATTCACGAAAATAAATTCGCGAACATATTAGCTTTATAACGGAGGAAGTTAGAGTCGCCAATACCTGATGACGATCAAATACAATGATCGAAACGACGTTTTTTAATATAATGTGAGAAAATTAAACAAAAATAAAAACAAAATTAGTCTGTATTGGCGACTCTAACTTCCTCCGTTTTAAACTTATATAATAACAGACGATTTTAACTTTACAATACACAACATTAGCTTTATCCTTTGAATTCGTGACTAATGTCCCGCTGTCTGTCACCAACGGAGGGAAAGAGCAGGATGCGAAGTTACTGCTGACAGCCCTGGCCATTGACCAGAAGGAGCGCGAACCTGCTGGGCACCGAAGGAGTTTATTGATCACCCTGTCGTTGTGAGCTTTCTTCGGGGTATCAATCGCCTGGTTGCACGCGTTTCTGATTCTAACAAAATTCGTTCTGTTAACATCGGTGGGATTGGAGCGCCATTACTTAAAAGATCTATTTTTTGCCGCTGTAATCTGCTCTCGTTTTTTGTCAAACCACGGTTTATCAGATGAACTTCGTTTGATGGAATGTGGAATATACATCTCCGTCCCCAGAAGAATAATCTCTGATACCGACTCCGGGCAAGCGTTAACATCGGAGTCTCTGAAGCACGTCTCCGACCATGGAAATGATGCGAAGAAATCTCGCAAATCATTCCAGTTAGCAGCCCCATACTTTCATACATGGCGAAGCTGCCTAGGCCGGCCATTCGCTTGATATGCAAGTGCTTGCGCGACAGATACCAAGCAGTGATGTGGGTTTCCCAGTGGCGCAGAAACCTCTACGGTATAAATACTCGGCTCGGATGTCAAAAATAGATCCAGGGTGTTCGCATAATCACCTCGGGCATTCGGCACTCGCCTTGGTTCCCCCACGAGTTGAGTCAAGTTCTGGCTAACAGCAAACATATCCGCCAGCCGGAATTTTGCACATTAAAATCGCCAAGGAGAACAATGATCAGTATCCAGTCGATGGTATGTGAAAGATGTTCGAAAAATGTCGCCCGTCCATCGTCATTCGGGGAGCGGTAAAGACAACAAAGAAATTTAACAGAATTCTTCAGTACGACCCTAAACCATATGATGTCCATGTTATTGCGTTCCAACGCCTCCATCCTCTGGCAAGTCAGATCGGACCGCGCGAAAACGCAGCCTCCGCCCTTAAAACGGAATCTCGAATGTAAGTCGTATCCTGAGCAACGAAGTTATGTCGTATCAGATGACGAATCAACCTGAGTCTCAGTTAGGGCAAGGATATCAGCTTTCGTTGTTTGCAAATATTGGTGGACGGCGTTTACATTCGTATTGGTGAAACCGATGACGAACCTCTTAAAGTTCGGGTATTTATCATGATATCTGCAAATAAACTTATTCTATGCTACATCCATTTTACGGTGGACATAATGAAGAGGTTATTCTACGAGTATTAATTATAACTCGTTTTGGCAGTCTAATTGATCTGCGCATCCGCAGAAACGATGTTGAACTCTTACCAAAGATGATCAGAATTTTTTTTTACACTAACGCGCGCACAGAAGGGGCTTTTGGAGTACCCTCAAATGTCAGAGCACAGTGCGAGCGGAAGGAGAGCAAGTGGATAAGGAAAGGAGGTATCGATTTATATTGAATCTGAATGCCTGGACATTACAACGACGGGGAAACACATGATCAGGTACAGCATTCCACATTCATGTAGTTCGGCTAAAGAATGACTCTCTATGTTTATTTGTACAACTGAAGTTGGCTTTAAACGTGAATTGATGCGCATTCTCAGATTAACGGAACCCTGGGGAACACCTGCATTAATTTGATGGGAGACAGAATTGACACCGTCAAGAACCACTTGAATTGAACGGCCAGAAGATAGTCATTTATCCATCGGATCAGGGAATTGTACACTCCATATGAATGTAATTTTGATAAAAAGGCTGGATGCCATACTCTGTCGAACGCTTTTGAAATATTCAATCCGCTTTTACCGAAGGAGTGGGTGGAATTGCTTTACTTTTCGGTAAGATACGCCACTAAGTCTCCTGTGGACCGGTTGCTACGAAACCCATATTGGTGATCATTTGATTCCAGATATTTCGAAAGTTGGTTCATAAGTGATTTCACTACCTTCGGGAGAACTGGAGTTAGTGCCATTAGTCGCCAAGTTTTGCCTGAATGTTCGCTAAGTTCCATCTATTTGGGAAAGGGCCAGTAGAATAACACAAATGTAAGAATTTCCACAGCGGTTTAGCGAGTAAAGAGGAAAATTTCCTTAAGACAATTGAGGGAATGGCTTCAGGACCAGCGGACTTGTTTTCATTTAGCTCCTTGAGTGCGCGGACGACAGTATGCGTCCGAAAATGAATATGGGTTATGGCGTGTTGCTTATTCTCAAGTTATGAACCAACTTATGTGGTATCAGGCACATCGAGGTCGCTTCAAAATGTGCAACAAGTAGATTCGCCTTGCTTATTGCAGTGGTGACTGTTATGTCATCGACTATAAGCGACCGAATGGACGAGAAGACAGAGTTTTGAATATTTTCCACGAATGCTTAGAAGTTTGTACTATCTGTGGGAGAGTGTAGTATTTTTTTGTCCCACACTCCGGTCATGCAAGAACTTTGCGAGTTGAATATGCGGAGTGCAGTCATTTCTAGCTGTGTTAAATCTTTTCCGGTTTCCTCAGTATTGCTTGATTTATACAACCCCAAGATCAACCCTTTAGCCTTAATGGATTCACTGCACCCAGGATCAAACCACATATTGCTCTTGGGTTGAATACACTTTACCCTGTGTGGAATAAAGGTTAGCCTGCCAAGTAAAATCGTCTCTGTCATTGTGTCCGATATAGAGTCCACATCGTTATTGAGGACAACTAACGACCAATTTAACTTCTCATAAAAGACGATCAGACAAGACGAGTTGAGTTAAATTATTTGAATCAGCAAAGTGCTGAACATGTTGACCTTCAGGTGTTGTGTGTCCGGAGTGCCATTTTACAAAAAAGTCGTTTAGACCTTCCCAATTGGCTTTGTTGTAGAATCATACTGCTCTTTTGGGAGTTTTATCGTTAGCGTTGCTGTTGGTTAGAGCGAATTTAGCTGAAACGACACAGTGGTCTTGTTATATAACAGTAACAATTTAAAGAAATATGGACAAATTAAGAAAGTCGAAACGGGTGGCGGACCTCTTCTTCGGTCAACGATGCTGGTTCCTCGTTGAAGGGGGCGCAGGATTCTTGATCCCCCTGGTATCTTCGTTTGTTTGATGTTGTATTAAACGCTCGCGGTCCGTTCGTCTTGATATATTGTATTAACCACTCGCGGTTAGTTCGCGGATTATTTATAATTCGTAACACTTTAAATTGTCGATTATTATTGTCATTTCAATTATTATTGTCGTTTGTTGTTGTTTAGTCTTCGCAGATTCGTAAAACTTTTCATCGCATATTATGGTTTATCGTTTAACGTTCGTAGACTTGTCGCTTCTGAACTTTTTTCTCAACAGATTTTTTTAATTTTTTTCGCTTTTGACACGGCGCCAACTTCTTTAATTTTAGTTTTTATGTAAATTTGCACAAAGTAGTTTATGCAAATTTACTACTTACGCACTTATAAGAGGGGAAATTTGGGGTTTTTTTTTGGTGAGGCCTTGGACGAGACGTCCGTAACCGTCTGAAGTGCCCGAGGGTGAAGAATTGTGTATTTGTTTTGGTGGGAGCTGAGAAGCAGGTCCAGTGTGTTGGCGGAATGACCGTCTATATCTGGTACTCGTGTTGGCTCATTGACGAGTTGAGTTAAATTATTTGACTCAGCAAAGAGCTCGACATACTGACCTTCCGGTGTTATGTGTCCGAAGTGGTAAAACCACAGAGTGTTATTGAGCGACAGCGAACGGCCAGCAACGAATGTATTCCGATCCGGCTCGAAGGACCGTTCGATGTTCGAACGTCCACCAACGAAAGTATCTCGTTGGTGGGCAGGGGAATGATTTCAGGACCAAAAACTCGAGGATCCTGCCGTGGGACGATGTGGTCCGTTGTCTGGAATCAACGGAATTGTATTAGGTTGAGATTTAATGATTACCTGGTTTTGTTGATGATTTCACAGAATAATCGTCAGGATATGATCGTGCAATCCTAGTACAGCGCTGGTAGTTCTCTATGATGATCGTATACCATCCAGAGGATTTTCTCCTGTATCACAGCTAATGGAAGAAGGTCAAATTTTCTACACCGCACAGGAAAGTTTTGTAAACATGATGTCACATTAAACAGAACAATGAACGGGCGCATCCTATATCCATTGAACAACGAACACACCAATTAAAGACCCAAATCAACTGCGATAATTACAAAGTCAACGAACAACACTGCACTATATTATTTGTCATTAATAGTTATTTTTATTCATGAAGATTCATTAGATATATCTTGATTGCGCCGCGAATAGTACACGAGAAAAAGTAAGTAAGTACATTTGCTGCACTGACAGCTCGTCAATTAATTATACTTGTCAGCTGGTTGCTGACAGTTGTTATTATTTTTGTGGTTGATGGCATTCAGTTGAATCCATTGGTTGCGTTCAGTTGCAATCCGCAACAGTTACGCACGTCGAAATCACCCGTAATAACGATTTCAGTGTGCGGATATAGGGTCAAGATCCTATCGATAGAATCTGATAGAGCTTAAAATTCGTTAAAGGATGCGTTACTATCCAAGTTTGGGCTTCTATAAAGTAAGCAGTAATATATGATATGTCTACGAATGTGAAGTTTTAGCCACGATAAATTAAATTCTGGATTAGAGTAGAGCCCATATTGTGGCAGAAGCTTATACGCAATATCCCTTCGGATGTATGTAGCTAGACCACGATGTGGAATGAGTCAATTCGCCGTTGTGCACTGCAATTAGAGCTGTGTGCTATAACTTTATAGATGAATATCCTGAGTTGAAAGCTTACAAGATTCAGCTCATACGAAATCTGTGTAGGTATCATGCCCATCGTACATTTTGTGATTGAACCGATCCGCATTTTCATCAGAAAATTTTGTTTGGGAATGAGACTCATTTTTTGGCTGAATTACCGAATCTGAAGTGAATCAAATTCTGAAGCAATTATTTCAACGCTGTTACACTAACAAAAGGTGATCGATTATTGTGTTTTGTCTGCTGGTGGAGTCGATGGACTTTCGTTAAAAATGATGCAGGGTATTTCCTCGTTCCTCAATTAAAAAGCGTAAATCTGGGGGAGCTCCGCTTTTAAAAAGGCAGAGCAACATGCCACATAATCAATTTAGTAAGCGACATAATTAATTTATTGTATGAGGTCGACTGAATAGTTCGTACCATACATAGATGGTTCGTACCATACATAGATTAAATGCATATGATTTTTAGTTAGTACGAACCGTCAAACGGTACGTGTATAAATCTGATAGCTGTCGGATATTTGGTTCGTGAGGTATAGCATTGTGAAAGAAGCAACTTTTGTTATTGTAAAAAAATGGATAAAAAAGAATTTCGTGTGGTAATGAAACATTACTTTAATAAAAAAAAATGGTTAAAGCCGAAGCTTGGCTTGATAAACCTATTCGGACTCTGCACCAGGAAAATCAACCATTGGGAAGTGGTTTGCTAAATTTAAACGGGGCGAAATGAACATTAGAGATGATACACCCAGTGGACGCCCGAAAGAGGCTGTAGCGGACAAAAACATAAAAAGAATTCACAACATAATTATAAACGACCATAAATTAAAGTTGATCGAGATAGCTGAGACTCTCAAGATATCAAAAGAGCATGTTGGATATATCGTGCATGCATATTTGACAAGCGAAAGCTGTGTGCAAAGTGGCTGCCGCGCGAGCTCACAATCGAGCAAAAGTTTCAACGTGTCGTGTCAATGCTTAGCGATATTCAACCGTAACGAATCTTTCCGTCGATATTTGACAAGGGATGATACATGGCTTCATTACTACACTCCAGAGTCCAATTGACAGTCAGCCTAGTGGATTGTAAGCGCGATGAACCGAATCCAGAGCATGGAAATACGCAACAGTGCCACACCAAACCCAAAGCGTGGAAGGACCGCTATAATCGCTGTACCGCTCTCGAAGGCAACTATTATCATCATCATCGCCACTACAACCGGGATCCGGTCTTGGCATTATTTAATAAATGTCTCCACCGGTCCCGATTTCGAACTGATGTCATCCAGTTTGTCACTCCCAGACTCTGGGCGTCTCGGTCTACCCCATCCTTCCATCGAGACAAGGTCTGCCGCGCTATCACCTTCCATACATCCTGCCACAAAGGGCTTTCCGGACAGAGCTTGATTTTTTTTAAAACATTAGCCTCAAGGTAGATCGCGTACAACTCATAGTTTTAGTGTCTTGGGAAGCGTCCTCCCTCACACACGGGGCCAACAATTCTCCTTAGGACCTTCCTCTCGAACGCGGTTAAGAGTTCAGAGTGCCTTTTATTGAGCGCCCAGGTCTCGGCTCCATACATGAGTACTGATAAGACCATGGTCTTGTACAGTACTAGCCTGGATGTTCTGGATACATTTCGATATTTAAAGAGCCTTGATAGACCATAGTAGACTTTGTTCGATTGATCCGCCGTTCCCGTATTTCTCATTCCATATTGTTATCAGCTGCTACTACTGACCAAAGGTAGTTAAAGGATTACACGGCTCTGGGTGAAAGCGTCCTGTACAGCCGAATCGGATCTACCGATGATGTCGATGTCATCTGCGTAGGCAAGTATCTGGCAGGACTTGGTGACAATAGTCCCTCTAGTTGTAACGCCCGAGTCACGGATTGCTTTCTCCAACGCCAGGTTGAGGAGGAGGCAGGCCAGACTGTCCCCTTGTCGGAGTCCATTAAAGATGTTTATTGGTTTGGACAGCAATCCCGCTATTTTTACTTGACTAGTTACAAAGTCAGATCACTTGTTTGGAATGTCGAACTCTCTCATGGAATTATATAGTCTTACCCTAGCTATGCTGTCATATGCGGCATTAAAGTCTATAAATAGATGATATAATGGAATCTTAAATTCCTGACATTTTTCCATCGCCTGCCTAAGGGTGAATATCTAATCACTCTCCGATTTACCTGAGATGAAGCCATACTGATATTGACCAATGATGACTTTGGCGTATCCGGCTATCCGGTCTTGTAGGATAGAGGAGAGTATCTTATAGGCAGTACTTAGCAATGTCATGCCCCTATAGTTGCTGCACACTGTGATATCTCCCTTTTTCTTCAGCGTCTCCAGTTGATCCCAAACGTGCACCACGATCTCATGAATTAAGTGATGTAACGCTGTCCCCCTTGTTTGATCAGCTCAGCTGGTATGCCATCAGCTCCAGGGACTTTATTTGATTTGAGCTGTCTTATCGCTTTTACTGTTTCCTCAATGCTTGGTGGTGGCAGCATTTGGTCTTGATCTCGCATTGGTGGAGCCTCCGATTTTTCTGTGCCGACCATTTAGAAATTCATTGAAGTGCACTTCCCATCGCTCCAGAATGCCTTCAGGATCGGGGATCATATTACCCGATTTATCCTTGCAGTAAGTGCAGCGTGACATGTACCGCGTCATACTGCTGTTTATTTGGTAGAGCTTCCGCGCCTGGTGCGGACCTCTCTCCCTACTTTTCTCTATTTCACAGACTAAATTTTTTTCCCAGGCTCTTTTCTTTTGTCTGTGGAGTCTTTTTTCAGATCATCGGAGCTCTTTGTATTTCTCCTCGCGCACCCACGTCCTGTGAGACTGCTGCATTGCCCTGTATGCCGCATTTGTACGTTCAGTCGCTAGTTTGCCCTCATCATCAAACTAGTCGCTTCAATCTCTACGACTACTGCCTAAGATGGAGTTGGCAGCACTAATGACAGTATTCTTAAGGCGTACCCATTTCGAGGCAACTATGTTGAATAATAAATTCGAATTTTACCAAAAAAATGTGTTTTGCTATGATATCCTACGAACTTTTCAACCGACCTGTTAAGAAACACCCAGTGAGGGTATCTCTTGATAATTTGTTATGAAGATATGTAAATTTGGTGTTCTGCTAGTCTTAAGGGTCTCCTTGTTTTAAACTGTCACCTATTATATTTTAATTTATGGAAGACAAAATTTACCACTTAAATAAAAATGATAAAATTTAGCTTTTCAATTTGACAGTGGCAGAATAACAAGTTCCAACACACAGTTTCTTATAGCGTTTCTCTTCACTGTACAATTTTCACGGATTTATTGTTAATATTTAATCCAGAGAATACTTAGAGGAGCACAAGATTAGTTTACTCACGTCAATAATTTAAACGACAATAATTAAATCAGAAATTAACACTTAACTAAAGCTTATAGTATATATGTTATACGTAAACGTCTTTCTAAGGGAATTGCAATTGCCTTTGAGGCGAATTCTACGCATCCCCTGATTAATGTGTTCAAAGATATAGGGTGGGTATGAAAGAGGGTAAAACGGGCTGCAAACAGCGAGATGAGAAGAAATAGAAAAAAGGATAAAAAGAAAGCCATGGCTACCATAATGCTTGGGCTGCGCAAGCTTTCTTGGATCTTTACCAGAAAAGCCTAACACAACAATGAACAAGCACATAGAACGCTAAAAACCCCTAAGAAAAGACGAAGACGAACACGTCGTACCATTCTCCAAACACTTAACACCTAATAACTCCTTATTACTAAATAATAACTCCTTATTACTAAATAATACGGTGGTCCAGAATTCTTCAGACACTTCATAACATGCTGCAAATAAACAGAAATTATAAATCCCTCCCAGGAAGTTATTCCCTAAAATCAAAAAAAAAAAAATACCTTATTCTATTTCGGAATGGTTGCCAATCCTTCAACATAAAGATCTAGAATTTTCTGTGAGTAGTAGTAAAAAGAAACCCATCATTCTCCCAATAGATGGCTTTAGTAATCTAAATCTCGCGTTGTATAAGTGCGATCGGATTACGCTAGATAGCGTTACAAAGATAAAATTTCGTACTAAAAAACTTTTCAGACAGTTTTGTGATTACTTGACTCAGTTTTGTTTTGGGCGCGCGTCAAATATGGACACCAGCAAAAATAAAATACGCCACATTTTACAGTTTTTCTTCCATAAACCCGAAAACGCAAGCCAGGCGGTTGAAAATGTGAATAGTACTTATGGCCCTGATACTGTATCAGCCAATCACGTGTTTTATCATTGTTAAAGATGCACTTCACATAGTTGGGCCCATCGAAAAAATGACAGCAAAAAAATATTTTTGTAATGATACCCACACTGTAAAAGAATTAGCTGCCCTCCTATAAAAACAGAAGAGTAAACATTTAACAAAGACCGGTTCTCATCCCCTGATTAATGTGTTCAAAGATATAGGGTGGGTATGAAAGAGGGTAAAACGGGCTGCAAACAGCGAGATGAGAAGAAATAGAAAAAAGGATAAAAAGAAAGCCATGGCTACCATAATGCTTGGGCTGCGCAAGCTTTCTTGGATCTTTACCAGAAAAGCCTAACACAACAATGAACAAGCACATAGAACGCTAAAAACCCCTAAGAAAAGACGAAGACGAACACGTCGTACCATTCTCCAAACACTTAACACCTAATAACTCCTTATTACTAAATAATAACTCCTTATTACTAAATAATACGGTGGTCCAGAATTCTTCAGACACTTCATAACATGCTGCAAATAAACAGAAATTATAAATCCCTCCCAGGAAGTTATTCCCTAAAATCAAAAAAAAAAAAAATACCTTATTCTATTTCGGAATGGTTGCCAATCCTTCAACATAAAGATCTAGAATTTTCTGTGAGTAGTAGTAAAAAGAAACCCATCATTCTCCCAATAGATGGCTTTAGTAATCTAAATCTCGCGTTGTATAAGTGCGATCGGATTACGCTAGATAGCGTTACAAAGATAAAATTTCGTACTAAAAAACTTTTCAGACAGTTTTGTGATTACTTGACTCAGTTTTGTTTTGGGCGCGCGTCAAATATGGACACCAGCAAAAATAAAATACGCCACATTTTACAGTTTTTCTTCCATAAACCCGAAAACGCAAGCCAGGCGGTTGAAAATGTGAATAGTACTTATGGCCCTGATACTGTATCAGCCAATCACGTGTTTTATCATTGTTAAAGATGCACTTCACATAGTTGGGCCCATCGAAAAAATGACAGCAAAAAAATATTTTTGTAATGATACCCACACTGTAAAAGAATTAGCTGCCCTCCTATAAAAACAGAAGAGTAAACATTTAACAAAGACCGGTTCTCAGTTAAGGGGAGGTTTTTATCTAGAAACCCAAACATGACGTGTTGTTCTTGAATGTTTTTCCCAAAGACGCAAGCAAATATCAATGTCAAATTAAATTTACTTTAAAATAAAAAAAAACAAGCCGACCCATCGAGCAGTTTTTGAGATTTCATGGAGAGCAATGTGAAAAACAAGGTTTCGAGAGAAACGCGTTTAAAGTTTTGGTAACGTTGGTAACAGTGGGTTACCTTTTTATCCTGTTACTTTTTTATAAAATTATTTTCGAAAAAACGGGTTTGGGGACTTATTCTACATACTAAAAGCTATCAACAAATAAAAACTTTTTTTTTAAACTTCTTGATGAGATCCTCCCCTCAAGCTGTCTGATACGTAAGTAAGTGCAATCATCAGATGTTTGCAAACGCTACTCTATGAAAATGGAACTGACTTTGGTTAAGCGAAGTGTGATAGCCCTTTTTCTTCCTTTTTTTGGGATTGAGTGGAGTGCAATATTATATTTTAACGCCCTACCACATAGATCCTAATACAAAATACCCTAGCCCTCCCAAAAAATATTTTTAAATTCGCCTGTTTTGACGTTAACGTCTTGCAATAAACAGCAGATATCGATATGAACACCAAACTTTGAAAACAAAGTGTGCATCTGAGCGATCAACCCGCGATAGTTGAAAACAACTGCAAATTTCCAAACTACTGCGTTGCAGCCGAAAAGTATACATTTAAAACCTGTGCGATCATAAGTAGACCTACACTATCAACGTTGCTTCGAAGCACAACACACCTGTCCAATGCTTAATTCAGCGATGCAAGCGGAGTTTCTTGGTTTCGATGGCTATTGTTATTTTCCTTAACACTCGTATCGCCGGTATCACAATGACTCTCATCAAACTGGCGTGCGGGCTCACGTCTTCTGAAGTAATTTCGAATACCCCCAATACCATCATGACATACGAATTGGACTGAAAGAAGAACTATGAAACTAAAGTCGCAGGTACCAAATCAACCGCGTCATCTAAGCTGACCATACTCAATCCTCCGACACTTTAGGTGTGCTTATTTAATTTGTTATGAAATTATGATTTACAATGAGAATACAAATCTAAACATCCGAGGGGAGTATTCCCCACCAGACAGTGAAAGTGTTTGCCATCCAATAATATTAGTTTTTAAAATATTCACTGTGATCATAATATGGTCACTGGCCGGCCCTCAAACATCGGAAGCCGCCCTGAAAAAGCGTGACTGACTTCACTGAATTGCCTAATGCTAATTAGGTAATAGGTTTGCCTAAAAGCCCACTGGACTACAAGCGTATGTATTAAGTTAATGTTTATTTGGGTCGCCGAAGCAGTTTGAACTGATGTCAGGGGGACAGAGATTGACGAAGGTCGGATTTCAATTAGGGGTGTAGCTAGTGTAGGTCATTTAGTACTGTTATGAATGTCAAGACTCAAGTCAACTCTTAAAATATTTTTACATACCAATTTAGCATATTTGCATTCGACATACCTGAAAGGAAAAAGAGAAAAACATTAGATATATCTTCATATAATGTAATACTCGTATGAATATATGTGCTGCGAATGAAAACTATCATATCTGTGTTGTTAACAATTGTAAGAGGTTAATAAAATACGATAGTGTTGATTATCAAGAACGTACGCACCATTGTTCTACAAAGTTCTGTTTAAAAAATTAATGAATTACCGTGAAAGTAAAATATGTGTGCTTAACTAGAACATGATGTCATTCTTTTTTTTCACAGATAAATAAACAATTACGCCCCACAGAAGAAGATGGAAGTGGTTTTTAGATTATATGAAGAAAACAAGAAGTAATAATGTAGACTTCTTCTAAAAGCTTGAAAATGGTATTGTAAGACCTCGATTGAAAAGAAGAGTGTACATGCATATTCATATTCAGAATACGTAACGCAAGATAAAAGTGTGCAACTATTACCATCCAAATGTAGACATATCAGAACAAATAAGTCAACATTATAGAAGGCTCATTAGATCTTTACAAAACCCCGTCCAAAGAGCCCTCAAACCCAAAGTATTCAAGGTAAGAAAATCATAGTGTGGATACACATCTGAAAAAACTATGTTAGCACCGCTCTCACTAAATCTCGGAACGGAAAAAAAATTGCATTTAATTAAAAAGTGGCGACACCCATGAAGTAAACAAAGATATGACAAGGGTGCCATTGTTGCGCGCCAAAAATAAAACACTTAATATTTATACAAAATAAAATGCTGAGTATTAAAATCAAGTAGAAGTCAAATGTTGCGGATTCACTGGATGCAGCCAGTGAAGTCGCAGTGGAATGCTGCCCTTGGCAACACTATAACAAATGTCAGCAATTACCTGACATAATCGAATTTGGTTGTCAAGCAACCAATAACTCTCTTCTTTCGTTAGCGCTTGGTGTATACAGATCTAATATATAGAAATCTTAAGAATCACAAGAAATAAAGTCACTATTTCTTCTATAAACTGGAATCAACATTGTTTCAATTCTCTGGCGGATAAAATTTGGGATTAGAAAACAAGGTAATCCTTTCAGTTAAACATTTTATAGCTATTGTTGCAGCAAACGAGAAATAGTGTCGCTGCACGCCAGGAGACCACATTGTTCCTGAAGTTCCTTCTCCCGGACCACCGAGCATACATTGGGTGGTGGATAGTTTTGTATTATACAAATACAAACCAATTATTGAACGACATTCATCAGTCGGCGAAGTCCAACAACGCCGAACCAACGTGCACGTCAGGAGACCGCATTGTTCCTGACGCCAGCCCACAACACAATAAGAACCCGGTGTTCGTGGAAGGTGTGTTCAACGCTTGTTGAACACACAATTTGGTCCTTCGAGCCGGATCCAGTCCGTGGATCCATTTCACTGCTGCCAGCTCGCACTCTAACATTAGTGCAATCCACCGCCGTCTCCATACACGTTTACGAAGCAACAGCCGTGCAGTCCGCCGTCCAGTGCGTGGGCACCACCAGGGATCCATCTGTGGATCAAACCGATGTCTAACCAGCTGCCCCAAAGCTACATTTACCGCTGCCCAGTTCGCAGCCCCATCATCCAGACCTGTGGATCGGCTACCACCGCCCAGTTCGCGGTACAGCCCCGGATCCAGACGTAAGGATCAACCGCCGCAAGGTTCACAGAAGCTGCCCCCAGTGCAGCTACATTACACCACCACCGCGACCAAGTTCGCGGCGCAATCACCGGATCCATATAAAAATCAAGCGATCACGGCGAGATAGAACGCCTGGCCACTCCAGAGATGACCAGCGGCCACCGCTACTTCGTGGGCCTATTCACAGATCAAGCTGAAAAGATCTATCTGGCAGAGGTCACAAAGTTTGTTGAGGCAAGGAGCGCCCTCACAGCCGAACGTCCGGCCGTATATAAGACTGATACGGAGATCTTGTATCCACCCAACAGTCGGCTGCTGCCATTGATGTCACAACGACCACATGGAATTTGCAAATTGCCATCACAGATGATGCAACCGGAGAAAACCTCCCCTACGGAAAACAAAGGTGTGACGACAGACACCGAAAAGCCAGCCACAGGTGCTGCCAAACGCAAGACAGCCACCGGAGGAACGCTCGAGAAGAAAACTGCTCCAAACCTGACAACTAACGCAGCCAAGCACATCAAAAAGGTTCCAGAGGCAGCGAAAGAAGTGAAAACTGCAGCAACACTCACCGCTGACACTGCAATCCAAAGGAATGTTGCCTTCAGCACGAAGGCACCAGCCGCTGCCAGTGCACCAGCCCCAGACCAGAAAGATAAATTCGATGCAGCCCAAGAAGGAATGAAGCCTGCCGCAGAGAAACTTGACGAAAAAGGCAAGGATATCAAATCAACGAGACTGCTCGAGGCTTCGTTCGCGCTCGACCCAGTCTCCCCCACTAAGGCAAGCAATGCCGACCACGGCAATGATGCCCATCTCCCGAGACTGCTCGAGGCTTCGTTCGCGCTCGACCCAGTCTCCCCCGTTAAGCCAAGCGATGCCGACCAAGGCAAAGATGCCCAACGACAGTCCCCTGTGACATCAGCGGTCCTCAGTCCGACAGCCTATAGACGAGAACCGCACACACTCCCAGTGAGTATGGACCAGCAGGCCGCCGACCAGAGTGCCGCCTGCCCACAAATCAAATCAGCCCATGTCCCGATGTTCGGACCACCGCAGAAACACATGGCCGTTCCTCGTGGGTTGCGAATTTACAACTCCAACCCAGAGGAACTGGTCCACCCTGAATCAAGGCAGTTCATGAAGACACCATCAACTGTCCAAGAAACAGTAACCAGCAATCTCCCCAGTGACCGTGACAAATCACAGAGTCCAGTTAATCCCCAATCGCATCAGCAACATCAATTGCAACAGCAACGACTACAGCAGCAGAAACATTTAGCAGGAACTGGCCTAGGAGCAGGCCAAACGCATTCGTCATTCACCACGGTATCGGTGATGTCGATCGACCCGCCCAATTATAATTCGCTGCACAACTCGGATGGGAGGCTTCCATCCAGCGGTAGTCTCCTCGCAACTGCCAGTAGTGGCATCCTAACTGAGACACCGGATGGCCAAACTCCGGCCAATGGCCGAAATCATCAAACACTGCCGCTACCACATGTAGCCTCCCCAATAAGGATAGAAGAGCGCGATTCCCCGCTAGGCGGGCGGCGCCCTCCGGCATACAGAGATCCCCCGCATCCCAACCACTCAGCACGTCTCTCCGTAATTCAGCAGAGGGGGTACCTCACTCAGCCCAACGGACACTGGGTCCGCACCTGTCATTGGAACCGCGGACGGTGCCATGGAAAAAGCCGCATCAGGCTCACCATTCCGGCCTCACAGACCAACGGCAGCATCACACCGGTAGATACCTTCCAGAGACGGAACTCCCGTCGTTACCAATGCAGGGCGGACGGCTCTTTCCCGACCGCATCACCAGAAGACCACGGCCCTGGGCCTCCGCCCCCTGGAACCAAAGAATCCGCCAATGATTGGCGAAGGCGGGCGGAATGTTGCGGATTCACTGGATGCAGCCAGTGAAGTCGCAATGGAATGCTGCCCTTGGCAACACTATAACAAATGTCAGCAATTAGGTGACATAATCGAATTTTGTTGTCAAGCAATAACAACATAACACCTTTCAACATAACAAAAACTCTCTTCTTTCGTTAGTGCTTGGTGTATACAGATCTAATCTATAGAAATCTTAAGAATCACAGGAAATAAAGTCACTATTTCTTCTATAAACTGGAATCAACATTGTTTCAATTCTCTGGCGGATAAAATATGGGATTAGAAATCAAGGTAATCCTTTCAGTTAAACATTTTATAGCTATTGTTGCAGCAAACGAGAAATAGTGTCGCTGCAGGCCAGGAGACCACATTGTTCCTGAAGTTCCTTCTCCCGGACCACCGAGCATACATTGGGTGGTGGATAGTTTTGTATTATACAAATACAAACCAATTATTGAACAACATTCATCAGTCGGCGAAGTCCAACAACGCCGAACCAACGTGCACGTCAGGAGACCGCATTGTTCCTGACGCCAGCCCACAACACAATAAGAACCCGGTATTAGTGGAAGGTGTGTTCAACGCTTGTTGAACACACACAAAAAAAGAATAATTTTAAAAAATGAAAACTCTCCGTAAAACGTTGAGGGGGGCACCCTGTGAAGAAGTCGTAAATTCAACATTAAATAAAATGGTCAAAGAAAAATATATCAGATAAAAAAATTAAATTGTTGAATTATAATAAACTGCTAAGAAAAACAATAAATCAAGAAAAATTTAAAACAACACATAGTTAATTTGATTAAAATTGAATGAAGACCTTTAGTAATTAGAATAAGTATGATATGATGAACTAAAAAAAAATGTATATGTGAAATTAAAATCAAGGAGAGAACATCAAAAGAAATAAATTGTAAAACGTGAAAATAAAAATAATAATTGGAGTAAAGTGTAAAATAGGAAAAGAAAATTAGAAGGCGTCGTGAATCTTTTTTTCGCGTTTTTATTTTTTTTTTATTTACTTAAACACTGCTGTATATCGAAGAATGATAAAAAAAAGTCTATTATGTGGAGAAACTTGTAAGTGGGTCAAAAAATCGTTTTTCCGAGCGTGGCCATAAAGAAATTTAGCGGTTTTTCGCTACTACTATGCCCACAAGATACGGTGATATATATATCTTATATTTAACCAATATTTTCTAGTGGACGCCGGAGAATTTTTTTGATAAATTGATTTTTATAGAATTTATAAGCGATTGTGGGCCTTTTTTTCGAAAATAAGTAAAAAAGTTCAAATTAACGAGGTTTTTTTAAACCAATACTTCGAAAATATCCTACGATGTTCACTAGATTTTGGACTATACTTTAAGAAACCTTTTGGTTTTTTGTTCCAGACTAAAAATTGTGAAAATTGTCCACTGCTGTGTCGCCATTTTATATCGTACAATTAAAATGAAACATGTTTTGTGTAGTTACAAGACTAGTACTTTCATGTGCACAAAACCACTTCTCATATCTCTATCTCTTTCCTATCATTCGTGGTGAGTCTCAGAAAATCACCTGCAATTTAGTGAATACAAGGTTGTATTAACCCTTAGAAAGAATGAGAAAAAAGGAGAAATTTAAGCAAAACCGAAGGAAAAGTATATAAAAAACAGAGATAGAATAAGAATACGATAGAAGTAATAAAAGAGATAAAAATAAATATGAAGATAAATTTAATTGATAAAAAAATATTTAATAAAAATAAATAATAATAATATTTATTCGTTTATAGGACACCACCGGTAGCATACACAAATAATGTCGTTGATCACTAATAAACATTTATTTAAAATAAAAGTGTAAAAGTTATTACACTTTATATACTACTTTTTGGCCTATAGGAACTCGGAAGTTCATGGCCTCGCCGACTCGACTCCGGCATCGTTTCCTGTCCTGTGCACTCTCCTTCCACGATGGACCATCTGATCCGATCTCCTCAAGGTCAAACCTAACATTGTCGTCCCATCTCCGTCGCGGCAGTCCTACCGGTCTCTTTCTCGTTGGTCTACCGTCAAGAATTCTACACACGGTCCTATCGTTGCTCATTCGTGCCACATGTCCGGGTCATCTTAATCTTCGCGACCTGATTACTCTCACTATTGTAGGTTTACGGTGAAAACTATCTGTGGCGCGAGGGGGTGCGGTATCGCTTGTAAAATAAAAATTATTCAAATTAGTTTGGCAGTTGAAAATTGTCCGGCAACTGAGTCCAGTTGAAAATCCGACACGGCGTAGAAAGGCTAAATAGTAAAGTTAAAATAAAGAAAAAAAAAAGAAAGTTTAAAAGAACAATAACTAAGTGTTAAATTACCATAGAAAATATTAACCAACACAATAGAACAATAACTGTTAAGTTATCATAGAAAATATTAATTAATTCCAGAGAACAATAAATAAGTGTTAAATTACCATAGAAAATATTAACCAAAACAATAGAGCAATAAGTGTTAAGCTACCATAGAACATTTTAAGTAATCCCAGAGAACAATAAGTGTTAAGCTATCATAGAAAATATTAATTGATCCGAGAGAACAATAAGTGTTAAGTCAATAGAAAAATAAGTGTTAAGATACCATAAAAATAAATAAATATATGAATAACAACATAAAAAAAAAAAATTGTTATGTTCTCAGGTGAGAAATGTTTACACTCACAGGAGAGGAACAATTGAAATAAATGATTTACCCCGGATTAATCTGTCTTAGAGGGTGAGTGCGTCTTGCGGAAAATCCTTGCAAAATGTGTTTTATTATAAAGTGAAGTGGGTTAACGTATGGCCTTCTGCCAAATGTAAACTCCGTTGATTTTTTCTTTTTTCTATATTTATTTTAATTCAAATGCTTTTCTGTCTATGATATTTAAAATAGAACTTATTTCTTTATAACACTAATTAGTTTATTGATTTTCTTTGTCTCTAATATTTAAAATAGAACTTATTTCTTTATAACACTAATTAGTTATTGATAATCTTCTTTTTCTATGATATTTAAAATAGGACTTATCTCTTACAGCACCGAACCGTACATGTACACGACAAATTTTCAACTGCTTTTCTTTTTTCTTTATTTTAAATTTATTTTTATTTTACTGGCGAACGAACCGCCTCGCGCCACGACTGATTTTGAACTCCCTTAAAGGATCAAGGATCAATTCTCTCCGTGGCCACTCACCCCTGACGCTCAGGGTCTGTCGTGCTCACTCCACGTGGAGTCAGCCCTTGAATCCTTGTGTCCGCCAATTCATATCCCTTTCTTCGTTTCTTTGTTCAATGCACCATTATGTGCACCCTTATCCAATGGTCATAAGCAGTACCGACTGTTCTTATGCCATACAACGGTACATCTTACAAAGGAAACTTGTTGTATTTAGTGTACAATATTTGGGACCTTGTGGCAACCAAATATTAATGTATTGGGAGAGGGATGTATTTTATTTTAAAATTTGTCTATTGCTTGGTGGGAATGTGCTATTGTATTTTTAATGTGATGTTTTGGTATAGGGAAAGGATATGGATTGGCAAGAATTTTAAGTGTATTTATGGGGGGTGATAATTAACTACTGTTAATTATATAACAGCAGTCTTTTGTAAATATCCTTCGCGGAACATAGTCCTCTTCAACGATTGTTCATGTAGAATAGCCAACTCAAGCCATTAAATACCGATTTCAACACAATATATACTCTAATCAGAATTATACATCCGAAGACAATACAAAACCCCTAAACGTCGGTGCAACCTCTTGTCATTAAAAAGAAATTCAAATTAAAAACTCTGCCTCGATGAGCGATATTGGCACTATTGAAGCCAGCGAACCATTAGTTTTTATCGCTCGAAATAGCTCCACACTTGCCTGCAACGAGTACAAATTTAAAGTTAAGAAACTGCGGCCAAATGTAATGAAGAAATGCTTCACCCCACCAAATCTGGCCACCTTTTAAAAATAGTCCTAAATTGCAATTCAATTCTCATGACCCATGTTTGGTTAGACGAATTTAAAACAGCGCTACACTGAGGAGTTAGGTTTAATTGTTTCAATACCAACAATAGAACACGAACATTACATATCCTCGTTATCTGTTTTTTATAAGTAATATCCGCTCCTTTGAACCTGGTGTATGGATTTCACATCTCCGAATATACTCCATAATGGTGAGCAGTTCAGGGTCACAATTAACTTCAGATATATATAGATTAATAAAATATGGGGAATCGCTCTTTAGCCGAACAGCATGTATACGAGAGGCTCTACTTGATCATGTTTAAGACCAAGATACACCGCATCTACTTTTCCCTTCCTTTCTTATCCGCGGTCGTATATTCAAACTGTGCTTTTATGCAAATGCAGGTTGGTACAACGATGAGAACTGTGTACACTACCAGAACATTAATGTCATGTAGATAGTTAAAGAGAATACACTCACCAGATCTAACTATACGAATGAAGAAGAATCAGTTAGAAAAACATTTAACTTTAAAATTTATGGTGATAATGAAGGACACATGTCTACAAATAGGACGATATTGGCCAGGATATAAATACCATTTGGAAGTCAGACTGTATGACATGGGCTTGAAATGTAAAAAGCCAAAACCAGATCCTGGATGTCCCACTAATTTATCTTATTTATCAAGTAGGCAAAAATGTTTACGTAAATATGCCAGTTACAAACTAATGACTTAGCCAAAAAAATATTAACAGGGCGGTACGTCGTTTATATAATGCGTTGGTCAATTTTAACCAAAACTAAATGTAAGACAATCCAATGTCAATCAGCCCTTTTGCCCAGACGAAGTTCAGCTTCGGAACGTTAATAACAAACTACTGACATAAGGAGAGTGTGGATAACATAGCAGCTACTGAAAACTTTCCACCCGAAATACCACCTAGGTCTGACGGTGGGGCGTATTATCTTAGTTTCTATATATGTATATTCATCGGCGTTAGCTATTAGATAAAGATGTTATGAGCTCACAAAGAAGTGATTTTCATGGTGTAGCTACCCACCTATGAAATTAAATTGTATACCCGACACTTCACTTACAGAAACCGCAATTTTAAATTGGATTTCCACGCGATAACTTTGTGCATGTAACAGGTACCTTACCGCAAGTGTTCTGTTGAATTTTTGGTCAAAGCCGTCTTTGTTTATTGTTTTCTAGGAAACTTTCGATTTAAGTTAGTTGAACTTCATTTTATAGACCAAGGTTTAACTATCTAATTCCAAGCCGAAATTATACACGTATTGCGATAGTTTGCCATTATTATCTTAATAATTCTTATGCGATCAAAGGTACAAAATGTTTCCGCTTATGCAACTAATTATAGCATGACTTTGACAACTTTGGCATTACTCCGCTTAATAATACTTAATTGGGTCCACCTGCTTTGCATTGTACAACAAAGCATTTGGCAGATATGGCATCGTCAGAGTAAATTTCCTACATCTTTATTTGCAGATACTATTATCTAGATGAAAAGGAGAGGGAATGTAATCTAAACTCTGGACGTAAAGACAACAAAGAGACAAAATGGTTTGGATTAGTCGCCATTTAGTCATACATATTTACCATGTCTATCTCTGACGCAACTTCACATTGATGATTTTATTCTTTTTCTTTGCAGTAGGTTCACCGTCAATCTCACTACGGATGTATGTCATAGCGTCTGTCGGTGTAAAGTTAGAGATAACTGTTTCGCGAAATGCAAAATGATCTCCAGACCTAATCATACCACAGTACTCCAACTTGGGGCACTTTTGCCTCGCAAACATCAAGCATGACATTCATTTGACTCGCCGCAATGAGCATATTCCTTGAAGGTTTAAGTTTTTACCTTCCATGTGATAAAATGATACGGAAGTGGCTCGAAGAATCACTGAGTGGGTTGTCCGTGATTTCGTATTCAGGTTTTAACCTTTTTTCACTAAACCTTTCTTTGATCATGACGTAACGATTCGTAATCCGTTGTGGCAGAAGAGAAACGGCTCACAATTTGTATCAAGCGTTACAATAGAGCTGATGTTGAAAGTTTTGCAATAGTACTTGCCAAAGTCAACCACCAGTTTGTAATTTATGCTCACTTTATACTAGACAGAGATCGTGTGATGTGATGTAACGCGTAGGTCTGTTCAGATCTTACCAGTTACAGAAACTTCCAATCTGTACTGTACATCCATCACTTCACAAATTGTTTTACTGTGCACATTTTACAAAATTTAAAATCCAAAGTTGTGAAGAATTGTGTTATAAGTCTTGACAAGGAAGTATTTTTGGTTTGAAAGACTTCTGTCAGTGTTATCATTTTTTCCTTTTGATATTTAAAATATAAATACTACGCATTTTTATTGCAACTTTTAGCTCACAACTCTTTTTAATATCGAGTTTGCAAATGAAAATTTTCGACATATTTTATTTTTTTATTTCCGTAATGCACCAGGAAAAAGCCTACTGGTTAAAGTGATACCCATCAAATGGAAATTCTAGAACAATAAAACTAGACAGCCCGGGCGTTTGGAAAGAGAACTCTACGGTGATATCACTTCTACTATAACCGGAAACACGTCTTGCACGGTGGCGTCCATGAAGAAACAAGCTTGTGAAAACAACACAATTAGGATATAGGGAAATAGAGTTGGTACCGTTGTCCATTACTAAACACTTGCCCCAAAAGACCTAGTATAAGAGAATCGAAAGAACGGTACTGCACATGTAATGATGACCTTAGAATAGCGAACAAATTGTTAATAACGACAAATGGTCAAAAATAAGATCTCAACTCACATACGCACATGCAATCGAATAAAGAACAAACGAAAAATGACGAAGAAACCATCAGAGCCTTATATGAAAGTATTAACCTTAATAATCCGCAACTTAAGTAGTGCGATCGCGGTGAACGTGGATGATTAATTCTAACCTTTCGATAGCATAGGCTCGTATCACGTTCTTCAGTTCGCTGCAAAACGCGATCAGTACGCAGAGCAAACGCCTTTCAGGTAGTAAACCAGAACTTACTCGTTTAGCCCACTTAAATCTGCCTGTACTATCGCTTGGCATGAAGTGATCGTTGCAAAGTTACTGGCGAGGGAGTGGTGTACAGGCGTCAAACAACAGATCCACACGCACGCGCAATCGTAGTGAAGAACATCACACTAAAAGAGAATCAAGAAAGAAATCACCAGAGCATTAACGTTACAATACACGACATAAGTAATTGGTTGAACCTTCCATGTGTACACGTGGCCGTGGGGTGGGGTGTTGGGGCTTCTAACCGTTATTAAACAATAGGATATATTGAACACATTCAATCTTGATAATAACAGGATATTCTAATAGTGTATGTCGTGTATGATTCAATGTCTCAAAAGCCCAGTGTTGCGGATTCGCAGTTATATCAATTAAGAATTGCCTCGGACAATTGTATTTCCATCACGATTTTCGAGCTGCCGGCGACCAGCTGATAACAGGTGGTCGGTGACACCAAAAAGGTAAACTAAGAGAAAAGAAGGTTCCCTCGTTTGTTGCCATAAAAACAAAGGAGTGGGAGGAGAGTTTTTTTAAATAAGTTTTTCAGAGGACTAATTTTGGATGGTGCGTTTCGGCAAATTGGAGAGAGTGAAATTATTACATCTCATAAGTTGAAAATCTAGTGAAATATATCCGATTTTAAGAAATATCACCAAATCAACCGAAAATAGAACAAACATCAAGAAAAGAAGATCGGGACTGTTTTGTTTTTGAAAGCTTCCGATCATCAGAATCGAATTGTACAGCTGTATCGTGAACTTGTAATAAAAGTAAGTTATTTAATAAACAATTGCAGAAGGAATGAATGAGATCTATGAATTGAATCGTTGCCGTTTATTCTATCGTCATCGTTTGCTCTACTGTTACTGTTAGTAAAAGCAATTAGCCGCCCAAAGATCACTAGATTAACTTTTACAAAGGAACAACGGCTCTATGAGTCTTACTCGACCAGGTAAGCGCCTTGCAATTTGGATTTAATCTGAGGATTATCGATTTCATTGAATTCTGCTCGTCGTTTTGCGACTTTGATTATGAACTATTGAGCCGGATCGGTATCACGTTGTTACCGTTATTTGTTCGGATTGGGTATCTATCAACTATTGTTGAACGGCTCTTGCATCGCCGAATCCATCGACCCATTAGTGCTTAGCACTTGAACTAATTTGTTTATTAATTGAAACAACTACATAGCTGAACCTGAGAATCATGTGCATAAATCTGTGAAGCTCCTTAAGAAATGCAGGACCTATTGAGTAAAGTAAAAAGTCATTGCGTATTTCTGCAACATATAATTACAATACGCTTGTTCAAAGACCGAATAATTATTGATTGATATTGATTGGAGGGTTAGAACAGTTTTGACAACACTGGAGTCATCCACAAAGATGTTTGTCATAAGTCGTCTACCGACTGACTGTTTAAGCTTCACTGTTAATAAAAACTTCGTTGAGTTTTAGAGATTTTCCAACAAGTTAAAGATGAAAGACCAAACTGTGCCGCACTTGTGCTCCCCCGCCAGAAAGGCCCACCGAAGTTTATGACCACAAAATAGTGGCATTGAATGAATGAATGAATGAATAAAGTGAGGGCAGGACCCTAAGTTTATTTTTATTCCGTTTAATACAAATGGTATAAACATATAAGCTTATAAATAGACTTACGAACTAACTAACTAAACTAAGGCATGAGGGTTCGGGGTGGGGGATTAACTTTAAAGTAACTTAAAAACTGGGGAATGGGAAACTAAACAAAGATGGATAGAATAATAGTATAAGTGATAGGACAGGGAAGGGCGAGCATAAGGCGGATGCTAGGGTGTGAGTATGAGTGCGGGAAAGGTGAGATTGTAGCCAAAGAAGGTGGTGTAAGAGTTTGCCCACCTCTGCATTCGCAAAATGGGTTCATTAGAGCCGTAAGAGGTGTGATGGGCGGGCAAATAGAAGAGATGAGGGTTTCGCAAGTTTCAGGGATTAGTGGAAAATGTGATGGAGGAGAGCAGGCTTGGGACGTTGATTGAATCTGAGAGTAGACGGTGGATGAAGAAGATGTCGGCATGAATTCTGCGCCCTTCAAGTGTTTTAACGTTAATTAGGTGAAGACGGCTCGTGTATGGGGGTAGAATCAGAGGATTTTCCTAATTCAATCCTCGGAGGGCAAAACGTAAAACACGACGTTGCACGATTTCGACCCTACGAATATGGGACGAGTAGTGAGGGGACCAAACCTGACTAGCATATTCAAGAAGGGGGCAGACAAAAGCTATATAGAGCGATAGGGAAACGAAGTGATTAGAGAATTCTTTCGACTAGCATTTCACAAACCCAAGGACAGAGTTGGCCTTGAGAATAATGTCATCAATATGTGGGATGAAGTTAAGTTCCCTATCACATAAGATGCCAAGGTCACGAATCGTTTTTACAGGTGTTATCTGTTGGTTGAGTAAGACATAGGAACGGGGCGGGGAGGGGATCGTTTACGCGAGAAGGTGATTAAGCGACATTTGGCAATATTTGGTTCGAGGCAGTTTTTTTGGCACCAAGTTGAAAGGCTGTCGAGATCCATTTGGATAAGTGAGGAGTCGACAGAAGAGCAGATCGTCCTGAAAAGTTTAGTGTCGTCCGCGTAAAAAGAGATGGGCGAGTGCTTGATACTGGAGTCTTTATCATTAATATTAAGAATGAATAGGAGGGGCCCAAGATGACTGCCCTGGGGAACGGGTTGGAGGGGGTGGATATAAATCTGACACGGTAGGTTCGATCGTTAAGATAGGAAGAAATCCACTTAATCAGTAGGGGTTCGAAGCTAAGGGAGGATAGCTTAAAGAGGGTGAGATTGTGGGAGATTTGGTTAAAGGCCTTGCTGAAATCGGTTGTGATTACATCGACTTCGTTGCCGTTCTCTAAGGGATGCAGCGTGGGATGAGAATTCAACTAGATTGGTAGTGGTCGACCTACCCGTAAGGAAACCAGGCTGGTTGGGTGAGATGATGGATTTGCAGCGAAAACATTGCGCGCTGTAAAGAATCCCATCAAATAGTTTTCGAATATGTGACAGTTTGGCCATAGGACGGTAGTTACTAATATCCTTTCTAGGCCCCTTCTTATGTATGGGGGTGACAAAAGAGGATTTCCAAATATTTGGGAAGACACCTTGTGTAAGGGATAGATTAAAGATCTTTGATAGCGAGAGAGAAAGACAAGAGGAACTTTTTTTTTTAAAAGGACAGCCAGAAGTCCACCAGGTCCAGGATTGAACTCGTCTTTAAGCAAGTTTAATTTTTCTTCAACTAAGTGATACTGAACAATTTGAGAGGTGAAGGGTCCAAAGGAAAATTCGGACAGGTCTTTGAAGTAAGACGGGTTAGGCTCGAAAAAGCTCGTGAAAGATTTTTTAAAGAAAGAAGCGAAACGATTGGCAATAGTTTGTGGGTCGGTTGAAGTAATCGTGTCATAGGAAAGGGAGTTGGGATATGCGTCAGATTTACGTTAATAAAGTGTAAAAAAGATTTGGGGTCATTGATCAGGTTGTTTTGCGTTTTTGAAGGATATTTATAGTAAAGCGAGTTGTAAAGCTCGGTGGATTTATAAAAGGAACCGAGAAAGTTGGTGTAGTCCGGGGAAGAGCGTGTTCTTAGGAAAATGTTCCACAAATTATTCCTCTTGTTCCGAAGAGTACGGAGTTTGCGGTTGTACAATGGAGACGATGAAACCGATGTCCTATGTCGAGAATAAGAGACATATAGGGAAATGGCATTGTAGATTTTCTCATAGAGAGAGGCAGAGTTTCTTCTACCTCTAGGCGATCAAAGCGAAATGCGAGTCTGCTGAGATGCTCATTTAATATGCGAAAGTTAGCTTTACGGAAGTTGTAGGAAAAGTTGACATGGGCTGGTGAGATTTGGGATAAGTTAATAAACTCAAACCCACGCTACACCGCATGAGATATTGCTAAAACATTGAAGATTAGCCAAAAAAGTGCTCACTTCCACCTAAAGAAACTTGGATATGTAAGTAAGGCTTATAAACATCTGCGATATGCTGCTGAAATTTGAAGAAAACGTTCGTTTTTTTTAAGATGATAACGGGTGATAGGAAGTGGATTATTTACAATACAATGTAGAACGCGAACACTTTGGTCACGATGTGATGATTCGTTTCAAACAACTTCGAAAGCAGAACTTCGTTAAAACAAGTGGAAAATGCTCTGCCCGATCATAAATTTCCTACTATTATAATCTCCACGTACTGAAGACCAATGTGCATCCATTCACCATTGATATTTAAAAAAAGAACTTTAAACTTGTATCAAGATGATGGTAGCGTTCCCATAATATACCATGTGTTACGTGCGGCTTTCACCACCCCCATCATTTAATTGTTTTTATTATAATTTTGTTTTAATATAGTTTGATGGTAAGGTGCTGGAAGAATTGCACGATCCACTTGTGAGTGTTCGAACACGCCCCGATTCGAGTGTGGATCGTGGGTGGGTTCGAGTTCGATTTTTGGAGATTGAGAGAAAGAGAGTTTTTCGAGGTAGTCTGGTTCGAGAAGTGAAGCAGTAGAGTTGTGGTCGAGAAACGTCCCCGTTGTTAAACAAAAAAGATAAAAAAAGATTTAAAAAGGGAAGAACCTTGGTTTGAGTTTCACGATGCGAGAAGTAGAATTAAACCAGTTGTAACGCGAACCTATTACTGTGATAACTAATGAAAACTGTGACCTGAGCATGTAAAATCAAATAAAAATGTACTGAAGAAAAATCAGCAACCTGAACTGACGTGACGTGTTTTGCTGTTCTGTATTGTGGATTGACCAACTGTTTGGAGCCGCTAATGGGAGGATCACTCCCTAAAGAAAATGAAAGGAAAGGTAACCTGTGCGTTTGAGTAATGTTCTGTTTCGCAGGGGGTAGATGGTCGGCCGATAACTGCGGGAGCTTGTGACAGCAAAGACTACCGTTGACTGTGTCCACCAACAACAGGAAAAAAGAAAGAAAGAAGAGAACAGTAACTTAACGGGCTGAAGGCAACAGTTCATCATCCTGAAAAGAAGAGCGATAAACCATTTTCTTGGGGCGCACACATTTCGACCATCGTTGCCCCCCCCCCCCCCCCCCCCCCCACCCTCGTTTGCACCGCGCCTCGACGAGTGATTACCGAATAAAAAGGTAAAACATAGGCAACTATCCCACCAAGTGGCACAGCCTCAGCGTTGACTGGCGACGGCATCAACATAAGGCACCTTTATGATTACACATTTCCACATTTCTGTGGAACTAGACACCAAAATAATTTACAATAATGATTGTACTTGTATCGCGTTTAGCATTGACTCAAGAATATACGAAATTATCCTAGCTTTAACAACAAACAAAAAATTTAAGAACAGGAAATTCTGATATGGCATGCCCCGTGAGTGTGAAAAACTCATTTGCACGCCATTTCGTTTCCTGAATTGAAAATTTTCAAATAAATGCGAAAATAACGACCGTTCAATCACAAGGCATTTACACACCATCGCTTCTAACCAACCATATTGACTCCAAACACTTCAACGAAGTCTTTCACAATGTAGGCGAGCCCCGCAAGCGTGGTGTCAATTTCGGTTGCCAAACTTTAACTCATTAGCTCTAAGTGATTAGATGAACTCAAATAAATGATTTTTATCACGTGCTGAAGGTTAAAGCTTTCTTAACTGGTACTGGAGACAGGTCGTAACACATGAAGCAGTGCGTAACACTTAAAGAGTAACAACACTGTACTAATGGATATACTGAATGGGTAATGCCGATGGACACTTGTTGCAAATATAGCAATAAAAAATTGGGCTAAGACCTGGGGACTGAATGACTGTAAATACGACTCAATGTTCGACTCGTAATAATGTTAGTTTTATCATAAATGCTTTACATTAATAGAATGCGTAACGACAGTTTCCGGTGGTTAGCTGGATGGGTAAATGCAACAATTATCTATTTGGTTTGTGGGGGTTTCTGGTCCTGACCTTCTTGATTCAAAGCATTTATTAACTTCAGAAAACCGTGTTCTACAAGAACTTGTTTTGCATTCATTTTCATTTTTAAAACATTTTTTATTTTTCTTTTTATATTTTTAATTTCTAAATTAAAGGCTAGACAAAAAATGCTTAAATTCTAGCTTAATTATCTTATATAATAACTTACTGGTCCCTCGCAGACGCTCTAAGCTAAACATTACTTAACATTTGTATACTTTGCCTCTCGGCGACAGAACTTTGTGGCAGTACTGATAATTAGTTGAAATACAAAGAAAAATTTAAAAAACTTTGTCAATTTTTTTTTCTTAAAATTTAACTTACTTAACTTACCTACTTTTTTTTTTTTATGTAAAAGCACTTACCCTAACTTAACTTAAATCTTATACTAGCCTAATTCTAGAAAAGCTAAGTCTATGTAAGCTAGTAACTTGTTTTGCATTTATGGAGGGTAAAGTAAAATGGAAAGGGTGTAGATCGACCCATATTTAAATAATCACCAATCCAAGGTCAACATTATTTTTCAGTGGGCTCTTCTGAAGTCAAATCAAACGTCGAACTACATGTAAGTAGAGTGCTATGTTTCTTGGTCATTAAAAAATAATATCCAAACATTCAATTTCAATGTAGATCGATACCTCTTTCTTCATCCTTTGCGTCTTTTTTCTCCCGACACATTAATTTTTATGAGAACATTATTATTATTTAATAATTTTCTCATAAAAACTAATTATGAGAACACACAAGTCCACTTTGTGTTCGAAACCTTCTAAAAAGAATTCCAAGTCCCCATCTTCTTAGAACTTGAAATGTGCACATTTAAATACAATACCATCGATTAAGCTATACATTCATTGCAACCCGATGTTGTACAGTCATTTTCATTTTCATTTTTATATCATTTTTTATTTCTTCTTCTTATTACAATTGACTTACTCGCTAGACAAAAATGATTAAACTCTAGCTTATGGTATTTTATGTCCTAACTTTCGATGTTGTACAGTCGTCATATAAAATTAACACACTTGTGCCATTCGGCCAAAGAACGATTGTCTCTGGTTATATATTTAAATTTCACTGACTGAAGGATGTTGCGAGGAAATGTGAAATGCATTCAACAAGTTCAATTGAACAACAATCATAACAATACCTCCAGAAGAAATAGGCAGGATATATTGCAAATATGTTCTTAAGACAGAATTGAAAGACTTGCGCCTAGGCCCCCGTTTCTCTGTTCGTTTTTACAGCTTATTTAGTACGTTCAGCTTTAATTTTCCCCTAATCAAATATTGAAATTATTTTCCATTTTAGGAAGAATATACCACTGTTAAATCGTGGCCAGGTTGAATAGGGTGAAGCAATTGTTGTGTCTTTATAGAGATCCCATATATAGGATGAATTATTTCAAAGTATAGAATTTTGATATAAAACACAGGAAACAAAAAGGTGAATGATCAAAAAAGTGTCTTTATTTGAACGATGATTGCATGCAATTAATGTCTGAATATGATTTCGAACATGTGACCACCGCGGTTTGCTCAATATAAAATGGCGAACCAAACTAACCAAAAATAAGGAGGTGACAACTCGACTGAACGTAAAAAAATGCTATCAGCCTAAAGACCTATCCCTCGAAATGAAAGACCGCAGGTTTCTCAAATATATGGCCATTGTAATTAAGAGTGTGTTGGGTGTACCGGAATATATCGGTACCCAACAATATCTAATTTAGTGTTTACCGTAAATAGTTACTTACCTTCCGGGCCGAATGAATACATCTCTTTATATAATTTATTGCTTTATTTTATTTAGGTAATAACTGGCTGGTGTTCGCTTAAGCACTGACTGGTATCGACTGGCGGACTAGCTGCCGGTTATTGACTGCCCCGAAACCAAGAGGAGCCGCCCGTTTTATATTGTGGCCAATCGAGAATTGCACACAATTATACATTTGTTAAATGAGCACAAACCCGATGTTTGTGCTAATAAATATGTTGGTAGTTAGGTCAATGTGCGACAGATTAGGTTAAGACTTAGTCTGTTGCCCATGCGATCCTGCCGGAGGGGAATGTATGTAGGATGGAAAAGGTAAGTATGGATAAATGGAAGTGGGTATTCGGGATAGGTGGTAGGTAAAGGCGTTGTGATTTCGAATCACAACAAGAGTGATTAATTTGTCATTGGTCAGCTAACATTCACACGGTACGGTTTGTCCTGCCTTTCATACGTTTTACATTGTAATTGTCTTCCCACATTACGTGAACTAGCTGGTATACCAAATACCTGAACAATACAGCACAGTTTTGTTTTCGCGCCGTGTTTTGTTTTGTGAAAAGTGACAATGACAGTGAACATACAAAGACCAATTAAATAAATGAATTCTTTTGATAAAAAGAGTCAAACAGTCAAAACAAAGTTATTATATATAAATATAATGAAATAAAAGAGAACGAAGCCACGGGTTTTGACAGTCAAAACAAACACATATTAATACTAACCAACTGTGAGAGTGTATGTGAGAACGTGTTTGGCAAAACAAAAAATAAACAAAAACGAAAAAATTAAATAAAGAAAATAAAACAGGAAAACAAAGAAGTAAAAGAAAAACAAAACAGAAATAACAAATAAAAATAAAAAAGAAACAAAAGGAACTAAAATATACAGAAATTACAAAGTGAAGCCAACCTAATAACTGGTTTAAAACAAAGACTGACCTGCTATCTTGGATGCAACAAGCTCGGTGTACTGACCCTCAGCATGCAGAATGGCAGACAAAAAATAAAATATTAAAAAATTGGAACCAAAGTCCGCGTTAATAAAACGCCCAGCGAGCTCCCCACTAACAGGAGCGACAACAAAAGTAAACAAGCCAAACGAGGCAGTAACAGACTTGCTCGAAAAGGGGCAAAAAATGGAAGAGGACAATACATTCCCCCCGGTTATATAAAATGACGGACATGTCACCAATAACATATTTGCATGTTTAGCGACTACCGCGACTGAGGACGAGGAAGAGGAAATCAGCGATCTTGACACAAGGCTAGCCCGAGCAAGGGCGCAATTAGCAGAGAAGCGTCGCAGAAAAAAGGAATTGGCTGAAAATGAGCAGCTTATAGTGAAACAACAGCAAGAGAAAAATCAGCAACAATGTGCACAACAGAAGCCTAGCCAACAAAAAGGATGTCCACCGCAAGAGATTACACAACAACAACCATAACAAGAGCAACAGGCAGCAAAAAGGAACGCGAAGATGCCACTCATCAACATTACAGATATGGACTGTAACGGACTGGTAAGTCTATGTAAGCTTTCTATTGGGGAAGATTTTTCAATTAAAAGACTGACAGGGAACAGGTTTGCCATTCAGACAAATTCGGTTGCGGACTTCGAAAAAATGAAAAATATGCTAAAAAGGGCCACCGCGGAATTCTACACGTACACCCCGAAAGAAATAAAGAATATAACGGTTCTACTAAAAGGCGTTGACCCTGAAACAGAACCAGAAGTTCACAAATCTGACACAAATGCAAAAACAAATAAAGGACCAGGACACTAGACAAGACTGGGTCTATTCGCAGTTGTCTAGCCAGCCGTCAATATAAACCCCCCAACAGAAAGCACAATTAAGGCTCTAGTCGTGAATGTAAATTTACTTCTCAGAATCGAGAGAAGAGCCGCTCTCTTTAAACTGTTGCAAGACGAAAATCCTGACGCGCTTCTGGCTACCGAAACTAAGCTGAATCAGAGCCATAAACTATGTCACACAAACTACGACATTATACGAAGAGATCGACCCAACTCCACACAAGGAGGAGGGGTGGCAATCTTTGTTAAAAAAGAACTTCAACATAAGGTAATATATAGTGGTGAGATGCGCAGATTTCAGGTGCTTGAAGCGTGCATTATCCGCATACCCCTCCGACAAGGTAGGAGGATGTATGTGATATCTGCCTACGCACCAGAAGCACATCAACACAATCTATTTATAGTGGAGCTAGATACTCTTACAACTTTACCCGGAAGGGAACTATTACATCGTAGGTGGCGATTTGAATGCTAAACACCCAAATTGGGGAAATAACATATCCAACACGAGAGGAAATCAACTAGATGGTTGGCTAGATCAACATCACATTGAATATAAGGCTGACCTGCTAGCTACAGAATATCCTTCTCTCCCCAGAGGGGTATCGTTCCTAGATATTATGCTTATTGACACACGACTTAAACATACACATACTAACAGACAAAATATAAACTGCCTACGCACAATTGAGTATGACAGCGACCATTGTGCATTATCAATCGTGATAAAAACACCAAGCGAAGTTGTGGAACTCGGTGAATGTATGATACCGCAACCCTATAACGATGGGGGTATGCGACGGACGCGTTTCACGAGAACCTTAACAAAAGAAATTCGCTTAAAAGATATTAACCCTCCTACCAACAGAAACATACCCAACGATGACATCGACATACATACAAAAAATGGACGAAACCATAAAACAAACTATGGACAAAACAATACCAAAAACCACACCTACGGACAACATGAACATGTACCGAAACGCCACAATCAACGCACTCCACAGAAAAAAAGGTAGACTTCTGTCGCAACTAAAACTACGGTACAGACGATTTATTGATAGACACGACCAGGAGATAATATCACTGAAGTCCAGATTAAAAAATCTCCAATAGCTGATAAAAGCCAACTATAGGCTATCAGCAAATTTGTATTGGAACAACAAAGTTCGGGCAGTAAAATCCAACAACCCCAGTATGTTCCCGCAAATTAATAAAATATTTAGACGGAGTAATGAAAACGAGATTCAGTGTCTCCAAATACCACGAACTGACGAAAACCAACGAATGCTGACAAATATAGGCATAGACACAAACAACGCCATCCTAAATGACGAAGTTTTTGTGTTTGAAGATCCCTTGGAAAAAGTGAATGTTGTAGGGGCCGTCTTTCAAGAACTGTACAAGGCAAATGAAGTAATTCTCCGCAGCCATGGCTTGGAAGAGAGAGTTTTAACGAATTATCGTCATCGTCGAAATGACATTTCACAGTGGCGATCAGAAAAGCATGGTTTTATCGAATTCAGTAATGAAAATACGGCAAAAGCCGAGATGACTGTCAAAAGCGCCAACAGGCTTTTGATCACTAGTGAAGACATCCATGGCGTATTTGCATCATTAAGAAACAAAAAATCAGTTGGAATCGATGGAGTACCCAATATAGTACTCAAACATCTTCCTCCAATCGCAATTGACATACTTATATGCAGTCTTGTTTAACAACGCTCTGAACAACGCACACTATCTAGTACGTTGAAAAACGGCCATCATCCAACCGTTACCAAAAAAGGGCAAAGACAGAACAAACCCAAAAAATCTGCGATCGATCAGTTTGTTACCGAGTATCAGTAAAGTATGCGAAAAAGTTCTAAACAAGGCTCTACTTAAATGGGTTGAGGACAATAATTTTATTCCAAATAACCAGTTTGGTTTTAAAGCTGGTCTTGAAACCACACATGCCGCAGCTAAACTGGTTTCAGACATTCAGTGGAATAAAAATCTGAAACAGTGCACAAGTGCCTGTTTGATTGACCTGGAGAGGGCCTTCGACACCGTTTGGCTAGAAGGGTTATACTTCAACCTAATGAGACTAGGCATTCATAAACCACTACTGTATATACTATACGACATGTTGAATGAAAGGAAATTCGTCGTCAAAAGTGGCAATGTGACCTCCAACATTACTTACCAAATAAAAAACGGTCTGCAACAGGGAGCGATGTTATCTCCGATCCTTTTTAATATTTACACTAGCGACCTGATAAGGTCTCTTCATCAGGCTATTGCGTATGCAGACGATCTGATAATATATAGAACAGCTCCAAAAATTGAAATCATTAACGGATTATTACAAGGGGATTTCAATGATGTTCAGCGATACTGCGACAACTGGAAACTCAAAATCATTATCCAGAAGTGTGAAACCATTCTCTTTAGAACACCACTGGCTGAAGCTACCAGGGACACCAGGAAAAACTGGCGAAAGCAAGCTATTATGGGACTGTGGGGGTTTCTCTATTCTATATGAGAAACAACCCACAATTCCAACCACAATTCCTACCTAATTTCGACCGCTTTACAGCGCGTCAAATCAACCCCATTTCCCCCTACTTACCTGTTCACCTGCAAAGCATGTTTCCACCAAGGACACATAGCTAAACTCATTGTACCACGCAGACAATGCATAAATGAGTTTAGCTTACCTCGTGTCCATGTCGATTAGCGACAACCAAATCCAGCCGGACGAAGTTGTCGCATCATTGCAGATCCGCTGGGGAAATTTATCAAAACATTCGATTGAATCACGTGATAATATTTCCCTAGTGTTACTTCGGCTTTTCTCCCGACACTTCATTCGCTGGGGATCAGTGCTCTTTTTTTGCAGGTGAATATCATCAGCTTAATTCTCCTCTCTTTCTCAGTTCTGTCTTCGTATGGATCAATGTACACTGAACTCACCATACTACCGAATCAGGTCAATGGGTTCCGCATGATTCATGCACATACAACCAAATCCAACCCAAGATAATCGTACAGCGTGTTTCTGTTCTCTCATTGTCCCGCTCTCTTCGATCATCAGTTTACCGACGTAACCTACCACACATCGAAGAACGTGGCAGTGAGAGAGCAGAAGTATGTTCTCTTTTGGTTGTATCCAATTTCTTCCCTTTTTAATGAGTCGATTAACGTGATTACCGGAGAGAGGTTGTGTCGTTAACCGCCGCCGCGTGTGCATGCTCATGCACACGCTTGTCCCCGGAGATTCACAGAAGAAGTGTAAAGTTTAGAGACCTAAATAGTAATTATACCGATGAAACATGGCGAATGTATACGGTGCTAGTGTAATTGCATTATTACTAACTGTTTTATTTAGTTGCAAATTTTGTGAAGTCCTTGAAATTAAACAAACGTATTTACATTTGCAAAACGCTACTTTGAAGTCGTACTCCGAAGTACTCCTGCGGGAAAGACGGCAAACAAATTTAAAAACACAATATGAGAGTGTTCGACAAAATCAAATAAAAAGGAAATTGTTATCAAACAAACAAACATCAGAGTGTTATTTAATGTTTCAGTTATCCTGGGTGGAGTATTCTCGCAACCGTGTAACATCGTTGGGAGATATAAGGAATACGTGCCATACGCTGGCACACCCCATCTTATGCCCCCATAGGACTGTAGCGTTCTACGAACGCACAATTCTGCGCAGGTAAGCAGGTAAGGTAACCTTCAAAGAACTTACTTACTTACACCTTCAAAGAACTTACTTACCTGAGAGCGTTGCACGCGCCCACAGACGCGTGCCCCAAAGTCCCACCATGGGGCCTGAAACTCGCAGCCAACGTTGAGACCGACACCAAAAAGCAGGGAACTGAACGTCCCCAAAGCTTTTTAGGTCAAGCTCAACAATTATAATTCAGCATACCTGAAACAAAGGTATAAACATCCATGCGTTCTATTCCTAAAAAAACAATTCCCAAAATGCCATACATGCTGCCTGCGCCCAGGAACATCTCATCGAACCGGCAATTCCGAAATTCGATACAAAACAATTGCTATCATCAAAGAATGAGCCGATCAACGGATGCACGTGCGGGTAATCTAACGCAAGGACCACCCAAATCCGTTGAACAACAGAAGGCAGCCACGACCTATCGCAATCGAATATATCTCAACGAGATATCCGATAATTTATGAGGAGTTAAGCCAACAAAGGCAATACTCCGGTCCCACGGCCACGCTAGAATTTCGCACCATTATAAAGATCTAATGGATTTCGATTCCGGGTACCAAGTTCAAATAAGACCCACGGACTGCACGTCAAAACAATCGCCGAATATCTCTGGTCTGGGCGCCAGATGTTCTGTGCAAACAGAAGGCCGTGGAAATGAAATTCTATCACCAATGATAATGATGTATGCAAGGAATGACTTTATCCTTTCAGAAAAATAGGAAATTACCCCTGGGATGAAATAGCATGCTGCTAACAGAGATTTCCGGAATTCTGTTAGCAGATCGAATAGAAAAATTTTTCCGTACAGATACGGATATCGGTTTGGAATCTGGATATCTGTGTGGCCAGACAGACAGTCTAATTCTGATCGTCAACGAGACGAGATTGTCTTGATCGAGCACCAGGGAGAACCCCAGCGAAGAGGTCGACGGGAAGCTGCGAGGACGTGAGGATTAAGAATCCTTCAGAACTGCCACCGACGGCAACATTAAAAATTATGTTTTACTTACCAATGTTTAATTTCAATTCGCGAGTTGACTTTGTCTAATCGGACGCGGCACAGTAAAAGGAGCGAACGGTCGAGCGTGTGTATCGGCTTACGTGTGTGTCGAGGCTCGCAAAAACTAAAGATACGTGTAATTGACTACAAACAAAAAAAAAACAATAAATAAAGTTTAAAGCAGGTGCTCCGTGTTTCATTTAGTGTGCTGTGGCGTGCCGTTGGCGACTCTCTTCTTCTTGCGAACCGTGTTCGGCGGAACACTGCACCAATTGTAGACAGGTTCATCCGCCAAAGGACCACACCAACAAACACTGGAAACCAAAAATGTAGTCAAATACTTAGGCATCTGGTTGAATCAGTATCTATATTTTAACAAACATGTGGAGGTTGCGCTGGCCAGGGCAAAGAAAGCTTATGCTATGACAAAAAAACTGTTTCATAGTAGTCAGCTTGACAGCAGAGTTAAAGTTATATGCTACATGGCTCTCATCAGAGCAATGATCATATATGGATGTCCACCGTGGTTTAATGTGGGACCTAGCTTAATGGAAAAGATTCGGATTTTTGAGAGACGATGCCTCAGGACGTGTCTCAACTTACATCGGACTGCTGAATCCGATCAAAAAAAATACTAACCCAATGAAGCGTTGTATAATGGGGCCAATATAAACAGAGTGGATAACTTTATGATCAAACTAATCCGAGGGCATCTTGCGAGATCAATGAGCTCCCCGAACGATTTAATTTTTGCATATTACCCAAACTATAGGTATTACGAGGGGGTACGTCGCAATGGCTTTATTCCACCAGAAGCATTCCTTAGTCTTGACATGAACGGCCTTATACAAAATGAATCCGCTATACCGTTGATTTACCACGTGCGTCGGTCGGGTATAGATAAACGAATATGTTATAATCGAGAGGTTGCGCACACAGATGAAGAGCGCCTGCAGTTCAGCAGGGCAGTAGCACAGAAAGACCGTAAAGACACGAATAAGCAACACCAGAGATGTTGGTAGCTGAGTGGCAATTAAAAACCTGTTTCCTTATAAAACTGGCAAAAAAAGGGAAGTAATAATAATAATAATAATAATAAGCCCAACAAACAACGGAAAGCTTACATAGATTTAGCATTTCGAAGTCTTGATAGTAGGTTTAAGACAGAGTTAAGGAAAAAAAAAATTAGTTTAATATTTAAGTGAGGTCATGAACTTCCGGGTTCCTACAGGCCAGTAAATAATAATAAAAACAAATAGTATTTAAGTTAGATATAAGGTAAAAAAAAAAATTAACACAAACAAAGTTTTTTCTGTTCTTCATTTTCTTTGTATCTAATTAAGTTCCATAAAAATGCATGTAAAAAAAAATAATCATAATGTCGAAAGACAAATTTTCATGCTTTAAGCGTATGCATGTAACTTAGAGAGTCCGCAAGCGACCAGTAAGTTAAAAAATAAGATAACAGAACCTAGAGTTTAATCATTTTTGTCTAGCGAGTAAGTAAATTATAATAATAGGAAGAAATAAAAAATGATGTTTAAAAAAAAAAAAAAAAGTAATTAGTTTGAATGCCAAAAACGACATGGCCTCGGCGACGCAAGTGCCATTCACCGATGGGGTGGTGCATATGATGGGGTGCATATGTTGGGATTCGATAGGATCTCTAGGTACACCCCCTTGTTATATCTTGCTAAAGTCAGAATTGAATGAGTTGAATATATCCTATTGTTGGATTGTTGTTGATTTTATTTTCTATATAATCAAATATATTAAAGCTTTTACGTACAAATCGTTTGGGGTAATTAAAAATTTCTATTCCTTCTCTTCCGCCCGTTATCATTTAAGAGTATCACCAAATCCATATAATGTACGCGTAGTACATAAAAGAAAAACATTAATCCCTAATCCACAGATCCTCCGAGATTAGAACGTTTTAGGAATTGAATTACATAGAAAACTAAGTAAAATGAAGTTATTACAACAAGTAGTCCCACTTCATTCTGACCTTTCGAGAACGATACTACATGGGCTGAAAACTCCCGGTATTTTTCAATAGGTGGCCCTCCTGAACAATGACTGTAGACATGTTATCCCACATCTGCTCCTTCGAGAACGTTAGTTTGTCGGTGGTTCAGTGAATTTAAAATGGGTCGTACAAGCACTGAAGACGCACATTGCTCTGGACGTTCAAAAGAGACTACGGATGCGGAAATCGTAAACCAAGTGCATGGAATCATTTTGAGTGATCGTAAAATGAAGTTGCGCGAGTTAGCTGAGACAGTGGGCACCTCAAAAGAACGGGCGGGATATATTTTGCACGATCGTTTGGAGGTGAGAAAGCCATCGGTACGATGTGTGCAGCTTGTGTTGTTATTAAACGGACTGTTTGGCTTTGCTGCAGCGTAATCGAGCGGTTTTGTTAGAAGTTTTGCGATGATGGGTGAATCGTGGGTCCATTACCATACACCTGAATCCAATATCCAGTCTGTCGAGTGGTTTTCCATTTTTTACGAAGGCAAAAGTGGCGTTACATCGACTGCAACTTGTAAACGAATGGATGAATGAACATGAGCCTCTCGAAATGAGTCACGTTCATTCTTAAAAGCGCCACCTATTGAAAAATCACGGGACCTCTCAGGCTTTGCAGTAAGCATGAAATTTGATCGGTCAATACCTTTTATATCAATATTATGCTTTTATACTCGCGAATTGTATATCTACAGAAAAACAATCGATATGAAGAGAAATCTATTCATCTTTACTGACCAGAACCGACAAACCTTCAAAACCTTTCGTTTTTATAGGTTCACCTCTCAGTACCAGAGAGATAGATAATATGGATAAGGATGTGTTGATACCGCATACTTCCTTCAACCACAGATCAATCACGATTCAATTAGAGGGCAAGTGAAAGCCATGAACAACAGCCTTCTGAGACTGCCACAACTAAACACCAATTTATCTATGAAATAAATGAGGTTTTTTTACCGTCAAATTAAATGGATTTCCAATCTGATGTAATGGACCAAAGTCTCATCTTTTGACCAACAAAAGTCGATATAAGTATAATGAAGTTGATCAGGAATAAGAAAACTTCTCTTTTTATACAATTTACGACGTGAATAATGAATAAAGGGAGTTGGACAGCAGATAACTGTTCCTATGTTCATTCAATCCAAAACCTTCCATCATGTTATTACTTTGTTAACAACAGCAGCCACTGACTGGTGCCAGCAAGAGTGGCAAGAGGTGCACTTCACATGATTAAATTTGTAAACGAGGATTTGAACGTCGTCGAACATTTTGTCGCTCGTGATAGGTGCCCGTTGAAGACGCACTACAAAGTAATGATTATAATTTGCTTCAGTGGGTTAAAAAGGGGAATAGATACCTCTGCTTATGTGCAGTACAACAATTAGCCGACATAAAAACATCGTGCGATGTTCGGTGAGTAGAAGAAAAAAAACTAACAAAGTAAATACGTCAAATTCAATTTGATGATCAAATCATGCTCAGCGACTGCAAGCATGTCTTGCATTCAAGTCTGCCATTAACGTCTCCAATCTACCAATGTCTCACATCAAACAATTCGAGAATTCAAATTGACATTTAAATAACGCATTTGTTGCAATGTTCAATTTCGTGTCATCTGGGAAATGCAGCCATTCAGTTGATTAATAAGCAATCACCCGATTTGACGGGTGGGAGCCAAGAGGTTCGAGCGTGAACTAGTCGCGTACGATTTATACAATCACCGCAAATACAATATTGCTTTAGGTCAATCCAAATATGATCCAACATCTGACAGTCGGCTACGTGCAAAATCGGGCATAAACACAACGCGGGTTGGATACGTATGCGAGTATTTGGCCACAGTACACAACGTTAACCCAACATGGTTTTCTGGTATTTATTGTGACGTAAGAGTCACAGAAGCATTAGCCCAATGAAATCATTCAGTTTTATTCCGTAGCTTGGTTACTTTCGCTTATATAAGTCGTGGTTTTTTTGTCTAGATAGGCTGGTGGCTGATGGTTCGCGATGTAGGTCAAATAAGCGGCTAAGAGTCTACTATGACGCATTGGCGATTTATTTCCCAAACGAAATTGACTAACGCGTGGATTGAAATGTGTTTACTACCTGAAAAAGGTATTTGAGAGTGAATTGTTGATGTTTCTGGTGTGAAAGGCACGCGCCATATATCACCGCTTGTGGCGTATTCGTCAATTATGTTGGATAAAATCACACCGACTTCAATCATATGGGACGGCTGGCATTATTTATAAAAGTAGTATGGCTTCTTCTAAATCCTTACTGTTGTGACACATTGTTTACATTTTATAAATTGGTCCTTATGCGCTTACATTATATCAATAACAAAATTCTCCACTCCTTACAAGATGACAACACCACAAAATTAACAAATACCTCCACGGCCTTAATCCTATGCAAATCCTTACAACCAAATGCTCTTAGTCAATAGAAAATAATATCTAAATTAATCCCAATAAGTCTGTAAACCCCGTATTTGGCTAACAGTTTTCAATTGAGAAGGTCCGTTGATTGATGTCGTTCTTCATTTGAGTGCCCCACTCGAATATGAGGTTTCCTATGCTCGTGATTGCGAAAATTCTTCGAGGTGGAGGTCTTGGGTCCAACCCAGCCCTAACCATCCCATGCAGCTTTGCTATCATGTTTAGCTACCCAGAAAACACCGCAAATAGTATTTTAAATTTTAATTCCGAGGCAAACAAAGACACCTCACTCAGGTAGGTAATTTTGTTTTGTTACACTTCTCTCGGGCGAGGCGCATCTATAGTGCCGAGTGGGTGCTCCGAGATGTCACCAAAAAACTGTTCCAGTTCCTCCTGAACAGCTACAGATTGTAACGCTGCAGAAACACTCGCGCGGAATGGGCGTTCCTGGTGGGATCCGTCGGATTGTCTTGTGGAGGGCATATAAACCCAATTGCATGGAACAATACGATGAATCTCCGAAGAACAGTCATCATCATCATCGGCACTACAACCGGGATCGGGTCTTGGCCTTATTTAGCAAATCTCTCCACCGGTCCCGATTTCGAGCCGATGTCATCCAGTTTGGTCTACGCCATCCCTCCATCGCAGACAAGGTCTGCCGCGCTGTCGCCTTCCACACATCGTGCCACAAAGGACTTTCCGAACAGGCTCCTCTTCACTCATTCGAGCTAGGTGTCCCGCCCACCGGAGTCTACTAAGCTTGATTTTTCTTACAACATTAGCTTCAAGGTAGATTGCGTACTACTCATGGTTGTAGCGTGCCCGGAATCGTCCTCCCTCACATATGGGGCCAACAATTCTCCTTAAGACCTTTCTCTCGAACGCGGCCAAGAGTTCAGAGTGCCTTTTATTAAGCACCCAGGTCTCGGATCCATACATGAGTACTGGTAAGACCATTTCGGGATTTAAAGAGCCTAGATAGACCATAGTAGGCTTTGTTGGATTTGAACAGCCGTTCGCGAATTTCTTCTTCCATATTGTTATCGGCTGATACTATTGACCCAGGCTCCTCGATAGTATAGTGGTTAGTATACCCGTCTGTCACACGCGAGACCGGGGTTCGATTCGTCGAGGAGCCCCCGCCGCAAGACTTATGACCTTGCCCAGAAAATAACAAATCATTATGGAAAATTGAACAAGCCTCAGGACTTGCTAAATAAGGCCAAGACCGGCTCCCAGTTGTAGTGTCGATGATGATGATGATACTATTGACCCAAGGTAGTTAAAGGATTGCACTACTTCAAATTCGTGCGTCACTACCCTGATAGTTTGACCAACGTTAGGTCTTCTCTTCGCAGCGGTTGCCACCATGTACTTCGTTTTTCCCTCATTAATGTGCAGTCCCAGTTTTTGTGCCGCCTGCTCGATCTGGGTGAAGGATTCCTCTACAGTCGATTCGGTTCTACCGATGATATCGATGTCATCTGCGTAGGCAAGTATCTGCCTGGATTTGGTGACAATAGTCCCTCTTGTTGTAACGCCAGAGTCACGGATTGCTTTCTCCAACGCCAGGTTGAAGAGGAGGCAGGCCAGACCGTCCCCTTGGAGTCCATTATAGATGTTTATTGGTTTGGACAGCAATCCCGCTATTTTTACTTGACTAGTTACGTTGGTCATGGTCAACCTACAAAGTCGTATCAATTTGTTTGGAATACCGAATTCTCTCATGGCATTATATAGTTCTACCCAGGCTATGCTGTCGTAGGCGACCTTAAAGTCTATAAACAGATGATATAATGGAATCTTAAATTCCAGACATTTTTCCATCGCCTGCCTAAGGGTGAATATTTGATCAATCGCTGATTTGTCTGGGATAAAGCCACACTGATATTGACCAATGATGGCTTTAGCGCATGGGGCCATCCGATCTTGTAGGATAGTGGAGAGTATCCTATAGGCGGTACTCAGTAATGTTATACCCCTATAGTTGCTGCACAGTGTGATATCTCTCTTCTTATGTATGGGACAAATTACACCACGACGCCAATCTTCCGGCATCTCCTCTTGCTCCCATACGTGCACCACGATCTCATGAATTGCGTGATGTAACGCTGTCCCTCCTTGTTTGATCAGCTCAGCTGGTATGCCATCAGCCTCAGGGGCTTTATTTGATTTGAGCTGTCTAATGGCTTTTAATGTTTCCTCAATGCTTGGTGACATTTGGTCTTGATTTTGCATTGGTGGACCCTCCAATTCTTGTGTGAGCTGAGCATTTAGTAACACATTGAAGTGCACATCCCATCGCTCCAGAATGACTTCAGGATCGGTGATCAGATTACCCTCTTTATCCTTTCAATAAGTGCAGCGTGGTGTGTACCGCGTCATACTGCGGAGTATTTGGTAGAATTTCCGCGCCTGGTGCGGACCTCGCTCTCTACTTTTCTCTATTTCACAGACAAGGTTTTTTTCCCAGGCGCTTTTCTTTTGTCTATGAAGTCTTTTTTCAGATCTTCTGAACTCTTTGTAATTCTCCCCGCATGCCCGCGTCCTATGAGGCTGCTGCATTGCCCGGTATGCAGCATTCTTACGTTCAGTCGCTAGTTTGCACTCATCATCAAACCAGTCGCTCCGATCTCTACGGCTACTGCCTAAGATGAAGTTGGCAGTACTAATGACAGTATTCTTAAGGCGTGTCCATTTCTCTTCTACGCCCGGCATTCTGGCCCCAGGACTTACTCTCCCTCCGTCCAGCTCTTCGAGGGCGAGTCTTAACGCATGACCAAAGGTGTTTCTGGTATTCTCATTGCGTAAGGCAGCCGTGTTGATTCGAACCTGATCCGCGGATGCAATACGTCTCCGTAAGGCAATCCGCGCTCGGAAAACTGTACCAACAAGATAGTGATCCGAGTCGACGTTGGCACCTCGGTACGTTCGTACCATCATCAGGCTCGAGGAGTGGCGGCGATCTATCAACACGTGGTCAATTTGGTTGGGAGTGGCTTCATCAGGTGATACCCAGGTGGCTTTGTGGATATCTTTACGCGGAAACCTGGAACTCGCAACGACCAAGTTTTTCGATGCTGCCAATTCGATGACTCGTAGTCCATTGTCATTAGTGTTCTCATACAAAATATGGGAACCTGTGTAGTGCCTGAAAACTGGACCCCGACCTATTTTTGCATTCAAATCACCAAGATCGATTCTCACATCGTATCTTGGGCAGGCCTTGAGGGCCCGTTCGACGTTCTTGTAGTATTCTTCTCGTCGCCAGGGGACTCCTCTGTAGGTCCGTGAAGGTTTATGAGGCTTATGTTCTTAAACTTGCCTCGCACGCGAAGAGTGCATAGCCTGTCATTTATTGCATTAAAGCCGATGATGGCAGGCTTCAGTTTTTGGCTGACTCGAAAGACTACCCCGAGAAAATGGTGTTTTGCGTGACAGCTGTAATAAATGTCATACTCGTTTCTTTGAATTACACCACTCCCCGTCCATCTTATTTCTTGTAATGCTGTTATGTCAGCCTTATATTCGGACAGGGCATCGGCTAGCTGCTGTGCAGCTCGATCTCTGTATAGTGAGCGTACGTTCCACGTAAAAATTCTTAAATCATTTAGCCATTTTCGTAGAACAGTACTCGTGATAATTTCCGTAAAATAGGCAGATGTCAGCTACGGGTCTTTGATGTCATAGCGACTGTAGTCCCAACGTCTGCGCCGAGTCCCCGATGGTCTCAAGTAGGTCGAGCGTATGCCTAGGAGCCGAGTTCCAAACACGATAGCAATACGTCACGCCGAGCAATTTCAAGCTTTCCCCAGATTCGAGGGCCCGGCCATTCATCATCAGCTGTGGAACCAATGATCCGCTCTTCTTTGTGAATGTTGTATATTGTGTCTTCACTGCATTGAAATCGACGAGCCTGGCCTTTCCCCACTGCAGGACCTTATCTAGATCCCCATTCAGAGAGTCAATCTGTCTACATCTCAGCTGATGCGACGTAGATGCACCAATCGGCCGAACACTCGAAAACGAGGAAACAAGCGTACTATCATTCGCAAAACTGAACACTTTGTTATCCGTTGTCTCCAACAAATCATTTATGTGAAGCAAAAACAAGTTTGGAGCCAAAATAGAACCCTGAGGTACCCCCGAATTAACAGGATACAGATCCGAACACTCACCGCCCACAACAACCCGGATCGATCGACCTCTGGGGAAGCTCTTCGTCCAGACGCACAGCTGTTGGGAAAGTCCATATGAACGAAGTTTGCTAAGCAATGCCCCGTGCCAGACGCCGTCAAAAGCCTTGGAGATATCCAATGCGGCCGCACTTGACTCACCATGTCGCTTAATCGCAAATGTCCATATATCGGTTCTAAGTCTCAAAAGGTCTCCCGTGGACCGCCTGCCGCGGAATCCTTATTGATGATCATTCAGAAGTCCGTTGCACTCCAAATACTTAATTAATACAGTATTGATGACTTTTTCCATCACCTTAGATAACATAGACAGTAATGCTATCGGTCGGTAATTTTGTGGGAGACACTTTTTTCCCGTCTTTGGGATTGGCTGAACTTGAGCGATTCTCCAGTAGGTAGGAAATGTCCTCCGTGCATAAGATAAGCAAAAGAATCTGCCAATTACCGGCGATAGTTCTGGAGCACAGTTCTTAAGGACTATTCGTGGTATTCCGTCCGGGCCGATTGCCTTCTTACAGTCCAGTTCATGTAGAATGCGTTGAGTAGTACGGGGGCGAAACCTTACATCCCGTGCCGGCTCGATCACGGGTGGCTCCAAAGGACCGGGAAAATAAATTTGCCAACACATTAGCTTTATCTTTTGAATTCGTGACTAACGACCCGCTGTCCGTCACCAACGGAGGGAAAGAGGAGAAAGCGAAGTTACTGCTGACAGCCCTTGCCATTGACCAGAAGAAGTGCAAACCAAACGGGGACTGAAGGAGTTTAGTAGTCACTCTGTCGTTGTGAGCTTTCTTCGCGGTATCAATCGCCTGGTTGCACGCGTTCCTGATTCTAACAAAGCTCGTTCTGTTAACATCAGTGGGATTGGGGCGCCATTGCTTAAAAGCTCTATTTTTTGCTGCTGCAATTTGCTCTCATTTTTTATCAAACCAAGATTTATCAGATGAATTTCATTTAGTGGAATGTGGAATGTAGATCTCCACCCTGAGAAGAATGGTCTCTGTGACCAACTCCGCGCAAGGGTTAACATCGCAGTCACCGAAGCACACCTCCGACCATGAAAAGGATGCGAAGAAAGCTCGCAAATCGTCCCAGTTAGCGGCACCATACCTCCATACATGGCAAAGCCAGCTAGGCCGGTTATTCGCTTGAAATGCAAGTTTAGATCTTAGCTCCTCGTTTTATAAATCGAGCAATACAGAAAAATACTAGGTGTGATTTAACAGCTAATAAATGACTACAACCCGTATACTCGATGCCCCGAATTCGCAGAGGACCAGAGTTTGCGACAAAACAAAGCGAACGTTCCTCACAGATAATTGGTATTTGAAGAGACCCGTACCAAAACCCTCTACCCTATTTATTCTTCTCTTAAGATAATTATTCAATTCTTCACATGGATAATTATTGACTCCCCTCCAGAGACAACAACGAACAAGAAGAGACTGCAGAGTCACCGATTAACAGCCATCTTTCGAAATATCTAAAGCAAAAGACCTCCACAATGACCGTCAATATGGACATTGTAATAAGAAGTGCAGAGAAGATATTACGGCGTATCTTACAGTAAAGTCGAACTACTTACTTCATCCACCATCTTGGTGAAAAAAAGATTCGAAAGAGATAGGCAACCAACACAGTTGTTGAAATTATGTTGCTATGCAATTGTTGATATGCTGATCCAAACCCTAAGAAACTATCTCTCTTTCCATTTAATTGTGCCAGTTCAGAACGGTTTCAAACCCGCGGTTGCGAGGCTTTGTACTCTAACGCACTATTTCCCTCAGTTTTATAAACAATCTTTGTTTATTACTCACAGTCCAATCCAATCGTTTATTGATAACAACATATTAAGTTCTCTACTTAGCTAAACACCTAAATCTCAAAGAACAATTCCGACCTGAATGAGATACCCCATGATGTTTGCTGCTACCTACCCAGTTTTCGTTTATAAAATCATGTCCAGTTGTTGTGATCAAAATGACGGTCACTTGTATCATTGAATTGTCAATTCTTGGCACTCAAATTACTTCCTGAAATGCCACAAAGTTCTGTCGCCGAAAGGCAAATTATACAAATATTAAGTAATGTTTAGCTTAGAGCGTCTGCGAAGGACCAGTAAGTTATTATATAAGATATTTAAGCTAGAATTTAAGCATTTTTTGTCTAGCCTTTAATTTAGAAACTAAGAATATAAAAAGAAAATAAAAAAATGTTGAAAAAATGAAAAATGAAAAAAATCATAGAGAATAAGAAAAAAAGGTCAGACGATTTGTACAGCATTTATAATGGGTTCAAATCGAATTTTATATTTCACTAAAAATAACAAATTAAAATTATAGCTTTATACTTCTTCAGACTTTATGTTGCTTTAAGGAAAACTGTATTTGTCCTCAAATTAAAGAAACATATAAATCAAATACATGGACTGAAAACTTCCGGAATTTTTCAATAGATGGCCCCACTAAAAAATAAACGTGACTCATTTCGAGAGGCTCATCTGTCACTAGTTTATGTATGAAGTTACGTGATATTTCGTCCATTCGTTTACAACTACAGTCGTTTGAGTGACGGTACTTTTGCCTTTGTAAAAAAATTGATAAACAAGAATATCGGATCTTGATCAAACATTGTTTTTTGATGCGAAAAAATTCTGAACAATCATTGCAGTGGTTGCTGAAATGTTATCCCACATTAGAAAGATGATTTGATGATTCACTGATCCACCGAGAACAACACTTTATCGGTGAATCAGTGAATTTAAAATGAGTCGTACAAGCACCGAAGACACACCTCGCTCGGGACGGGCAAAAAAGTCTAAGAATGCGTAAATCATAAACCAAGTGCATCGAATCGTTTTGAGTGATCGTAAAATGAAGTGGCATCTTGGAATACGTTTTGCACGATATTTTCGGTAAAGAAAAAGCTATCGGCAGGATGGGTGCCGCGTTTATTGACCGTCGACCAAAACCAGCAGCGAGTTGATGATTCAATGGCGGGTTTGGCGTTGTTGCAGCGTAGTCGAGCGGACTTTTTTCGACGTTTTGTGACGATGTTTGAAACGTGGGTTCATTACCATACGCCTGAGTCCAATAAGCAGTCTGCAGAATGGCTGAAAAACAACGAAATCCGGCCAAAGGGGCCAAAATACCAACGCTCCACCGGGAAGGTTATGGCCTCTGTTTTTGGGATGTGAACGGGATAATCTTTATCGGCTACCTGCAGAAGGGAAGAACAATCACAGGAGAGTATTAGTCAACGTTATTGGACAAACTGATCGACGAAATAAAGAAAAAAACGGCCCCATGTGGCGAAGAAAAAGTTCTGTACCATCACGATAACGCACCGTCAAACACTCCTTGAAAGCAATGGCGAAATTAGACCGATTACGACTTAAATTGGTTGCTCACCCATCGTATTCTCCAGACTTGACCCCCAACGATTATTATCTGTTCCCAAGCCTAATCCGGTGGCTCCAAGGAAAGAGATTCAGATCGAGTGAGGAAGTCATCGGGGAAACTAAGGCGTATTTCGAAGGCTTGGACATTTTGTACTACAATAGTACTACTAATACTACAATAGTACTACTAATACTACAATAGTACTACTAATACTACAATAGTACTACTAATACTACAATAATCGCTATACCAAGTGTATCGCCCTCGAAGACAACTATGTTAAGACATAAATATAACTTTGCCTAAAAAACACCTGTTTTCACTTAAAATTCCGGAACTTTTCAGCCTACATAGTATTATTCATATTATTAAGTACAATTTTCAATATTATTGTATTTTCTAATACTAAGAAGGAGGGCTATAGCATTTGTAACGAAGTGAAGAATGTAATTTGAACCCACGCTATGAAAAGATTAACCCCAAAGCACCGGCGCATCAGACCACGGACGCGCATAAATGAGGACGTATTCTTTCGCTATGTTAATTGTTCCGATATGTGGTTCTGATAAATTCTTTCTCTATTCTCGCTTCGTGCTGTGTTGTGTGTTCGTGTTTATTGAGATCGTCAGAAGAAATCTCGTAATATCCGGTTTTGTGGGCCATTTTTTTTAACCAGCTCTTTTTTTTAAAGATTGTAACTACTGAACCTCTTTCCCTTATGTCGTTGCTCTATGACATAGAAACGTTGATGAAAATAATTTATGGCAAGCTGAGCTACCACCCAACCCTATATTGTGAAATCAGGATTGAAAATGCAGAGCATGCCCTCCCAAAGTGGGACAAATTCAAGCCTCCGTTACAAATATCGGAGTGGCATATGAGACGGACAGTTATTCCACCAAGAATACGTACAGACTTCAAAAAAACAAAAATATATATTACATGTATTTCAAATGATGTATTACGTGGTGTAATGCAGGCGAGCTTAATAACAAATCAATTACGTCTCGCTCCCCATAAAAGGGAGCCACTAGCAATTACGGGAATATATGCGACAGGCAGAAGATTTTAGACAGTAAAAATCGCACATCTGTATCCGCCCAGGAATATCTTCTACCTTGTTACCAAAACCAAAAACAAAAATTAAAAATCCCAACCTCCTTACCGTAGCTACTGATGCAAATACACTAATACAAAGGGTTTCAAAAATGTCCGGATTGATTTTTAAGATTTAACGAAACTTCTAGCGTTATAGGAATGCTCCAAGTAAACCTAAATACAGAGTATCCCAAATGTCATTTTGACCACAAACGGCGCGGGACATATACCGATAACTAGCCCAATTGTTGTAAATTCAATCGCTATGGAGAGTGTTACGGAAATGGAACGGGCGTAGTTACACAGAAAAAATAATTCTGTTATGGTGTGGCTTCCTATACTCCTATGCTAAATTGAATCGTAAACCAAATTCAAAATTATGTTTAACATTAACGTCATTTTTGAAGCTTTCATGAGCCAATATAATCATTAACCGAAAAGACCCTCATGAATTAATGACATGGCAAGTAGCACCATAATTCGGTGATTGAACATCATTATGAAAAAAAAAAAACAACCTTAAATCTTAGCGGGTCCTAAGGGCACACAATCCTCAAAACGATCAGCTTGAGCCAAACCCCACTGCCTACTTACCTGAAAAACCCCCATCCATACAACCCAGTCTGCATAAGCTTTCGCTAATGCAATCGCATTAGCATCTTAAATGCTTCACGCATTATATAGATCAAATCTCTAATCCAAAAAGTCCCTGTGAAAGAAAACTTACCTTCATGCATCGCTTCGCATATAATATCCTGTAAGAATTTCTTTCTACCTTTTCAAGAATCCCAGGCAGATTTCAATTTCCCATACCTGAAACATTTCCTTTTACAAGGACAACTAATGCCGACAAGTATTACCCTAAAATTCCTAAAAAGAATTTTTTTTTCTACAAGGGCATTCATACATGTATCAATGCGTTTTTGCTAATGTTAATATTCGACGCTGGCGTCGGCATAGATACCATGTTCCATTGACACAGATGGTATATACAAACCGTCATTGTATAACCATCTAATCTGCCTTGCAATGACTTGCAACTATCAATACAGCTGCAAGCACTTTACCCAGAATTGCCTCCTTGTTTGAATCTCCAAACAAGCATCGACTTCGCGCATAGCACCTTTCTCAATGTCTATTCGTATATTTACACAAGGGCATCATTCTTCTAAGACTTTTATGATGCCCTCGTCCCATCTTTTCTTTTACCACATTTCTTCACTGTATCGTCGTCTATTTATTTAGACGCGATACACTCCATAGACGACGATCTTTTTGATTCTTTTGTCTTTATCACCTGTCTGCTTCGTTTACCCATTGCCCTCGAGCACGTGTAAACCACACAGATCTGAACGATCGCACACATACCACCATGACCTGTATTACAAGATCTGGTTTCCTATACCACCAAGAGAGACTTTACGTTTCTCTGGTGGTAGGTAAAAACGATATCCTTATTGGAGAGGATATCGGTGAGTCTCATTTCAACCACTAACGGTTGCACATCGCGGATTCGCGTTTCCCCCTTAATAGAGTGAGCATGGGGTGCATACCGGAGTGCACCCCCAGAGTCGAAGTCGGACGCGGACACTTGTATATTTAATTTAACAATAGTTTGTGTAAATTTATAAACCATCTGTAAATGGCATTAACTGCCGAGTGTCTAAATTTAGCGGTTTTATATCAAAATAAAAATCACCAATACAACATCTCAGTGCGTTTTAATGTGTTTTCCTTCCTTCCGCACGTACGGCGTTTGTCTTTCTTTTGCCTCCCAGTCCTGTTTACTCGGCGAACAATTACGTAGTGAACAATAGTGATGATGGGGAAGAAGTGAACCATGTGCCCATGACCGGCATAATACTTCTCCTCCCCACAATTGCAAGATTAGTAGGTAGCTGAATTATAATAATTTCTGCTCCTATGAACCACTGAAAAGAATCTGAATTTGATTTTGCAATTTTATGTCATATAAAGGTAATACGAATAGTTGTAGAACCTCATTGGTGCAATTAAGACATATACACTGTTGGGCTTAAGTTCAACTGACTACCACGGAGGAGGTCGGGCTTATTATTTATTTCTATAAAACGTTACATTTCGAATAAATCTTAAGAGGCAAGATTTTAATTCAAGCGAATGTTTTTTTAAGGTAATTAGATTGTGTTTCTAATTAAACATCCTTCACTGTCTATAACTCCCATACACTTTTAGATTACGAGAATTATATTTTTGGACAACGAGCAATCCACCAGTAAATGTCCAGCCGAAAAATAATCATTAAAATACCAAGTTGACATAATATATGTTAAAAGCTAGCATTCATACCAGCAGTAATACCACTCCAAAAGCACAACAACAAAAACAAGAAAAAAATATTATCCACACCCTTCTCTTAAATTCAGTAAGCATTCAGGAAGTCTTGGGATCTTGCCCAAGACCTGTCATAAACCGCCAGATAAACACTGAAGACCACCACACTCTGACGAACAAGCTCCATTACTTCATTGAACGAAACCAGCACTCCACAACACGAACACCAAACAAATCGACCATTCCATAACAAAATCATCATCAGCTGTTAAATCCAAATGGCCATTTTCACGGCAACCAGTGAAGACGACGAGTGGTCGGGTTATTTCGTAGATACCTCTGAATTTGCGTGAAGCACCTAAAACTCCTGGTATCGTCCCTGAAAGAAATATGTCGACATAACCTACCACACCAATCGCCACTCCGCGCATACCAAACACACGGAGTATAACCCTTGCAACCTCCTCAATTCTTGTGTGTACGTAAAATCCGTGCAGCCATCCGGCAAAGCTTGACTTTATCTTTTGCTATTTAGTTTAGTTTCAACCGAACTCGAGGCCGCGAGGGACCGATCTGGTAGCATAAGTCATTTATCGCGCAGGTGTATTCCAATCTTGAACCCAAGTGCAGTGCTAATGGAAACAAATTTTGATGTTTTGAAAATTATATAAAAAGTGAAACAGTGATCTTGAGATTCCTCGTTATTTGGGTTTAGTTGCTAAAAGTGTAAGGGTTTGATCCAGAAGACGAATATGATCCTGTATTTCATGTGAAAGTGTAAGTTTCTGTACCACAATATCAAGGATATTTGTATCGGTGATCACGAATGGCTCGATCGGCTGGTCTGAGGTGGTAAAACTTGTATATGTAATAATGGCTTTGTGGGTCAGAGGAATACTGTGTCGTCGCATGTTTAGAGAAACGCAGACATGGCAGCATATGAAGAAGACGTTGGCGTTGGGAAAGAAGAAGAAATCACCCAATTTGGATTAACGTTGATAGACCGGTGTATTATAAATGTGTTAGGAAAGGTTGTTGTCACGGGCAAGTTGATATTATAATAGCAATGAAATTGTAAACAATTGACAGAAACATCGCGAGACGTATTTAAATTGATAGCAAGACTTTTGATTAGTTATAGCAAAAGGATTTCATGTATTACGGAATAGTTGTTATTTTATTGAGTGTTCAGTGCAAGATAAATATTTTTGATTGGATGTCTAAGAAATGCGATATGTTCATCTGCCTGTGATTATGTTACGCCGAAATAGCCCCTCTGCGGATCGTTTTATCATAATTATTATTGTTACCTTTTTTTGGTAAATAAAGTTTTGTAACAACCACTGTTGCTGATGCCATGAGGACTAAATTGTGTACCAAAATCTGACGGCAACTGGCAGAAACGTGATTTATTATTATTTTTAGAACTCGTACAACCATTAGAAAAACTACTAACAGTCTTCTAATATTGAACAATAAAACGTGGGCGAAGAAGAAAGACACAGAAAGTTTAGAAGATATGACATGGGGTTGATTCTGAAATTAATTTCGGGCTCGAGAAAATAACGCATACTGGTCACTCATCGCATTGACGCAGGGTCTTGTCTAAATGTACTTTTACCCAGCTGCACAAATGTGGTGGGCTCTAACCTAATGCTCGGTAGGACAATAAAAACTAAATAAAGAATAAAATAAAAAGGAGATGGATAAGTACCGAAATACTGTAATGCATCCAGTGCGTGTGTGGCAACACGCTAAAAAACCCTGTGCGTGTACGCTCAAAGCAAAACTGTTTTATCGCAGAACGGCCGATCAAATCACCATCTCTATGCTTCTAAACAAAGTTTGTGGGCTTTACAATTTAAAAATACCATTTGTTTCGCATAAAAAAAATAAATATATAAAAAACCCAAACCTTACAGTACCAAAGATACGACACAGATATGAAAGTAGGAAAGTAATAGTGAATATAAGAAGCTTATAAAAAGTAGGAACGACGTATAGAGTGATGCTTTAGTCTTGTAAACTTGCTTTCAGTTGCGGAGAAAACTATGTTTCTTATATGTTCACGAGAAAATCTGTTAACAACAACATGCAATCAGAGTGTCCTACCAAGACATCACTGAGCAAAAACGAAAGCGAGCACCTCATACAGTTTTCCTAATGTGAATTGCTACAAGTTTTATTCCAGTACAACCGCTATTTGTCATACTGTGATAACTTTGTGATAAACATGTCATGTATCAAAGAGAACTGACAATGGCCAAGCAAAACAACCACATGGTGGGTTTATCGACCCTGTTGTTTTTGGAGCGAATGACCCTCGGCTTTTAGTCGCATTGTACAAGAACCTATCCTTATAGTATTTACGTAGTAGGTAGGAACATGAATTAAACCAACGCTATGAAAAGTCTAGAACCAAAACACCAAGACACCAAAACACCAACGCATCAGATCACGATCCCGTGTGCACGAAGATATTTTATCTCGCTACTTAAGCTGTGAACGGGTACTCTAATGCTGTAGTTATACGTCTTTCATTTTTTGATTTTTGATTCTGTTTTGGTGCTGTGTTGCCCACTATAGCTGCAGGTGTAGTGCTCCAAGAAGCCCTACCATTTTCCTCCACATTACATTTTTCTCCCCAACATAAAATTGGATTCAGTGTCAAACCAAATCGAACTAAACGTTCAATTCAATTCATTTATTCAATTCAATGCATTTGTTCGATTCTATTTCCTAAAATCAAACAGCATAATGCATTATTTTCCCATGTATGCTGAAAGCAATTAGCTCCTAAAAAACCTACAAGATCCAAAACCTAAAAGTGCACGTTCCCAAACAAAGGCATATCTATTCGATACGGCGGCACACAATTCTTGCAATCATAAACATCCAAACGCCTACCAGATGTTTTATGATATGCACAAATAGACCCAAATTCCCATCCATATTCTCACCCTTTCCCATGGACTCTGACTCCATTTAAAGTCCAATATAAACTCTTGTTTGCATTAGCCAGACACGCTAATGGATAACAAAAAACCTCAAAAAGGATCAAACGAAAAGTGGCGATGCGTTTTGACCTTGGAAAGAAAATAAATGAGGATTTGAATTCTCGAAGTGAGAAGATGATTTGAATTCACACAGTTGGAAAAGTGAGTTGAAGAGTCGCGGTTAACCGGAGAAGGCATCGTCCTTAAAACGCATTTTCAGTTAGTTATTAAAAATACATTAAGTATTAAGCGGAGAAGTTATCGCTTTTAAAATATAATTTAGTGTACAAATAGGAACGTATTTAAGAGTGTAATAAGTGAAAATCGAAACAAAGAGTGAAATACAAATAAAGTTCAGGTGTTAAGGAACATCAACTCTTTTACATTTAAATTTCTTTCGAGTAGCAACACTGGTCGCGTTGGTCATCGGTGGTACCGTCTTTCTCCGGGTGTGTTTAGTGAACGCGTTGGTGATAAAAGTAAACCTGTACCGGCACATCAACAAAACCCACAGGACCAACAAATCATCCGGAATCCACACAGGATTCCGTCGTTCGTTTCTCTTCCTCGTTGATCAAGAAGCACGGAAGCGAACCGAACTACACAGGTTTGATGTGCTGAAAACCGCACAACATGTGGCACAATGTTTTTCTTGTGGCGGTACCACAGCTTTACTCACCAGTTGTCCGCTAATTGAAAGTCTCGCTTTCCTTCGGTAAAAAGTGTTTTATTTTTAATTAGATTCTTTCCATCAGTTTTTATAAAGTTGTTGAGGTTTTCTCCTGGAGTACTGCCTCCAGGGACAATGAATGATGTTATACTGCGGCCCGGAGATCACTCTACTATTCCTTTATAAAGGAAAACAAATCGAGATTTGTATCTCAAAAATGCACAATTTCTTACACGAATCTCGATTTTTGTATCCTGAGTGAGATGCTCAGTGTTTACTTAAGATAAGAATTCAGTTTCTTGAATTTTTATGAAACTATTGTGCAGATGTGGATATGTAAAGGGATTCGGTTTTCTGTTTGTTTAATTTGATGGAATTTTTCCAGATAGAGATAACGATCTCTGGATTTTGAATTTTGCTGATGCCGTGGGGCAAATGTGAAACGATAAACGAATATTTGATTCGTTTATTGTGAATTTTGATTTTAATTTGGATTTTGGATTAAATTATGCCGTGGGGGCAAATGTTAAGCGATAAACGGATGTTTGGTTTGTTTATTGCGAATTTTGGATCATGTTTGGGTTTTTTCGGGTTTTGATTGGATTTTAGGTTTTGGAGTATTATTGCTGGAATTTGGATGTAGGAATGGGGGAAAGGCGTGGTAGGGCTTTTTAGAGCACTACACGCGTGCAAAGTAAGAATGTTGTTTATACTCTAGCGAAATGATACATGCTGATTTTTAGAGAGAAATGATGATTTTGAAACACGAATATAGTTACGAGATAGTCCGATACGATTTAATGCTAGTTACATCATCTCTTGTAGAACCCTTAAAACTTATTTGTACACCCAATATGACGAAAAAATGAAGAAACCGCACCTGGATTTATCCAAAAAGCGTATAACGCTACTTTTGGGCAGTAATGCGTTGGGCACAAAACCCCTGTTAGTTTATAGATCTTTAATTTGCATTTAAAGGGATCAATAAAAATATCCTACCGGTATATTAGAAAGCAAATCCAAAAGCTTTGGTGACTGGAAATTTATTTAAAAAATTGTTTTTAATTTGTTTTGCGCTAACGTTGAAAATTAAATAAACCGGAAAGATTTTAGCTTCACGGCGCTATTGCTATAAGATAATGATCCATGCCGCCCGCAAGATGTGAGTCATACCAATTAAAATAATGTTTCTATCACCTAATTTATAAGTTTTTGGAACGCAACCCCCCTTTGTACTGGCTCTGGGTCTCACGTGACACGATTTCACACAACACAGCATTTTCTAGGAACTTATCTACCGTGTTATAGGAGGGATATCTGTACTTTAAAATTTAAATTTACGAATATATATATCTATTATAACTAAAACATTTTTACTTAATCTAAATATATAATGCTATATAATAATATGCAATACATTTTGTACCGTTTGTATAATAAATTTTGTTTATAATAGATAACAGAATCATTTTAGAAAGATACGTACCAAATGAAAAAAAATTGAACTCACCTAAAAATAAAGATAATAAAATTAGTCAGATGGACACAAAAACTAAACGTGTTTATTACAATAGTTTTACCAAAACACTCATCCCTTTTTATTTACCATATTCAGATAATTATTCACAAATCGTTCACAAAAATAATTATCACGAGATTAATAACAAACAAAAAATATTAGTTCAATTCTTATAAGGAAATATTCACGAACTAAAATAAAATCGCATTCATTCATGGAGAAATATTTCGTGTCTTATACAACACCCACCTCAAGCCTTATAAAGATACAAGGCCGAAAATTACTAGGGAGGGTACATGAGTATAAAAGCAAACCGGTCAGTGGGACTGTTTTGAGTACAGGTCTTTTCGATTCGACCCTTTTCTTGTAAAAGGTGTAACTAGTAAATAGCACTTTCGCTTTCAGACATACACACACACAACAGTTGTGAAGAACACACCACACAAAAAATTAAAAAGAATAGAAATCATCAAAGCCGAACCAAATCCTTTACGTATCAGCCCACAGCTTAACACTAAAGCTACTGACATTTTATATATACATATTTCTACCACTAGCGGTCAAATGCCCCGTGTTTTAAAAATTATATATTTGAAGATTTATAGCATGTAATAACTCTTAGACCAATTTAATGTATGAATAAAACATTTTTCAATTCCTTCTTCTTTAAATCTTTAATTTGGAAATAAATAATGTATAAAGCTTATGTACGTTCACCGCATGGGTCACTCAAATCGTCCGTGGTAGGTTTAGTGTTAAATTGCGAGTTGTACACTCTGTCAAATGTCTACCCGGAATTTCTTAATAAAGCAAAACTTTGAATCGTCCAAGTATCTTTTTCGTAGCGGGGTTGTATACGTTTCCCGCTATTTCCGTTAACTTGCTTGTTTAGTAGAGGGGGTTGCTGAAATTTTCACCATGTCCATAAACCACCTTGAGCTAAGTTACATCCGTTGGTCTAAGGTACCATCTGTTAGGTTTATAATACTTAAAACACCAAGAATTATGTACAATATAGTCGAAGATCTAACCGTAGAGTTCTTTAGCTATACATAGTATTGAGTAACGAAGCCAGCGAGAATTACGCACTTTTAAATTACCCTCAACTACGAATTCAGAGAACAGATATATGTAAGGCTAAGAACGTAGTAATAGAATCAAATAAAATATCCAATTCGTTTACCATAAGATATCGGCATTCATTACCGAAAACAGAAGCAGATAATTCTAGCTTAATTATCTTACTCCTATATTATAACTTACTGGTCCTACGCAGACGCTCTAAGCTAAACATTACATGACTATTGTGTAGTTAGCTTTTGTGGGTTTAGGTAGGAATATTTGTGACAAAGAAAAATTAGAAAAACTTTGTTTTTTTTTAAAGAACATTTTTTGTCTAGCATATAATTTAGAACCAAGAATATAAAACGAAAATAACAAATTTTGCAAAAATGAAATGAACAAAAGCAGATAATATTCTTGAAACCGAAAAACTGAAGTGTAGATTGTAACGAGTCCAGCCGTGGTTCCTCGGTTGAGGGAAGAGCGGGGACCTTTTATTTATTTCTTTTACTTCTTTTAAGGAACTTGTGTACGCGCAACAATCTTATTAGATATCTTGATTCTAGATTTGTTGTGATGGCTTTGGAATCAGATAACGCATATCCAGAAGGCCTTTTCCAAATCAAACTTTCTTTCCAGTATTTAATCAAAGATCGGTCTTTGATATTTGAAAGCGTTGTTTCCGATTAAGTGGTTGTTCTTAATAAGTATTTTCCACTGAGCTCATATTACCAGCCATTTGAAACATTTGTTTATATTATCGTTTATAGATTTTTTAATTATGTTTATTTTTGAAATAAAAGTTAGTCGCCACAATCTGTAGCTTGTTACTTTAATATCACAATTCAAACTAAACTCAATCTAAACTGATTTCTCAACTCTCAAATTCAAACTACAAACTCAAACTGATTTTACTATTAAAATTTCTCTCTTCTTATGCTACTTATTGTTCTAATTGGTTGCAAATTATAATGTGAACAAAACAAATTTTCTGAAAATATTCCTTTTGTCTCTGTGACTTTTAATTTTGAATAAATTTTGAACGAAAATCAAAGTGCTATGTTTTGAATGAAAAAAGGTGCATGTTATGAAAAGGGGCATGTTATGAAATGTGCTGTAACAGGCTTGATATAGAATATTGTGAAAGGTTATTAATGTTATGTATTAAGTGAGAATAAGATATGAACAGAGGAAGTTTTAAAGGTGTGTTAGAAAAGTAATCAGATTCAATGTTAAAAATCTAATAAGGGTAGTATTCTGGAATACAACAAGATTAAAACAAACTATTTACGATATTGGAAGCACACCGAAAGTATTATATATCCAAACAGATTCACATCCCGAGTATTGGTATCGACAACTATCTAGTTTTCACTTAATTGCAGAATTATCGGTCTGTGATTCGACAGATGGGCACATAAAGCATAGAAATCGTCCTCCAAACAGAAAACATTGAACTGGTTAATGCGAAGCTCACAAGCCAATGCAACAACTTCGCAAAAATACGCGTACCAACAGTGTTCAGAAATGGAAAGTTTGCTGAAGTTGTTAATGGATGAACGAAGGCGATCAGTATAGATGTCACACTCGTTGGCTCATTAAAGAGCTTTAACTCATATCCTGCCGATAATAAATAATATTACAAACCCGAATCATTCAAATAACGACTGATGTAAATGTCTTGAGGTGCGCGATAAATACGAGAGCATAAGTAAATAGAGACAGATAGAATTTTTCCCACATTATAGACAAGTACTCGTTAGCATGTGTAGAAAATGTGTAGAAATTGGTATCGACAAGGTTTGCTTAGAATAAACTGAATACATCTCTTTTTGATTGGTCGATATTACTGGTTATTCTTCGCCTCAAAAGGCCTGCAACCGCCGGGCTTTATTAATTAGTTCGAATTCAGTTTGTCATACGAAAATTAAGTAGGCAAGTATTTTTACTTCGAAAATAGTTTATGATTTCAACCTTCCACTGTACATAGTCGTACGGTATTGAACTGGGGTTTTATGTGACTGTTTATTGGTTTGACTGGTTTTACCCTCACTTTGTGCTTTCTAGCTCATATGTGCTCATTGTCTATACAGTTGTTTCCTGAAGGCACGTTTTGAAAATGACCTCACCTTAAGTGGCTTATTAGTACTCTTAAGATATTAAAAAATATAACGCGAATGGGAAAGGAGAAGGGAAATAAATATCAAACCGCCACCATGATTTGATACCTCCAAGACAGTGCTTCGATGATGCGACATAAAATATATTTAGCATAGTTAACTGGAGTAATCCATTACCCTAATAAATAATCATACAAATAAGTAACTCAACACCACTAGGCAAACACAAATGTGAAAATCTAACGAAATTTCCAAACACAAGCTGTCTTGAAACAACTATCGCCAATCAAGTTCATATGCACGCAAACAAAACAAAGGTTGTTATAGAAACAAATTAACAAACCATCGCTACACAATTCAAATACATAAAATCTTAAAATCGGTTACAGAAGAAAATCAACTATACGCGTATAGATTTAAGTCAGTTTCGGTGACACAAAATATTGCACGCGAAAACCACTTGACTGCTTCATTTACCTTGGAAACGAATCGAAACCGAATTATCTTACAAGGAGCAGTTTTGCAGTGGGTAGTTATTGAGTAACATTATCGCAAGCTGACGTATTTTTTAAACTTATACCAACCGGTCCATCGACCGTTGTCTTCTTTGCTTACTACAACTTCCTACTACAGGCGGTAAAGTCGAAACCTCTGCGAGCCTCACAGTTCAGTACTACAAGCCAATAAGAACCAAATGTGTGACGAATAACTATTACACGCGATGCTGATGGACTGCAATTTTCGTAACGAATTCAGGATAACGAAGAATAAAAAAATTCGAAATAGGTCAATGCGGTGTTAACTTTAACATTTCATATTAGTTTTTATAAAATTATTAAATTTCAATACAAACTATGGAAAGTACCAAATCGGCTTATGGAGTTAATGATTTCATTTCTTGGTTCAATTAGTATACTGTGCCTTATAGATATAATTAACTTTCGACTACCGGTATCATTATGCAAGGAAAAATAAATGAGTCGAGGTAATAATGTAGTTCGATTGATTTTGAATTTCCTTTCTTACGGTTAAGCCCGAGAAAATAAAATTTTTAATAGACCAACGAATTGGATTTCTATTCCAATTAAAATCAGGGCCTCCTCTGCTGCCTTCACTCGATTAATTATTCACTTCAATTTGCCGTGCCGGATATTTGTATGTAAGATAATTAACTAAAACAAAATTGATGCGCCATCCTTTTAAGAAAATGCACTGTCATACACGCCGATTAAAGTTTAACTACATAGGCAGGTCAATAAATTTTTAGAAAAAGAGGACGATTTTCTTTTATTTTCTCATTTAGCTGACCTAATAATGACGCGTAATACTGTCCAGTTATCGGCTGTCCCTTTTCCAAATAGTCAATGAAGATAATACCACGTGCATTCCAAAACACAGTGGTCATAACCTTTCCAGCTGAGCTCGCCATCTTTGCCTTCTTTGGAGCTCGTTCAACTTTAACAACCATGTACAGTTACTAGTCGGTGCAGAAACTCATCTGACTAGCGACTCGTGCATTATCTTGGAGAAGGAGGACTTGTTTTTCTTCAAATAAGGCCGATTTTCTTTTATTTTCTCAATTAGCTGACCTAATAATAACGCGTAATACTGTCCAGTTATCGTCTGTCCCCGTTTTCCAAATAGTCAATGAAGATAATACCATGTGCATCCCAATAACACAGTATCATAACCTTTCCAGCTGATTTCACCATCTTTGCTTTCTTTGGAGCCCGTTCACCTTTAACAAACCACTGTTTCGACTGTTCTTTCGTCTCGGGAGTGTAGTGGTGTATCCATGTTTCATCTACAGTTACTAATCTGCGCAGAAACTCATCTATATTGACACGCGTGCGCTCTAAAAGTGGCACCCATCTCGCAGATATATTTTTTATACCCAATTTATCATGCAAATTTAAGATTGACAGATCCCTAGTGTGAAATGATGCTTACTAAAAACATACCATTAGCGATGCGTGTGAGTTTCTAAGGACTTATTGACCTACCCCCGCATCAATTCGCTCCAAAAGTACCGGGACTAACGAATTCATCATATAGTTGTTCTTGGTTATTTCCCTCATAATTTGATCCTGACTTCAGTAGACTTCCAAATATTAGTACAACAAATAACATTAATGATAACGAGGCATCACGTTGCGATGTCTCGAAATTACGGATATCACTAGACACTAAATCGGACACAGTCTGACAAACACTAAACAAATTTTTAGAATAACTATCTATTACTACCATTTAAGCCCTGTGGGCCTGTGGGCCTCTCAGCTCTCAAATGCAATTCACATGTAGCCCAAGCGCTCCAAATTCTCTTCTTGTTTTCGTTAGGTCAAGGAATTTTTTTATTGGTTGTATTGGATAACAAGTCGAATATCGTCGGTAACAAATACGATTCCATGATCACTTTTCGTTAAATTCTTCGATCTAGGGTGCTTCGCAAAGGCATATTTTGTGATCAGATATCAAGGAGTTGAACAACCCTGTAATGAAGTTTAATGATGTTGATCGAGTACGTTTGAATGGGTACGAGAAACTGAAAGTACTGCCATCAGCAAACCAGTTAATCGCGTGGGGAGTAATAGCCAAAAGGTCGTTTATAAAAATGTGGGGTATGATAGATAGAATACCGAGTCCTAGGGAACACAAATATTATTTCTATGGAAGGCAGAATTGACACCATCCAGGACAACTTGGACTGACCGGTCAGAAATATAATCTGGTAATAGATACCATGTTCGTATATCGTTAATTTCATAGCAAAGACACTTTGGCAACAGAACTTAGTGCCAAACTCGGTCAGACTGTTTTAAAATATTCCATGGAACAACATTGTTTTCAAATTACAGCGGTTACCAGTAAGTATGCCAACAAATCTCCTGCGGGTCTATTACAACAAATTGGCCATACAACCAATATTGGTCGTTGTTTAAAAGCCGAATATTTAGAATTACTAATTTCATAACCTTCTTCAGAATGTAAGCTATTATTACAGATCAATACGTATAATGGGAAGAACGGTTTACGAATATTTAGCGTGTTCTGGCGGCGTTTTAGCAAACGCAGAAGAACATTTTTTCAAACTTATTAGAAGAATATTACCTGGATTAATGAATATTCAACTTTTTAAACGTTCGGGCAAAAATACGACTTCAAAGTCGAATTTGACTCAGTGACTCCTGCTTCCACTTGAGTAGGAACATAGCTGATGTTTTGTCAAGAAGCAGGGCGTTGGCTGCGAAATGAACAGCTGTTAAGTTTACTTTCTTTATTGCACTGATGACTAGATTGACATTACTTCAAAGCAGAAAGGAGGACAAGAAGACAAGGCCTTTGGTGTTCTGAACAAATGTCCTGAGATTACTACTACCTTTTCGACATGTACAATGTATAGATTTTTTGCATCACTTTCTGGTCGTACAAAACACTGCAGTCATTTCTGACCCTCTTGAATCTTCTCCGAGCTTACATTCTATTGTTCGATTTAAACAAGTAAAAAATTAACTTTTTAGGCCCCTCACACAATCACAGAATTAACTTGCTAGGCTTCCTTATACAGGGAATCGAGTGAGATATTCGCTTAACCGTCTTTACCCTGAATAGGATAAAAGTACACGTACTACATGGAATCCTACCTACCTAGTCACAACATTAACGCCTTTATTAAGTATCGATTGAAATGAGTTTAAATTCATAGCCAAATCCATTTAGACCATGTCAGTCAAGTTTTTCGAATAGTCGTAGTCAAAGGTTTTTTTCCCGTTAACACTCTATTAGTTAGAGAACATTAAGTGGCGCAACAATTTATAGTTTATAATACCCCACGCCACACAAACCGAGGTTGTATCATTATTACATTGCAAGATGAGGAATAATGCAATGTGTTAGCGGAATGAACGCCCAAGTCTGGTATCCGTGTTGGCTCTTTTACGAGTTGAGTTAATCTATTTGAGGTGGCGGAGAGGTGTAGGTATGGCATTGATTGTCTGGAATAGTGAAGCTATGGAGAAAAGAGCATATTGACAACACCGCACTTAAGTCTGAGGACATATAATTAGGCTCCAATCATTACAGTATTTTAGCGACATATTCATGTACCGCCAACACAAATTTAAATGAGGACGAAAGACAAGAGAAAAGAAAACAATTAAACAGCTTAACGAGGTTGTTTGAAAATAATTCAATTCAATCAAAAATTCTCTGGCAACGTCAAACTCGTACGTCACAGTACGATAGAGCATCGAATTCATTTAAGGATGGATTTCTACCCAAATTAGAGGAAACAGCCATGAATGATATGCTTACGAAAGTAAAACTTTCGTCACGTCAATCCAAATTCTGGGTTAGAACCAGATATCTATTATTACTGGATATCGTTAAATGTTGTATATTAAAATTTTACCCCAAGCTACCGAAGTTGCATCATTCGACACGGAGTTCTCATAACCTGGAATCGACAGTGGATCAGCGACCTATACGAGGGGTGGCCAACTTAGGCTAGCGCATTGGACAGCACTACAACTTTGATAATGTTTGACAGTTATCATTAAGTACACATTTCAAAATCCATTCTTAGAAGATGTCTTCTGTGGAGAAGTTCACGATAATCAAACGTGCTGAAATTGTTCAGCTGCGCATTCAAAATAACTTCCCAATTATGAGACCTCAACGTGCATGAAGAATAAAAAAGTGAAAAGTACGCCTTTAAAACACACCATAAGACGTCTGCTTGGAAGACTTCTTTCTTATAATGCAGTTGCTAATGCCAGGCACTCAAATAGAATTCGCAAAAATAGTCGCACCGAAGGAAATATCGCAGTCGTACAGTATTGAGACTTCTCCAACACCACTATCAAATCAGCGCTGCGTGCTAATTTGAAGACATTCCCATACAAAATCAATTGGCTCAACGACTGTTGCCAACCGATATGTTTCATCAGTTAACATATACGAATTTCGACGCCCAAATGGCAGAAACCGAGGAATATTTCCCATTTCAGAAACAACCAAATTGTCAATTCTATGGCACCAAAAACCCTCAAATTATTGAGTAGTTACTTTTTCACGACAAAAAAATTGCTATTTGTTTGATGTTTGTGCCGATGTGGTCATATTCGTAGGCGAATACGGTCAAGCAGCAGCCTATAATCAAGTACGTTACGGGACAACGATAACCAATTTCTACGTGAATGGAGCACTACACACAGCTAAAGCTACAATGTATTTTTTGAGCCCTTGTTCCCTGGTAATTTTTTTAAAATAACATCCCTTATTGGATATGAATAGTACAACAATAGCAGAGAACATAAAAAACTAGATTGTGTTGTGCGAATACCCGATGGAGTGTAGAAGAAAAGAAAATTGCGCGCACTAAGTGAAATAAGTACCAAGCCGAAATTAATTATAACGTATTGACCATCATCATCATCATCATCGGCACTACAACCGGGATCCGGTCTTGGCCTTATTTAACAAATCTCTCCACCGGTCCCGATTTCGAGCCGATGTCATCAAGTTTAGCACTCCCAGGCTCTGGGCGTCCTGGTCTACGCCATCCCTCCATCGCAGACAAGGTCTGCCGCGCTGTCGCCTTCCATACATCCTGCCACAAAGGACTTTCCGGGCAGGCTCCTCTTCGCTCATTCGAGCTAGGTGTCCCGCCCACCGGACTCTACTAAGCTTGATTTTTCTTACAACATTAGCTTCAAGGTAGATTGCGTACTACTCATGGTTGTAGCGTCTCCGGAATCGTCCTCCCTCACATACGGGGCCAACAATTCTCCTTAAGACCTTTCTCTCGAACGCGGCCAAGAGTTCAGAGTGCCTTTTATTAAGCACCCAGGTCTCGGATCCATACATGAGTACTGGTAAGACCATGGTCTTGTACAGTAGTAGCTTGGATGTTCTGGATAAATTTCGGGATTTAAAGAGCCTTGATAGACCATACTAGGCTTTGTTGGATTTAATCAGTCGTTCGCGTATTTCTTCTTCCATATTGTTATCGGCTGATACTATTGACCCAAGGTAGTTAAAGGATTGCACTACTTCAAATTCGTGCTCCACTACCCTGATAGTTTGACCAACGTTAGGTCTTCTCTTCGCAGAAGTTGCCACCATGTACTTAGTTTTCCCCTCATTAATGTGCAGTCCCAGTTTTTGTGCCGCCTGCTCGATCTGGGTGAAGGATTCCTGTACCGCCGATTCGGTTCTACCGATGATGTCGATGTCATCTGCGTAGGCAAGTATCTGGCTGGACTTGGTGACAATAGTCCCTCTTGTTGTAACGCCAGAGTCACGGATTGCTTTCTCCAACGCCAGGTTGAAGAGGAGGCAGGCCAGACCGTCCCCTTGTCGGAGTCCATTATAGTTGTTTATTGGTTTGTACAGCAATCCCGCTATTTTTACTTGACTAGTTACGTTGGTCATGGTCAACCTACAAAGTCGTATCAATTTGTTTGGAATGCCGAATTCTCTCATGGCATTATATAGTTCTACCCAGGCTATGCTGTCGTAGGCGACCTTAAAGTCTATAAACAGATGATATAATGGAATCTTAAATTCCCGACATTTTTCCATCGCCTGCCTAAGGGTGAATATCTGATCAATTGCTGATTTGTCTGGGATAAAGCCACACTGATATTGACCAATGATGGCTTTAGCGCATGGGGCCATCCGATCTTGTAGGATAGTGGAGAGTATCCTATAGGCGGTACTCAGTAATATTATACCCCTATAGTTGCTGCACAGTGTGATATCTCTCTTCTTATGTATGGGACAAATTATACCACGACGCCAATCTTCCGGCATCTCCTCTTGCTCCCATACGTGCACCACGATTTCATGAATTGCGTGATGTAACGCTGTCCCTCCTTGTTTGATCAGCTCAGCTGGTATGCCATCAGCTCCGGGGGCTTTATTTGATTAGAGCTGTTTTATGGCTTTTAATGATTCCTCAATGCTTGGTGACGGAAGCATTTGGTGTTGATTTTGCATTGGTGGAGCCTCCAATTCTTCTGTGAGGTGACCATTTAGCAATTCATTGAAGTGCACATCCCATCGCTCCAGAATGCCTTCAGGATTGGTGATCAGATTACCCTCTTTATCCTTTCAATAAGTGCAGCGTGGTGTGTACCGCGTCATACTGCGGAGTATTTGGTAGAATTTCCGCGCCTGGTGCGGACCTCGCTCTCTACTTTTCTCTATTTCACAGACAAGGTTTTTTTCCCAGGCACTTTTCTTTTGTCTGTGAAGTCTTTTTTCAGATCTTCTGAGCTCTTTGTATTTCTCCTCGCGTACCCGCGTCCTATAAAACTGCTGCATTGCCCGGTATGCAGCATTCTTACGTTCAGTCGCTAGTTTGCACTCTTCATCAAACCAGTCGTTCCGATCTCTACGACTACTGCCTAAGATGGAGTTGGCAGTACTAATGACAGTATTCTTAAGGCGTGTCCATTTCTCTTCTACGCCCGGCATTCTAGCCCCAGGACTTACTCTCCCTCCGTCGAGCTCTTCGAGGGCGAGTCTTAACGCATGACCAAAGGTGTTGCCGGTGTTCTCATTGCGTAAGGCAGCCGTGTTGATTCGAACCTGATCCGCGGATGCAATAGGTCTCCGTAAGGCAATCCGCGCTCGGAAAACTGTACCAACAAGATAGTGAACGTATTGACCATATTAACATTACAAATGTTTTGAAAAGACCCACCGCGGAATTCTTTTCTTACACACCGAAAGAACTTACAAATATTACAGCTCTGTTAAAGGGCGTCGACCCTGAAACTGAATCGGAGACTCTTTTGAAAACACTTCGAGAGCTAAAGTACGATGACCTTGAATTTAGTATGGTTAAACCCGTCACCACAACCTGGGTTAAAAGGGAGAACTGGAAGCTACCTTTCTTTCTGGTACAGTTAACCCCAAATATTAAAATTGGTAGAGTGCCGAAAATTACAGTCCTGGATCACCAAAGTGTAACATGGGACAAATTAAAAAAAGGCATAAACATACTTCAAGGCGTCCCCTGCCAAAGGTTTGGGTATTCAGCGGCGAACTGTGAAATGCAGCATCGTTGCCGAAATGCGGTCAAGATCATAATGCCGAGGAGTGCCCTTTGGGTAAAGAAAGGGTGGAAGACAAAACCTTTTTAAAGTGTGCAGTATATCTGAATGGGGGACATCCCGCTAACTACCGAGGTTGTCCTAAATATCGAGAATTATCGTCGAAGAATGTGACTCAGCAGAAAAAAACTGAGGTAAACCGCACAAGATCAATGACTGTAACACCTCAGCGGTCTTACGCACAAATAGCGAGAGGTGAGGGAAACCCGACACCGGCTCCAACACTGATACCACAAATACTTCGGCACAGACTGAAACAAACAAATAAACAAGATCCACTCGCACTTGCCCAGTCTAAATAAAAAGTCAATACAAACCCTTCAACCAAAAGATCAATTAAAGCTCTTCTCGTGAATGTAAATTTACTTATAAGGACCGAAACAAGAACTAGTATTTTCAACCTGCTGCAACACGAAAATCCTGATGTGCTTATGGGTGGGGAAACTAAGTTAAACCAGAGGCATAAACTTTGGCACAAAAAGCTATGATATTATACGAAGAGACCGACCCAGTTCCTCACAATGGGGAGGTGTCGCAATCTTTATTAGAAAAGGACACCAACACAAAGTCATATATTGTGGAGAAGTGCGCAGGTTCCGGGCGCTTGAAGCATGCATCGTACGCATCCCACTTCAGCAAGGAAGGGGGCTGTATGCTATCTCGGTTTATGCACCCGAGTAACATCAGTATAATCTCTTTATAGCAGAACTTGCGACTCTCTTTCGACACTTGCAACTCCAACTGGATAAAAACTACTTTATTAAGGGTGAGGACATGAACGCCAAACACAAAGATTGGGGAAATTGTATGTCCAACAGTAGAGGAAATCAACTGGCTGGTTAGATCACTATCACGTAGAATATAAGACTAACCTTATAGCTACGGAATATCCATCGTTCCCTAGAGGTATATCCCATCTAGATATCATGGTTATTGACACACGACTGAGACTATTTATCACCAACAGACATAACAGAAACTGTTTACGGACAATTGAATACGATAGTATTCAACTGTGCATTCACGGCCGTAATAAAGCTTTCAAACGAACTGGCGGAACTGAAGGAGTTCGTGGTTCCACAACCCTACAACTACGGGGCAATGCGATGGCCACGATTCATCAGATCGTTAACAAAAAAATTACGTTCGAACGATATCAATCTACCAACCAACAGAAGCCTAACAAATGATGAAATCGACAAACACATTCAACAAATGGACGAAACTATAAAACCAAACAATGGACAAAACAACAGAAACGGGCAATATGAACAACAATAAACGCACTTTACAGGGAAAAAAAGCAGATTGCCAACAAAACTAAAACAATTATACAGACACTTTACTGACAGACAAGACAAGGAGATAATATCACTGAAATCTCGATTAAAAGCTAACTAGATTAGCAACAAATTGGAATTGGAACAACAGAATTCAAGCTATAAAATCTAATAAACCGAATATGTTCCCACAAATTATTAAGATATTCAGGAGAAATAATGAAAATGAGATTCAGTGTCCCCACTTACCACGTAATGACGAAAACCAACAAATGTTAATTAACATTGGCATAGATAAAAAGAACGTTATCCTCAGTAATGACTTCTTCGTGATAGAAGATCCCTTAGAAAAGGCGAACACTGTGGGAGCTGGCTTCCAGGAAATGTACAAAGTAAATGAAAGCTTCACCGAAACTACGACTTGGAAAACAGAGTTCTGGTGAATCACTTGCATCTTCGAAATGAAATTTCAAATAGGCAATCAGAGAATCTCGGTTTTACCGAATTCAATGACGATAATTTGGCAAACGCTATTTATGCCAATATCAGGGCTAATAGCCTATTAATAACGAAGGAGGAGATCCAGTGTATCTTCGACTTACTAAGAAACAAAAAGTCAGTGGGAATAGATGGAGTACCAAATATCGTACTCAAGTATCTACCACCACTAATAATGGACATATACACAGCTCTATTTATCAACACGTTAAATAATACGCACTATCCCATGCGTTGGAAAACAGCAATCATTCAGCCTATACCAAAAAGAGGAAAGGACTGTACAAACCCAATGGACATGCGTTCGATAAGTTTACTTCCAAGCATCAGTACAGTATTCGAGAAAGTCATAAACAAAGCTTTGCGTAAATGGGTTCATGACAACAACATTATTCCAAATAATCAGTTTGGCTTTTGGGTAGGTCATGAAACCACACATGCTGCAGCTAAACTGGTTTCCGGCATACAATGGAATAAATGCAAGAACCAATGGACCGGGGCCTGTCTGACCGACTTGGAAGAAGCCTCCGACACCGTTTGGCTTGAAGGATTATATTACAAGATTGTTAGACAAGGCATGTATAAACCTCTACTTTATATACTTTATGATATGTTAAATAACAGGAGGTTTGTGGTCAAAAGTGGCAAAGTGACCTCCAGTACAACGTATTGTGGAGAACGAAGTCGTGGCACCGACATGGGCGCAGGGTTCTACTTCGCCCCCACAAATTAGAAGCTCCGCCGCGAACTGTACGCCAATTCTGCTTCGTTTTTATCTCCGGAGAAGATGATACGGCCGTCGATTAGTGAATGTGGAGCGGACACAGAACCAGAAATAAACACAGGATATTGTTTTATATAAATTCCTTTCCTTTTATTTTTCTAATGTTTAGTCGACGGGAAGTGCACTTTCACATTGTTCGTATTATTTGTATATTTTAATTTTAAGTAAACGCTATTTTTTAATTCCACTTTAACTGTTACTCGCGCAGGGTATCGGGAAATATCCCGGATTTCGTTTAAAAAAAGGACCCGGCTATATATCGATAAAACACACTGTTACTAAAATCTCTGGGGTTTAATTCACGACTCCGGGGCGTGTGCACTCCGATGCACACGCGAAAGGAGGTATACGACGACCGCTCTGGTCAGTGGTTTGGATGCGACTCACCGATATCCTCTCCAATAAGGATATCGTTTTTACCTAACACCAGAGACATGTAAAGTCTCTCTTGGTGGTATAGGAAACCAGATCTTGTGATAAAGGTCATGGTAGTATGTATGGTGATCGTTCAGATCGATGCTATTCACACGTGCTCGACAGCAGTGGAACAACGAAACAGGCAGGCGGATAAGACAATAGAAAGAAAATGACCAAATGCGCCGTTGGTAATGCGGGTCATTGTTTACGCGATGCCTCGTCGCTAATATCGACGTTGGGGGAAAAAAAGTGATAAAAGCAAATTGGATGTTTATGGCATCTCTGGCTGCAGTAGAAACCGGGTTCATATTTGCATTAGGAAATGCTGGAGAATTTGGTTTCGGCGTCTATTGCGCTAATTATATGCAGCTGCTTGGGTTGTTTATTGATAAGACAAACAAAAAAGGTTGCCAGGCAATGTGTATGAAAAGGTACATGACGCGGCTGGGAAAATAGACGGCGCAATATTTATGATCCCTGTCATGACGGTTACATTGAATGCAATCCGAATCATTTTGTTTACAGGAATTTGTCTGGTACCGAATTGGTTTAGAATACCAGATAAGCAAAGAAAGAAATCTTACGGAAAATTGTATGCGAAGGGATGCATGAGAAGCTAAGTTTTCTTTATAGGGATTTTAAGATTATAGATGGTGATCTATATAATGCGTGAAGCATTTACAGGTACTAATACTGTTGCATTAGCGAACCTAAGGAAGTTGGGTAGTAATTATGGGGGTTTTTTTAGGTAAGTGGACCGTGGGGTTTGGCGGAACCGCTACAGTATAATATCAAGAATGGTTTGCAACAGGGAGCGGTACTTTCTACCATGCCTTCTAACATTTATATTAGCGACATATTAAGCGCACTTCTTGACATCGATCAGTACCTGTATTTTCACAGACATGTGGAGGCAGCTTTGGTCAAAGCCAAGAAAACATATGCTATGACAAGGAGGCTATTCCAGAGTAGAAACGATTCGGGTGTTCGAAAGAAAATGTGTTAGAAGTAGGTCTCAGATTATATCGAACACCGGAATCTGACTACAAAAGGTATTATTCAAATGAGGCCTTATATAACGAAGCCTACATAAACGGGGTGGATCATTTTATGATCAAATTAATCAGAGGACATATTGCGAGAGCAACAGTTGCGTCCAATGACCTAATTTTTAGAGGTTATTATGCAAATACTTTGCATTTTGGGAGGATGCACCGCAATGTCTGTGTTCACAGAGGTGTTCCTCGAATTAGATATGAACGGTCTTATACAGGATGAATCAGGAGTTCCACTGATTTATCATGTAGGTAGATCTTCAGTAGACGGGCGATTGTGCCACGATCGAGAAGTTGTAGCGTCTCTAACAGATACACACACAATTCACAAGCAAAATAGTGAAGGACATCGAACGAAAATCGAATAAGAAAAATACATCAGAGCCATATACGTGGAGTATGGTCGAGTTTAAAAATCAAATTCAAAACTCGGCCAGTAGCCTGATGGGTAACGCTTAGGTTCAATTTTTGGTGATTCAAACTGTCATAGCGTCAGTTCGAATCACACGTTCTTCTTCACTATTATTTCAAACGCTATAAAGTCACGCGCAGCTCCTCAATAGTATACTGGTTAGTATACCCGCCTGTCATGCGGGAGACCGGGGTTCGATTCCCCGCCGGGGAGCCTCTGGCGCAAGACTAATGACCTTGCCCGGAAAAAACAAATCATTATGGAAAATTTAACAAGCCTCAGGACTTGCTAAATAAGGCCAAGACCGGTTCCAGGTTGTAGTGCCGATGATGATGATGATAAAGTCACGCGCACCGAAGAAGGGGTTTAGCGGTTCAATAGAGCTATTTCCCATAAAGACCGAGGTGACATTATTAAACAGCACCAACAGTTTTGGTGGTTGAATGGCAAATAAAGACCTATGTACTAAAGTCGGTAAAGTAACTCCAACATCAGCCAGCTTACACAGATTTAGCTCTTCTAGGGTAAGAGAATAGTAATTAAATAATTACTAATTTAGGTTCTTAAGAGATTACAAAAAAAAAATTAAAGTTTTTTTTTTTTGTTAACAGGGGTATTCTGGTCTAGACGCACGAATTTACCGCAATTTTTGAAGTGCTATAAAAAAAAGCAATCAATATTTTTTTTATGGGGGTTTATTAATATTTCAAGAATTTTTATGGGGTGTTTATTAATATTTCAAGAATACAGTAAAACATATTGAAAGTAAAAAATTCAAAATTCAAAAAGTTAGCAGCTGATGAAGTGGGGGATCTTTTTTAAAACAATACCCACAATTTTTCTAGTTCTACTGAACCGATTTACTTCAAATTTAGTATATGTCTTCCTTTTCTTTTCTATTGCATGAACTATCCTCATCCCAAAATTTCAATGTTAACTATTTTTAAAAAATTCGAAAAACTGAAAAAAAGTGGTACAAAAATAATTTTTTTTTCAAGCAGTCGCCATTTTGTTAAAAAAAATTTTTTTAAGTTTTTTTAGTTCCAACGATAGAGGCATTTCTGTAAATTAATAATCTTTTTTTTTCAGATTGCTAGGAGGGTTGAATCGTGGGTATGGTCGCGTGTCAATTTTTTGAGATTCCCCACTTCATCAGCTGATAACTTTTTGAATTTTGAATTTTTTACTTTCAATTTTTTTTACTGTATTCTTGAAATATTAATAAACATCCTATAAAAAAATGAATACTAAAAATATTGATTGCCTTTTTTTACAGCACTTCAAATATTGCGTTAAATTCGTGCGTCTAGACCAGAATACCCCCTTAATAAATATAAAGTAAAATAAAAAATTTTGGAAAAATGAAATGAAATGAATGGATACTGCAATCGTAATAATTTAATTTAATACTATAATTGAATTATACTTAATTTAGTTCGAAGGTTTACTGGACCTGTGTTCGACTTGGGAGCTGATTTTAGTATGTTCGATTTTAGCATGTTAATTCATTAGGTTTCGTCCGTGTAAGCCGTCTCAATTCGCGGGTAATATCCAAGAGCTGAATAGCTTCTACGTTGGTGTGATTATGTAGGAGTTTTTCGTGTTTGACAGCATATTCTTGGATAACTTTATTAATTTATTTGATTTCTAAGTCATCATGTATTTCCTGATTTGTCCCAAAACGGTACACGTTGGTTATGATGAGAAGGAATTTGTTCTGGCTTCGTTGAATTATTTCTCTATTGGATTGCTTTGTACAGCCCCATAATTGGATTCCGTAATCCCCGGTCATCTAATAACGAAAATTGATGATTCTGACTGTCGTCGAGTTTAGGCGATTTTTCCTTTTTTCTCTGCGAATGTTTGAAATCAAAGGTTTATATTTACAATCCAAGGACCCTAGACGAACTTAAGGCTAATATTCGCCCACGAATAGCCAGCATATCAGTCATGGCAAATTCATTACACAAAACATCAAGAAAACAATTCACAATGGAAATTATAGACCGCTCTCTATAGATAGTATAAAACTGTTCTTTAGGGCTGTCCTGACTGATCAAATGTTAGTCTTCTTGAACTTTAGGCATAACTCCCTCAACTCTTTCAATGACATATCAACTGCAGGGAAGAGCTTTCATCCAAGATTCTCAGATTGAAGTCGAGCCAACTATTTCTTAACAGTTGATTGCGATAGAGTACTTCCACATCACTTTTACCCGCCAGTGCCGCATTCATCCCTTTGTCGTTACTCCTTTACAATTTAGACGAATTGCAACAACTTACGCCAAAAAAAAAAATTACCCGAAACATCTAGACCACAACGATCATTTTCTACAATGAAACTGGATGTACTTCCGACAACTCTCAACTGAATCTCATTTAAATCAGCTTCTGACATTTTCTAGCCTCCAATAATAACGAGTTTTAAACTCGTTTAAATCACCTCAATGATGATCATTTTAGAGCGCAAACAAGGAATCTTGAGAACCTATTAAAAGATGATAAAATAGTGTTTACTTTCCTTTCCATTAAATGTCGCTTTGACTCCACATACGTAAACATACATATACCCCACTTATGGTTAAGAGACTCCCGACCTTGACCTGGTGGTTCCAGCGATTACATACATTTACCATAAAGCGCTCTTCAAATTGAAGATTTCACACACACGGGAGGTCGGAAATCAAACAGCAAAAAACTGTTGAATAATTTCATTAGAAAGTTCAATGACGGGTTTTTCATTCGCCACCGAATACTAAACTAGGTCAAAGGTATGTTAATAATGCTTGTGACACCCCAGCTAAGAGACATCGAATATGTATGTGCGATGGACGCACAGTGGCGGCAAATGGTACATCATGGATTTTCATTCACTAACCCAGTGCAACCGAGTGCAACTTAATCCATGAACTATCCAATATTCCTCGGCCCCGGTCAGACTGGTAAATGCAACTCCAAGTTTTATATAACAATGCGAGACAAAAGAACATTGTATAACTTTTAAATTTTAGGCAACACAAAAAGCTGAGGGATTATGCAACTGTCCAACTGAATTACAAATGCTTCTTCTTGGACTCGTTGGATGCAGACGTTGACGCCGTACAATAAAACTGCCGGCAAGTGGATCGAAAAAACAAAGGAGTTGATGCATCAACGTTTCGCACCTGCTTTTTTACAGTATTGTCGGTGGTTAGATGTCAACGTGCCATCCATCAACTCGCTTGCTTCTCTTGGTCAGTAGGGTCTTTGTCTGTTACCGAATTAAAGTTACAAATTGTTGGATCATTTTTTTTCCTGAGTTATGTAAAATCGGATTGCATATTAGTCTCGCGTCTTCGAGTGAAAGTATTTGAACTTGGAGGTAAACCACTAAAGAGGCAATTAACTCGCCTGTTCCAATATCAATACTACAGCAAAGTTGAATCAATTATTATTCTACAGTTACTCGAGGCAGCAATTAAACTAACCAGGTACTTATAGGAAAATGAGATTCGTTTATGGAATAAAAGTATGCGTCTTTTTTAATTCTGAAATATTTTATGGGCACTTCACTTTTTCTCGTAATTGAGTTGTTATTATTATTATCTAACCAGCAAAGCTAAAGTAGCAGGCATTTTAAAGTAAATGATTCCTCATAAAATGGATGAATTGAGGAACATTAAATATGTTGAAGGGTTAACATTACAAAAGAAATTGATAGTTCACTTATAAAACCAAAGAAAACCAACAAAACTTGTTTTCAATCTATAAAAAAATACGAGCACAAAAAGGAATTTTTTGTGTGTGTATTGTTTTTTTCTTACGCGCTAACATCCTGAAAGAACTAATAATACCCATAAAATAAAGACACAGAACAGGTATGAAAGTGGACAAGAGATAAGAAACCTAAACTGTCCCGAGTGTTGTGTATGTTCCATAAACAGATTTGGTCAACCAACTAACAGTGACCCTTAACCCTCTATTTGTAGACGCACACCTGACAAAATGAACGTCCCATTCATTCTTAAAATAGCCGACGCTTTTTTATTTGACCCTCAAATCATTGCAGACCTTTTTGGACAGATCTAGTCAACAAATCCTTTTCCGTGCCAGGTCTTGACCTTATATATTTACACACGCCTCTCGAAGCAATATCAGTCGATATCGCTACTGTGAACCAAAAGATTAACAATCTAATGGTTGACTACAACCCAAGGCCTAATGTGAGCATTTTTTCATCCACGCCATCCTCTTCCAGGTCAAGGAGTTTTTCCAACATTCATGCATTACCCTTCATTCATAAATGTTATATCAAACCCGGTTACACGAAAAAGGCTGTCAGAGGGTATCCGTCATCATGGACATTACATTGCAATGCTATCTGGAAAGCTCCGATATTATGATCCTTGAACTTTTAGCAACAGCCATGTAGAAGTTCGAAACGCTGGCATAACAACATAACTGTTACCGTTCTGGTAACATAGTAGTAACATCGAACACTACAAAGGCGTGTTCAAAGAAGTAAAACTGATTTATTGAAATCGATTGTAACTGGTAACGAGTCACGTGAGGGTTAGAAAATTCCTTAGACCAGCGTTTTAAAAAACCGAGGACTGAATTGGCCTTTAGGATCATTCATCAGGTTAAATTGGTCGTTATTTTTCCTCCATAACGATGTTGACTCTATAGCGGACACATTGGCAGACACGATTCTACTTGGCATGCGGACCTTTATTCCACACAGAGTAAAGAGTATCAAACCCAAGAGAAATATGTGGTTCGATTCCGGGTGCAGAGAAGCCATTAAGTCTAAAGAGTTGAGCTTCCGGTTGTATAAATCAAACAATACTGAGGAAAACAGGAAAAGATTTCAGAGAGCTAGAAATGACTGCAATGCGTATATTCAACGCGCCAAGTTCTTGGATGGCCAAAGTGTGAAGCAAAAAATACTACACTCTCCCACAGGTAGTAGAAACTTCTGGGCATTCGTGAAAAACATTTAAAACTCAGTCTCTTCATCCATTCCATCGCTTATAGTCGATGACAAACCAGTCACCACTGCAATAGAGAAGGCGAATCTACTTGCTGCACATTTTACAGCCAACTCAACGCTGCCTGGATCCACATCAGTTCCATCTCAACTTGAGCATAAGCAGCACACCATGACCATATTCGCTTCCGAACGCGTACTGTTGTCCGTGCACTCAAAGAGCTAAACGCACACAAATCCGCTGGTCCTGGTGGCATTCCCCCAATCCTCTTGAAGAGGTGTTCCTCTTCACACGCTAAACCACTGCGGAAACTCTTCCATTTGTCTTATTCTACTGCCCGTTTCCCAAATAGAGGGACGTCAGCGAACATTCGGCGAATTCTCAAAAAAGGGTGATACATCATCCCCTTCTTCTTATAGACTCATAGTACTAACTTCTATTCTCTCCAAGGTAATGGAATCACTTATCAAACGTCAACTTCCGAAATATCTGGAATCAAATTACCTCCTCAATGACCGCCAATATGGCTTTCGTAGCAACAGGTCCACAAGAGATCAGATGGCGCAACTTACCGAAAAGTGGAGGCATTCCATCCACTAATTCGGTGAAAGCAAGGTAGTCGCATTGGATATTTCAAAAGCCTCCGACAGAGTTTGGCATCCAGCCTTTTTGTCAAAATTACATTCATATGGAGTGGACAATTCCCTGATCCAATGGATAAGAGACTATCTTCTAGCCGTTCAATCCAAATGGTTCTTGATGGTGTCAAATCTGTCTCCCGTCAAATTAATAATGCTGTGCCCCAGGGTTAAAAATGATCTCTTGTCAATTACCCACCACCCAATTCATTCTATTGCTGATGATAGCACATCGAGTTTCCCATACTTATACCAACATCATCATCATCAGCATCGGCACTACAACCGGGAACGGATCTTGGCCTTATTTTGCAAGTCCTGAAGCTTGTTAAACTTTCCATAATGGTTTTTCTTTTTTTTCGGGCAAGGTCATTAGTCTTGCGCCAGAGGCTCCCCGACGGGGAATCAAACCCCGGTCTCCCGCGTGACAGGTGGGTATACTAACCACTATACTATCGAGGAGCCCACTTATACCAACACTCCCGTCCAAACTCTTCGAACGTCACTACCAACCAGCAACTTATGCTTGATACATTGAATTCAGACCTCAACAAAATATATCAGTGGGGATTATCTAACCGAGTAGAATTCAATGCCCTAAAAACTCAGTGCTGCCTCTTGTCTTCAAAGGTGAGCCCCAAAGTAAATATACTGTCTATGAACGGCACTTGCATCGACGATACCAAGGAACTATCAAACCTCGGCACTCGAATTAATTCGACTCTTAACTGGAATGACCACATATTTGAAGCTGCGAAAAGTGCAGCCAAATGTATGGGGTTCCTTAAGAGATGCAAAAGATACTTCACTCCATCCAACCTGGCCTCTATTTACAAGGCGTATAGTCGTCCAAAAATGGAGTTCAACTCCCATATTTGGTCAGGCACATCCAAAATTGCACTACACGTGCTCGACAGGATGCAAAAACGAGGAGTGAAACTTATTGGGGACCCGGCCGTAAGTCGATCAATTCCGTCGTTAGACCATAGGCGCAACGTATCATGCCTATCTATTTTCTATAGGTATTACCACGGTCGTTGCTCAACTGAACTTGCTGAATGTGTTCCGCCCCTTCAGACATTTTCCCGCGATACCCATCAATCTGTGAATGTGCATCAGTTCACGTTGAAAGTGGACTTTAGGCGCAGAAATAAACAGAGAGAGTCATTCTTTAGTCGAACCACACGAATGTGGAATGTTCTGCCTGATCATGTGTTTCCTGGCCGTTGCGATGTCCAGACATTCAAGACTTTGCTTATCCACTTCTTCTCCATCCGCTCGCACTGTGCTCTGACATTTAAGGGTACTTCCAAATCACTTTTTGTGCGCGCGTTAGTGGAATAAAAAAAACTAAGGCGGTGAGGAGGTATGAGTTTTACCCCTGGAATGGGGTAATAGGGAATTGATTTCAAGATTTCAGCGTAAAGATTGATGGTAGCATCTTCTACCGTCAGATGATCAAAATTGAATGAGAATTTATTGATGTAATCTTTAATAAGGCGAAAGTTTGCTTTGTGGAAGTCGTGTGAGTAAATGTCGCGGATTGGGATTGGCGGCGCTGCAGAATTATAGAAAAAAGACAGGGTAAGAGGCGGGTGACGACTGTCGATGGCAAACAGAACAAGGAGAGATGGGGCTGCTGAGGAATTATAAGGATCCGTCGTGAAAGTATGGTCTAGTTGTCTGCCTAGGTGGTTTACGACATTACTAATCTATATTACGCTTGAATCAGTTAGGTGGTCGATGAGAGGCATTCCTTGGCATTTTATGGCGTGGTGATATAGAAGAAATAAAGTATACCCGCCTGTCACGCGGGAAACCGGGGTTCCATTCCCCGTGGGCGAGCCTCTAGCGGAAGACTAATGACCTTGACCGGAAAAAAAAAGAAAAACCATTATGGAAAATTTAACAAGCCTCAGGACTTGCTAAATAAGGCCAAGACCGGTTCCCGGTTGTAGTACCGATGATGATGATGATGTAGAAGAAACGATTATCTGATAGAGTCCATTGTAAATGTGGGAGATTAAAGTCGCCAAAAACAACGACATCGTCCCGAGAGTCGCTTATCTCGCAAATGTGCTCAATGATTTTAGTTGCTAGTTCGTACGCTTCAGTGGACTGGGATGACATATGTTGATTTGCAGGGTAATTTGATTTTGACAGTGATATAATCGATCTTGGGCGAGGAGGATATAGCCACGAGGGTTGAGTCAAGGTTATTTTCGATGGCTATGAGCACACATGAAAAACGTTGTTTCGAGGAAAACGTGTTTAAAAATTTTCTGTTCAAATTTTGCGGAAAATTGGAAAAAAAAATGTCTCCATTTTGCAACGTAAAGAAGATGTTGTATACTATTTCTAATGATATCTAGTATATGAAACTGGGTTTTTTACAAAATCGATTTTTTGAAGAAAAAAAACCAGACTGCTCTCTTAGAAGAGATTGAGGAACGTTCACTCCTCTATTTCAGTTTAACATACGGAAGATTGTATTCGTACTTTCGCATTTTGTCGCCGTTTAATTCAGTAGTCACTTTTTAAAATTCAACATTCGCACCAACCTCAGAAACATGCTTATATTGCAATAATTATTACCCCTATACATGTCCCCTATACATCTAGTTACTTTCCACCATATATACCTATCTAATACATGTATATTTGCGTTTGTTTTTGTGCCTCGATACACGGCCGAATTTTTTTGCTGAAGCTGAGTTTCCTACATCCAGCCATCGTTTTTTAGAGTTTTTTGTCGCCCGGAGGAAATTATTTTAGAATATAGAAAGATAAATATTATAAAAAGTATTGGAAGTAAATTTTATTTAAACTACGTCAACCGAGTTCCGAATAATATCTTAGAACCCCCTACAAAATATGTAGACAAATCGTGTAAAGATAATGATAACAAGCTCCTTGGGCTCCAGAATAGTCATTCAAGAAGAATTTGTGCTAAAGAGGCAAAGCCTTAAATCCAAGTGGCGTGCTCCAACGATTGTGCACGTGAATTTGTCAATTTTGTCCGAACGCCGAACGCTTCACAATAAAAACCCACCCCACAAAGCAAAAGCAAAAAATGCACATGCAAGTTTTTGGCTAGAAAAAATATCAAACTCCTGAGACACTCGTTGTATTGACCAAATTTGGCCCCAAATAACTTATATTTCTTCCCCAAAATGAAGTTGGCAAAGAAAAAATATCGTTATGATACCATTAAGGACATTCACGAAAATTGTACTACACTATTAAACACAATTGCCAAAAGGACTACTATAACTGTTTCAAAACCCCTTTAAATTGATATGAGTTTCATTTTGTTTCAGAGGAGACTATTTTGAATCATTTCTCAAAGGTAAACATTCCTATCTATTTTTCATAGCCACACTCCTAACAGGTCTACGAAACATTGGTATATCATACCTCTTCCCTACTTTAGTTCATATCTTTTGGCTATGCGAAGAGGTAAAACTACTTTTGTAGAGCACCTCTAGATCATAAAATAAGTGAAGCACGAGCTCCTATGTGTAGGTTACATGCCAACTTTGTGCTGGTGAAACAAAAAATAAAAAATGTGGTAAATTGCAGCCTTAAAAATAATTTTAAAAAATGTTCCCGGTGCGATCGATGATTATTTCTTCATAATCAAGTTATGTAACTCTACATTTTACGTAGTGGATTTCATGAATAACGAACTGGGAACAGAGCACCGGGTATCTACTGCGTAGACTGAACTAGATGGGAAATGACATTTTCTTTAAACAAGTTCTACTTTCATTCGTCCCAAGGAGTGTACTCTCGTACCGCGATATCCATGCAAATTCAGAATTTATATATTTACTTAACTACGTATTTATCTTACTTGAAGACAGTATAGGGAATATATTATATTTGTACTTCTCCGATTCTCTCAGGCCTTCTCATTTCTTATTACCGGAAATACTTATCCAGTTAGCATGACAAATGAATTTGTTGTACTATAACCTTGAGATCTAACACTTGGCTTCGACATACTCAAACCCACATATCCTTCCTTTTACATATTACAAAGCAAATGCCCTCGCTTTGTCCATGAACTATCCTCTGTTAACTAACCAATCTTGACTTATGGTAGCGCTAACATTCGTATTATACTACGAACTCCCTAGCATTTCTATTCCACCTAAATATATGCAACGACTTTTGTTATTTGCGAATATCAAGTAATAATATAGTATAGAGTATTTTACGTAGTAGCATTCCACAAGCTAAGACTTTATTCCATCTGTAACCCTGCGAATATGTGACTAAAGGGGATTCAGATCCGCTCAATCGGAACTTGGCGCCCAACTTTAGTTTAAATATACTTCACACCTTAACGGTAGTTCAATTTGTAGGTAGTTCAAAAGTTTTAAGTTATGTTGTTATCTATTATATATTACAAGCAACGGTAGAGAGATTAAAACAATAATTAAACCAATAACCAATGATTAAACCAATAGGCTTATAAAATATTAATATAAATAATAATACCAGCACTAATTTCCATCAGCCTGCATTCCTTTCACATTGAATACTTTTTACGTATTTTTACATGGTGTTCCAGAAGATATTTCAAAATAATCATTTTTCAATAAAATATTAAATGAGTGTAATGAATTAAGAGTTACTTTCTTAAAGTAAGATCCTTGGGGATTTATTTCATCAAAATTATGGCGTCTAGATGTGTTATTGGCACTCTTTAAGCGTAACGAAAAATATTTGAGGAGTTTTATCGCTACAATTTCCGCCCAGATATTTGCTTTTAACCTACCCAGAGTCGCATATGCATAGGATTTTAAGTAACCTTAAAAGAAAAACCCATTGGTGTCAAACCGAGGTACAAGCCACTTGATATCAACTCACCGGAATATCAATTTTCCAGGCAAAATTTTCAAATTTCACGAGCAGCTGTTAAGACGTGTGGAATATTGCCCTATTCTACTGGAGCCACGTGTAAGGATGAAAACCAACAAAATTATATAAAGCGAGAATGAAAAAGTTCACCATTCGATCGACCGATAAAACACTTGTCCTTTTGTGATCGAGAAATCAGCAGTCTCGTGGACTGATTGGGGCTCGCCCTCTTCCCGTCTAAGGTTTTTCCATTGTCAATCTAGTCTACACCACCTTCTGTTCCCGTATTTTGATAAATTGAGTATTCGGTGCTTTTATAATGTGATGAATATTTTCTCCGCGCAATGACAGTAGTATTATCAATTTCTGTAAAACTCGTGCACATTCCGCCATTCCCGGAAAACGCTCTATAGCGGCGACGAGATCAGCTACCAATATATGCTCCACGTCTCTCACTACGGTTGAATTTGTATACGAAGCACAATAAGTAGAAAGCGAGATTTGGGACACCCTGCATTTTGTTTGCTTTATTTTTTTTATGAATTGACAAACTTCTTACAAGAGACATAACTATTCAAGTTTGTGGACCTTTTCTTCTAATGAAGCAAATGGAATTTTGTAATCTCTTTAAATGGAAATGCACAATTCATGTACGAGTGCATTAGAAGAGAGAAGAAAATTTGATGGGGAAAGAACATTGTTATCATGTGCCTTGATTGCATGATATTTTGGGACAAAAACGACCAAAACGTTTCACGTTAGAGAAGTTCACCTTAAGAACCCACAGTGTTTATCTGTCCACCAAAAATTGTCTTTTAATATAGAGCAGTGCACCCTTTATAAGTGATATAGTCATTTAGGGGAAGACGTATGTAACCTCAGTCAACATTGTGGTATTCGATGAAACAAAACAGTGCAAACGTCGTCAGGATGGTCGTGAAAAAAAAGCGAGAACAATAGTGTGTAAGTGTAAACGTGTGAACGGTGTTTACGTGTGAGCACGCGAACATTGTGAGTCCGCAAAAAAAAAAAAAAAAAAAAAAGGTGGTCCATGATATGGACGTAGATCAAATGGATGTCAAAATGGTGTTTCGGAGATAGCAATATACGGACTCAAATCTAAAGGCTAAACGTCATAAAGTCAATAAAAACAAGTATACAGACCTGACACGTCGAGTGACAGCAGCGACGGCGAAGACAACGCCCATGGTGCCCAGTACTCAGGGGCTGGAAACCAATTCCAAGACCTAGATGTCAGCGAAACAAATGCAGACGCCAGCAATCAGATCGAGGTTCTCAACAGACATCCATGAGATTAGTCTTAAGAATAAACAACTGCATAAACAAATGGAGGAAGTTGTTAAACTAAAAAACAATCTGAGCTAGAATAAGCGGAAATCGAAAATGGTACAACAACAACACCAAGAACAAAGACAATAGCAACCCACGAAAGCAAAGAAAACACGAAAAGATAAGGAAACTCAACAACAGAAATCACATCAACAACAACAGCAGCAACCACATCAACAGCAGAAAACATCTCAGCAGCTGCCAGTCAAAATAAGGAGAAAGTACCTCCTATCTACATCAGTTACATGGAGACAAAGGATTTTATTAAATTGGGTGAGTTGTGATGTAAAACTTTTAAAACAAAACGGATAAATAATCTTAAGATAAGTTTAACATGCGATGATTTAGAAGGGTATAGCAAAATTAAATCGGCATTGGGGAAATCGAAAAGCGAGTACTACACGTACACCCGTAAATCGGAGAAAACTGTCACCATGCTCCTTAAAGGAGTTGATCCTTCCTTTACTCCCGAATAAGTGATCGAGGAACTAAAAAGCTTCGAAAACGATACCTTGAAATTTACAGGTGTGAAACCATTTTCTACATCAAATTCTAGAAATCGCAACCGTAAGTTACCTTTCTTCATTGTGTCGCTAGGCCCCCAATAGTAAAATTGATGGACTTAGATATATTAAATACATTAGTCACCCAGCAATAAGTTGGGAGAGAATAAAGAAGTCCGACCGCGTATTGTAGTGTATGCGCTGTTAACACTTCGGTCATGTGGCAGCGAATTGCAATATGCATTTCACATGCGTCAAATGCCTAGATAAGCATATTATTGCGGTATGCCCATTCGGCAAAGAACAGCTCCCGGATAGAAATAAACTATCCTGTGTCCTCTGTAACAACTCAGGTCATCCTGCTAAGGTTGCCCTAAGTACCAACAACTAAAATCAAAGTTGGAAGCCAGAAAGAAGCAAGTTGAAGAATAGAAACGGATGAAAACTCGATCTTACAACAACTTCGTGGCACCAAGTGTGTCATATGCTCAAATGGCAGGCGGAATAAAAATGCACCAATCTTACAACGATCAATATCAACCAATATCATTAAAACGCCTGCTCCGGAGGCGCAAACTGATATAACAGCTATATTACTGGCCATACAAGCACACATAACTGCAACAGTTATTTGATGGCATCTCGGGGCGCCCGCTCGACGCTATAGGTTCGCCTCTCCCGAGAGAAGTCTAATAAAAAAAAAAAATTAAAAAAAAAAAGCATGCTGCATTTTTTTTAAAATAAATTCGAAAGAAATAAAAAAAAAGACGGAACAAATGGCTCGAACGGACATTATCTATTCGACCCTGTTTCCAGATGAACCCACACTTTAATCATAACATTCTCTTCGGCTTCAGTAATCCGAATGGAAAGATGGGATAATCTGAGCAATCTGCTGGAAGCTGAACGCCCAGATGTGCTTTTGGCTAGCGAAACTAAGCTAAACCAAAGGCACAAATTTTTTCTACAAAAATTATAAAGTAATTCGGCGAGATCGTCCAAACTTCACTCAAGGGCGTGGGGTCGCTGTCTTAGTTAAAAATGGTCTACAACACGAAGTCGTTTACAGGACAGATGTATATAAGTTCCGGCTGCTAGAAGCATCCATTATAGATATTCGTTTAAAAAGTCAAAGGCATCTATATGTGGTCTCTGTTTATGCTCCTGAAGCCCCCCAGTGTACACAATTGATCAATGAACTTGATACCCTTTTCCGAAGTCTCAAGTTAGACTCGGAAAATAATTATTTTTTTATGGTGGGAGATCGCATTTTCAGGCACAGTTTTTGAGGTAACTTTGTCTAGAACACAGGCCGCAATACGTTGTTAGACCGATGGGTAACAAAAACCATTGAACATAAACTAGAATTGTACGCTACAAGTTCGCCATCTTATCCAAGAGGAAATTCCTACTCGGATTTACTTATGTTGGACGAGCGAATACAATTATTAGATACGGATCTAACTACTCAAAATTGTCTTCGTACAATCGAGTACGGTAGCGATCATTATGGACTTGGCGTCGTAGTACATGTCCCAAACGAACACTCACAGCAGTATAAACAGGTCATCATCATCATCATCAGCACTACAACCGGGATCCGGACTTGGCCTTATTTAGCAAGCCTCTCCAACCTTTCTCAGGATGTCGCCGCATGCATTGGTTCACTACTTGATGGGTGCCAAAGTAGCTATCCAGGGGTCTCACGTGAAGACTGCATGTCAACTAGGACTGAACAGGGACAAGGATTGCCCTGGCCTTCGCCGGGTTGAAAGCAGAGACTTTGCCCTGTATTTACACAAGGATGAACTGACGGACATTCTTAGAACCATTAAGAACAAAAAATCTTCTGGAATAGGTAATATTTCAAACATTGTTCTAAAGTAGTGAAAGTTTACACTATTTTGTTCAATAACGCTCTACCTAATGCATATTATCCAACCCAATGGAAATCTGCAGTAGTCCATCCCATCCCCAAAAAGGGCGACGACAGGGGCAATCCAGCCAATCTTCGCTTGATTAGTTTGCTTCCGAACGGTATTGAGAAAATTATAAATAAAGCATTGACTAACTGGTGTAAGGAAAATGGTATTATTCCGAACAACCAGTTTGATTTCCGATCGCAACACGACACAGTTCATGCTGCGACAAAACTTGTTTTCGACATACAGTGGAATAAGGCGAAGCAACAATGCACAGGGGCATGTCTGGTTGACTTTGAAAAGGCTTTCGAAGTTATCAAATCTAGGTATGCCCGAATATTTATTATACATTATCAACGATATGATAATGGGTAAACAAATTGTGGTGAAATGTGGAGATATAATCTCTAACAAGACCTTCACATCGAAAACATTTATATTAGTGATCTAGTGGGTTCTTTCAACCATGCAATTGCGTCTGCCGACGACATTGTGGTGTATTGATCTGGAGAGAAGATTGATGTTATCAACAAAATTAAACAAAATCAAACATTTTTGCGACGACTGGAAATTAAAACTAAATTTCCAGGAAACAGAACTTTACAGAACGCCAATGTCCAGTGCATCAAGGGATACAAAACGGAATTGGAAAAAAAATTCCATTGCCGGAAGTAATAATCTTCCCCTACAAGTAAAAACTGTAGTCAGATACCTTGGTATCTGGCTTGATCAGTATCTTTACTTTGATAAGCATACAGCAGCTGCTCTTATAGCAGCTGAAAACGCATATGCAATGACACGAAGTTTCTTCTGTAGTACTCTCTGGAGCCCAAGGTGAAAATAATTTCATACTCGGCATTCATTCGATCAGTATTAGCGTATGGCTGCCCGGTATGGTATAACATATCCTCATTCTACATGGAGAAGTTTCGGATGTTCGAGAGGCAATGTTTGCATGGAACCCCAGAGTCGCAATAAAGAAATACTATCACAATAAAGTCCTGTATGACAAATCAGGACTAAACAGTATAGATAACTTCATTATCAAGATTATTCGTGGTCACACAACAAAGGCAATGTGCAGGGGAAATGATCTCATTTCGGGAGCATTCTATCCCAATGATATGCTTCTGGGGAGTACTCTCCAGAATGGGTCTGTAGCGATTCTAACAGATACACACACAATTTACAAGCAAAAATAGTGAAGAACACCGAACGAAAAAATCGAATAAGAAAAATACATCAGAACCGTATACCAAGCGATAACAAAAATAATTCACATCAGTGGAGTATAATCGAGTTTGGAAATCAAATTTTAAACACGGTCAGTAGCCTGATGTGTAACACTTAGGTACATTTTTTTTGTGATTCGAGCTGTCATAGCGTCAGTTCGAATCACACGATCTTCTTCACTATTATTTCAAACGCTATAGGTCCATTCCCCCAGAAGCGTTCGCTTTCTTGGATAAGAAAAGACTTATCCAAGACAAACATGGAGTCCCTATTATTTACCACGCTTTCCGTGGTGCCAGGAATAAACGAATTCTCCATGATAACGATGTCTCTATTATTCTAGATCACCTGCGTTTTAGTATGGTGATCGGTGGAAGAGATAAATCAATAACAGGTCGATCTCATTCCAACTGGTGGTGGATCAGTGATGAAGAAAGGACTATACGTCCCCAAACATAGCATGCCTCTCAGGCGCACCGCTTTCCTCCTCCCTATCCCCAATTCGTAATTATTTTTTTATTTGTATTATTTGGTTATGTTTGTATGTTTCGTATCGTTTTTTTATTTTTGCTTGTCAACCCCCCTATATAGGTATTAAAAACAAAGAAAAAAAAACATGATATAGAAAGAATGGAACAAATTGTAAAAATAAAACATGTCAATGATTGTGATATGTTATAAAAACGCTATTTATTGTACGCCGAAAGGAATAAAAACAACAAAAGATTGATAATGTTTCATTTAGAGTGCTTGCGAAGAGCCAGTGAGTTAATGTAAGAATGATATTTGTAAAATAGAATTTAACATTCAGTACCTGGCTGACTTTCAAACAGACAACTTGTCTCGCAGTTTTGCTCGTGCTAGTTATCTTAATCAACCGTTATTTTCACAATAATTTTCACAATTTAATTATCATTATCTTGTTTTCTTTGCCTCGTTTTCCGCATACAAAAATTTGAACAAGTGTTATAACCGTTAAGTTATGGCCCCTGGGCCACGTGTATTAAATAAAATCAAGCGCAAACGGTTGCGTTACGACCCCGTTATTGGAGGCCAAACACCTCCCGATAAACTTTCAAAAGTGAACAATAAAGTTCTAGAAAAATCTAAAATGTGTTCAAACACTAACTTTTTTCAACCACTTCAAAGTCTGATGGAAGACTCTCCTGAAATGGATCCGACCAATGACGAACAGTGCGCAGAACTTCCTAAAGAAACCGTTCCGCCAATTGTGGTATTAAAAACAACTAGTGCTCAAGTGCGTGATATTTTGAGCAACATTAAGATAGACAAATACTTAATCAAAAACATTTCGCTTGGGCAAAAAATATGTGCCCCAACAATGGACATTTATAATAAAATCAGAACCGAACTCTTACGGTTAAAATGTGAGTTTTTCACCCACTCACGTAAGGAAAATCGTCCATTAAAGGTAGTGTTATCCGGGCTAGACTTAATAAGCAACGATATATTGAAAAATGAGTTAATTGCACTCGGGATTAAGTGCCTAGATGTTAAAACCATCACATTAAATCCGTCAACAAAAGCCCTGTACAAACACTACTTGTACATCGTCTACATTCAACGCGGTACAGTTAAATTAAACGAACTAAAACGGAACTACTCAACCTTGTTCAAAACCATCGTTCGCTGGGACTTTAAAAAACATAATCCAGGTAAGGTCACGCAATGTCACAATTGCCAGCTATATGGTCACGGCTCGATGCATTGTCATATAAATAGCTTCTGTGCAATATGTTCGGGAAACCATAAAACATCCGACTGCAAAACAAATGAGGTCATCAAGTGTGCAAATTGTAGTGGGCCACATAAATCCACCGATCCAGAATGCATAAGCCGAAAGCAGTACATAGACATTCGCCGCAAATTATCCCCACGCGGACGTGGTATAGGAAATACAACCTTCCTACAGCCTCCGGGTGACAAACAGCAGACAGTGCCCGACCGATTATCCATTGATAATTTTCCTCCACTACCCCGATCTGTGCGTCAACCTTCACTTCCTTCATCCACCTGGGCTTCTGGCCTCCATCAAACCCAGCAACCTTCCAATAGTGATACGACACACACGAAGAAAAATCCGTCAGAAACATTAACTAATGATAACCTGTTCCCATTTAGCGAGATAAACTCTCTTCTTAATGAAGTTGTAACCAAGCTTAGTGCTTGTCAAACCAAAGCTGACCAATTTAACGTCATTACTTCATTAGCTATTAAGTACATATACTCGGAAAAAACATGTTAAGAAACTCTCTTAACATCATAACTTGGAATGCGAGAAGCATCAAAAACAAAAAGCATGCATTTTTTAGTTTCTTGATAAATTTTAATATTGACATTGCACTTGTTTCAGAAACCTGGCTCAAACAAGACATTTCTTTCTCACATCAAAATTACATATGTTATCGCCTAGACAGGGTACATGCTAGTGGTGGAGGTGTCGCCATTGTTGTGAAAAAATGTATAGAACATTCCTTGCGTCCTTCATTGCGCCTTAAGTTAATTGAGGAAATTAGTATAGAGGTAACATTAAGTGACAATTCCAAGGTGAGTCTTTTTTCGGTCTATTTCCCTGGAGGAAATAGAAACCTAGAGAAATCTACTTACTTTAAGCGGGATCTGCAAAAATTGTATAGAGTCAACACTCAAAACAAGGTAATTATTGGTGGTGATCTAAACTGCAGACATCAGTCGTGGAATTGTCTTAGGGCAAACAGCTGGGGTAACATTTTACTAGATGTTGCTGAATCCAGCCCAAGTTTTTCCATACTTTATCCACTTCTTCCCACCTATATCCCAGCGAGTGCTAACAAGAACCCCTCAACTCTTGATCTATATATCACTAATATTCCAAATTACTGCACAGTACCATTAACTCTAAATGCGTTAAGTTCAGACCACCTTCCGATCAGCCTCACAGTGAATCATACAGTAGTTGTAAATCGTACCAGTTTATACCACAACTATTCCGCCGCCAACTGGAATTGTTATAAATCATATATAAACACGAACTTGGTTCTAGGTGATACCAGCCTAAATTCTATAACCTGCAGCGAGCACATTGATATCCTATGCAACAATTTTGTTTCTATTATCAATAGAGCGGCCGATCTTGCGATACCTAAATGTTCCACTGCTCCAGTTGATAAGGCACCGCTTCCTGAAAATATCTTACATCTGATTAGGCTACGAAACTCTGAAAGAAGAAAATGGCTGCGTTATAGAATTGATTGTTTTCTAGTTAATGTTAAAGTCTTAAATAATATCATTAAAAACGAAATCTCAACATATAGGAACAAGTGTTGGAATAAACACCTTTCCTCTCTTGACAAAGCTAGCAAACCGTTCTGGAAAATATCAAAAATTATGAAAAAGAGAGGGTCAAGTATTCCTCCGTTTAAAGTTCACGACAAGTTGTTTATTTCTTCAGTGGAGAAATCGAACCTACTTGCTAACACGTTTAGTAAGAACCACTCCATATCTATGCATCTAAGCGACGCGTATACTGAAGCTGAAGTTGCTAACACTATCCATGTACTTTCTCAAACACCAGCTGAAAGTACTTACACAACTAATATCAGCAAAGTTAAAGAATTGATAAAAAAATCGAAATCAAAAAAGGCTGCGGGTCTCGATAATATTAACAACAAATTAATCAAAGCACTTCCACCTGCTGCAAGTAACTATTTAACGTTCATTTTCAACGCTTGTCTTAAGAATTGTTATTTTCCGGACTGTTGGAAAACAGCAAAAGTAATACCTATCCCGAAACCCGGCAAACCAAAGAACAGCCCCGAAAGCTACAGACCTATTAGTCTACTTAGCTGTCTAAGTAAGCTCTTAGAAAAAATCATTAAGGAAAGGCTTGATCGTTTTGTGGAAGACAATAACATCTTACCAAACTTTCAGTTCGGTTTCCGTAGTGGTCACAGCACAATCCACCAAGTCTTGCGCATTAAAAACCACATAGCTGGTAAATTCATCGACAAGGAGTCAACGGGACTAGTTCTTCTAGACATCGAAAAAGCTTTTGATACGGTATGGCACGATGCCTTGATTTATAAGCTACTAAAACTTAAGCTGCCAATACCGCTTATCAAAATTATCCAGAGCTTTCTTCGTTCGAGAAAATATGTTGTGAGTTTAGGAACCGACATATCCTCTACTCACCAAATCCACCATGGTGTACCCCAGGGCTCGGTCCTTGGTCCCATATTATTTACATTGTTTGTCGCAGATTTACCATGTCTAGGTGAAAACATTCAGGTAGCTATGTTTGCCGATCATACGGCCATTTTCTCTTCGGGTGCCTTATTCACTAATGTCTACAACTCTTTGCAAGCAGCTCTTGACAAGCTAGCAGTATATTACAGGAAATGGAAAATAAAAATAAATGGTAATAAAACACAAGCTGTCTGGTTTTCGAGATGTAGGAAACACTGTTACCTACCAAATGGCACTAAACTCAGTATGTGTGCAGTTGATATTGATTGGTCCGAAGAGTGTAGATATCTAGGTATTATTCTAGATAAAAAACTCATCTTTCAAAAACACATCACTACCACAATTGACAAAATAAACAAAGTCGTAAGAGTTATGTATCCATTAGTGTGTAGAAAATCAAAGCTTAGCATCGAAAATAAAATTATAATATTTAAAACCATTTTTCAAGCTATACTCCTGTACGGGGCGCCTGTATGGTGAAATTGTGCTCGCACACACAAAATAAAATTGCAAAGGTGTCAAAATAAAATATTGAAAATGTTGCTGAATTTGCCATGGCATTATTCGACACATGAACTACATGAAAACGCCAACGTTAAACCGGTAGAGTTCCTTATTGACAAAATCAATCGAAACTTCTTCGTCAATTGTTCTTTTTCTGACAATGTTCTCGTTTCCCGTCTTGCGTTATCCTAAGTCACTACATATGTACTCTGTCTATGAAAATTATATCGAGGTCATTACTACATAAAATAACCGGAAGCTCGTGCAATATTAGTCTAAGATTCATATAAGGGTTTTTTATTGTAGTTTTCCCTTAATTTATTATTTGTTATTCATTAAAATTGTGCTATTGTCGTTATATAGATTTAAGATTATAGTTGTAAAGGAATTGCTATCCTAAATCTCTTAAGTACTAGTTGTAAAATATACCATAAATGTAATTATCTACTAAATAAAAATTGAATTGAATTGAATTTAACATTTAGTCTTAAGTAAAATCTGTAATTGAATTGTTAATAAATGTGGAGATAATACTAAAAAAAAGACATGAAAGAAAAAAGACATAAGCAAGGCGTGTTCTGCCTGCACTCATATGCCGAAGTCAAACATATATGACTCAAAATTAATACAATGTACATCCAGTAATGATATCCCCTTTTTTTGTGATTTTAACCTTCCAGAATTTGGACTTTATCATATGTTCAGTATCTTATATATACATATCATATCGTCCCTCTGCCAAGAAATACACCTTCATAGATCATCTAGCAGGCTCAAGCATCTACCTAGTTATTAATATCTTAAATTACATGGGTGGGCAGTTGGACTACACACAATTCCATTGAATTCTTACTTTTATTCTGCTCTCTTCCCCTTTTTACTATATGAATTTCCACCTCTTATCCTGTCTTTTACCACGCCTCCCCGTTTCTAGTTTACAGTATGGCCTAAATAGTCGCCGCTATATTCATAAATAACTGTTCCTTTATTTTTTCACCTCCGCTTTCGAAAATCTTCTATCTATCCCTTTTACTAACATTTGGAAAACCTCTTCTGCTACCCATTTACATGAAAAAGATACAAACCCCCAAAATCCCAGTAAAGCCTTCGCCAAATTTTCCCGTTAGCTTACATTCTTAAAATTATCCATCCCCGGCTTTGACCCAGCTTGTTGGAATGGCTGTTTTCTTACCAGAAAAATCCGACTTACATTGAAAGTTTCAGATTTATTTTATTCGGTAATTACATAGCTACCTCCGGCTTGTCTCAAGTCCGCTGCTTTTTATTTAACTACAAAAGTGATATAGTCATCAAACGCTCTTATATCTGAATTTACGGGTATGCTAATGATGCAAACATGTTTAAGACTATTACTTCACAATTTAATCCGCCTCGATAAGTTTTCGGTTTGATGTCAAATAGGATTTAGATCTTAATATTACCAATGATATTCATATAACAGCACTCATACTCAAAAGTCAATCCATAATTATAGCCCAACCGATTCGTGAGTATGTCATATTTTAACAGAAACATAAATAGAGGACATCGCAACCTAGCCGTTGTTACTTAACTTCTCTTTGATCTGTGTGAGATATCGCCCTACAGCAGACACTTTTCATCTGTGTGTGCGACTTCCCACCCGTAATCTATCCACTTATCTACGGTCGATCCACGCACGTGGAACACCAACGGTAATCCGGATTCGTCTTGAATGAGGCTGTGGTGTTTCTAACAGATACACGCACAATATACAAGCAAATGCTGAAGAACACCGAAAGAAAGCGGAATAAGAAAATGCGTCAGCCGTATACCAAGCACATCAGTTGAATGTACTTGAGTTTGGCAATCGAATTCGTACACGTGGCAGTAACCTGATGCTTCAATGCTTCGCTTCTCATCCGTTTCTCCGTGTGTTCAATTCACCATCTTGACTATCTTTGCTTAACGCTATAATTGGTGACCCCAACGTGATCTGTGTACGAATAGCACACGCACTCCCATAGTAAAACAGGACTTTACTACTACGGTCCCGACTTCGCTCGTACGGTCCTCGCTCCGTCGTTCGCACACGAAGTTCATCGTAACAAAGTTACTGAGGAGGGGGAGTGTGGCGTTTCTAACAGATACACACACAATACACAAGCGCATAGTAAAGAACACCGAACGAAAATCGAATAAAAAAAAGGATCAGCCGTTCCCTAGCAATAATATAGCAATTCCACATCAGTTGAGTGTACTTGAGTTTAGAAATCGAATTCGTACACGCGGTAGTGGCGTGCTGTGTTGAGCATTAAGTCAATCGTTTAGTGATTCTGACCGGCATAGTGTTGGTTCGAATCACACGTTCTTCACTATCATTGCAATACGCTATAAGGCTAATCATATCACGGTAAAGAAATACCTCTGGTGGAACAAGTCCATTGCGACGAATTCTCTCATAAACGTCATATTTGGGTAATAGGGCCCGCAAATTAAATCGGAGGATGAACATATTATTCTTGCAGTATATCCTCGGATCAATTTAATCATAAAAACATCTATCGTGTTTATATTAGCTCCATTATAGAAAACTTCATTGGGATAGTATTTTTTGTAGTTAAATTTCGGAGTTGGATATAAACCAAGGCAAGTTCTGAGGCATCTGAATGCGAAAATAGGTCGGGAGCCGGTTTTCAGGCCCTACGCACGTTCCCGTAGTTTGCATGAGAACACCAATGACAATGGACTACGAGTCATCGAACTGACAGCATCAAAAAACGTAGTCGCTGCAAGTACAAGGTTTCCGTGTAAAGATATCCACAAAGCCACCTGGGTATCACCTGATGGAGCCACTTGCAACCAAATTGACTCTGGTGGAACAAGTCCATTGCGACGAACTCTCTCATAATACGTCATAATACGTCATATTTGGGTAATAGGGCCGGAAAATTAAATCGTTGGATGTTCTTGCAGCATGTCCTCGCATCAATTTCATCATAAAATTATCTATCCTGTTTATGTTAGCTCCATTATATAAAACGTCATTGGGATAGTATTTTTTGTTCTGAGGCATCTGAATCCGAAAATAGGTCGGGAGCCGGTTTTCAGGCACTACGCAGGTTCCCATAGTTTGCGTGAGAATACCAATGACAATGGACTCCGAGTCATCGAACTGGCAGCATCAAAAAACGTAGTCGTTGCAAGTACCAGGTTTCCGTGTAAAGATATCCACAAAGCCACCTGGGTATCACCCGATGGAGCCACTCGAAACCAAATTGACCACGTGTTGATAGATCGGCGCCACTCCTCGAGCCTGATGACGGTACAAACGTACCGAGATGCCAACGTCGACAAAAGAAAAGTGCTTGGAAAAAAACCATGTCTGTGAAATAGAGAAAAGTAGAGAGCGAGGTCCGCACCAGGCGCGGAAGTTCTATCAAATAATCCGCAGTATGACGCAGTACACGCCACGCTGCACTTACTGCAAGCATAAAGGGGGTAATATGAACACCGATCCTGAAGATGTTCTGGAGCGATGGGAAGTGCACTTCAATGAATTGTTAAATGGTCACCTCACAGAAGAATTGGAGGCTCCACCAATGCAAAATCAACACCAAATGCTTCCGTCACCAAGCATTAAGGAATCATTAAAAGCCATAAGACAGCTCTAATCAAATAAAGCCCCCGGAGCTGATGACATACTAGCTGAACTGATCAAACAAGGAGGGACAGCGTTACATCACGCAATTCATGGGATCGTGGTGCACGTATGGGAGCAAGAGGAGTGCCGGAAGATTGGCGTCGTGGAATAATTTGCCCCATACATAAAAAGGGAGATATCACGCTGTGCAACAACTATAGGGGTATAACATTGCTGAGTACCGCCTATAAGATACTCTCCTCTATCCTACAAGATCGGATGGCGCCATACGCTAAAGTCAGCATTGGTCAATATCAGTGTGGCTTCATCTCAGTCAAATCAGCGATTGATCAGATATTCACCCCTAAGCAGGCGATGGAAAAATGTCTAGAATTTAAAATCCCATTATATCATCATATATAGACTTTAAGGTCGCCTACGACAGCATAGCCAGGGTAGAACTATATAATGCCATGAGAGAGTTCGCACTCCAATCAAATTGATACGACTTTGTAGGTTGTCCATGACCAACGTAGCTAGTCAAGTAAAAATAGCAGGATTGCTGTCCAAACCAATAAACATTTATAATGGACTCCAAGGGGACGGTCTGGCCTGCCTCCTCTTCAACCTGGCGTTGGAGAAAGCAATCCGTGACTCTGGCGTTACAACAAGAGGGACTATTGTCACCAAATCCAGCCAGATACTTGCCTACGCAGATGACATCGACATCATCGGTAGAACCGAATCGGCTGTACAGGACTCCTTCACCCAGATCGAGCAGGCAGCACAAAAACTAGGACTGCACATTAATGAGGGGAAAACTAAGTACATGGTGGCAACCTCTGCGAAGAGAAGATCTAACGTTGGTCAAACTATCAGGGTAGTGGAGCACGAATTTGAAGTAGTGCGGTCGTTTAACTATCTTGGGTCAATAGTATCAGCCGATAATAATATGGAAGAAGAAATACGCGAATGGCTGATTAAATCCAACAAAGCCTACTATGGTCTATCAAGGCTCTTTAAATCCCGAAATTTATCCAGAACATCCAAGCTACTACTGTACAAGACCATGGTCCAGTACTCATGTACGGATCCGAGATCTGGGTGCTCAATAAAAGGTACTCGGAACTCTTAACCGCGTTCGAGAGTAAGGTCTTAAGGAGAATTGTTGGTCCCGTATGTGGGGGAGGACGATTCCGGAGACGCTACAGCCATGAGTTGTACGCGATCTACCTTGAAGAAAAAGAAAAGAAAAATCAAGGTCGGTATACTCCGGTGGGCGGGACACCTAGCTCCAATGAGCGAAGAGGAGCCTGTTCGGAAAGTCCTTTGTGGCAGGATGTATGGAAGGAGACAGCGCGGCAGACCTTGTCTGCGATGAAGGGATGGCGTAGACCAGGACGCTCAGAGCCTGGGTGTGCCAAACTGGATGACATCGGCTCGAAATCGGGACCGGTGGAGAGATTTGTTAAATAAGGCCAAGACCGGATCCCGGTTGTAGTGCCGATGATTATGATGATGATGATGGAGAAGTTCTGAGGCATTGCCTTTCGAAAACCCGAATCTTCTCCTTTAGATGTGGACCTACATTGAACCACACTATGCATCATAGGTGATCATTGGCCTGATGGGGGCCATGTAGCATATGACTTTAACTCGATTGCCAAGTTAGCTACTGTGAAATAGCCTTTTTGTCATAGCAAAAGTCCTCTTTACTTTGGCCAAAGCAGCCTCCATGTGATTGTTAAAGTATAGGTATTGGTCCAGCCCAATAACCCGGGTTTTTGACTACATATTAAGTCTCTATTGTCTGTTGGTAAGGCCTCATGATAACGAATTTTCGGTAATTTTTCCTTGTATCGGAAGTAGCCCGATGCAACGGTGTTCTAAACAGGATAGTTTTACAGTTCTGGACATTGATTTTGAGTTTCCAATCGACACAGTAGCGCTGAACCTCGTTGAAGTCCGGCTCCAATCGGCTGTTAATGATCTTAATTTTCGGGGCTGATCTGTAAATTATGAGATCGTCTACATACGCAATGGCTTGTTGACTCCTAATTCGCTAGTGTATATGCTGAAAAAAATCGGAGATAGTATCGCTCCCTGTTGCAGGTCATTCTTCATTTTAAAAACAACGTTGAATGTCACGTCTCCCCTTTTTACAATAAATGTTCTATCTTTTAACATACTATAAAGTATACGAGGGTGGACTAAAAAGTTTCCGGCCTGTCAAAGATTCAAGACATTTTTTCTTAAAATTTATTTTTATTTTTCTACATAGTCTCTTTGTAACCCTACACACTTCTCCCAGCGATTCTCCCATCTCCCTAACCTGACCAAATAGTACTCGGCATTTTTCTCTACAAAATAAATGTTCACGAAGGTGATTGCCTCCTCATTTGACGAAAATCTCTGTCCTCCGAGTGCAATTTTTATATTAGGGAACAAAAAGAAGTCGCTTGGGGTAAATCTTGTGAGTAAGGCGGATGGCCAAGCAATTCAAACTGTAATTCGTAGATTTTCGCCATGGCAACCGCTGAGGTGTGAGATGGTGCGGTGTCTTGGTGAAACAGGATTTTCTTTTTCTGCAAATGTGGCCGCTTTTCCACAATTTCTGCCCTCAGTTGGTCAAGTAATGATGCTTAGTATGATCCTGTAATGGTTTTCCTTTTTGAAGTTAATCGATTAAGATGACTCCATGACTATCTCAAAAAACAGTCGCCATCATGTTCCCGGCCGAAAAAAAACAGGTTTTGGTTTTTTTGGAGCCGATTCCCCTTTGCAGTCCACTATTTTGAGTGTATTTTTGTTTCGGGCGTATAATGGTGTATTCAAGTTTCATCGAGAGTAATTAATCGGCGCCAAAGCTCGGATTTATTGCGCCAACAGAACGTTGGAAATGTTCATTCAAACACGTCCTCCGCGTGTTCTCCATGTCAATCAGACAGGCACCTGTGCATTGGTTCTTGAATGCCGGTCATCAGTTTGGCTGCGGCATGGGAGGTTTCGTGTCCTATCTTAAAACCAAACTGATTATTTGGGATAATGCCATTGTCCTCAACCCATCTTGGCAGCGTTTAATTTACTACCTCGTCAAATACTTTACTAATAGTCAGTTATAAGCTAATCGATCGCAGGTTCAATAGGTTTGAGCTATCCTCTCCCTTTGTTGGGATAGGCTGTACGATGGCTGTTTTCCAGCGCGTACATTATTCAAGGCGTTGTTAAACAGAGTTGTGTATATATCAATTATTTTTTATTTTACTTCTCCCAGGAAAAGCGAACCTATAGTGCTGAGGCAGCGCCCTGGGATGCTATTTTTTTCTCGACCGGGTCCATCACCCAAGCTTCGAAAGATGCTCACGCATTTCTCGCAACCATTTAACGAAGCCTATAGCTTAGTGGGGTGGTATGTTACGGGGCGCATGGGCTTTGGAACCCTACCTATCACTCAGTAATTGCGCTGAACTGCACAATACCAAGAGTCGTCAATTGAACCTACAATCAGATGCACGATACAACTTCCTTACCAACTCAGCCATTGAGGCGGTGATAAATTTGGCATTGGGGGAAGGTGTTTGAGTAAAATGTTGGGAAATACATACATCGATTCCTACTGATTTTTTGTTTTTCAGTGACTCGAAGATTCCCTGGATTCCTTCCTTATGTATTAATAGGCTATTAGAACTGTCGGTAATGATAACGGTATTTGCCTTTATTTCGTCATTGAATTCGATAAAACCGAAATTCTCTGATAGACCTCAGTGATAGCATCTCCTGATCGTGTCTGTCTGTGAAGCGTCTGTATAGTAGTTTTAGTTTAGAGAGCAGCTGCTTTTTATTTCTTGTAAAGTGCGTTGATAGTTGCGTTTCGATACATGTTTAAGTTGTCAGTAGGTGTTATTTTTGGTATTGTTTTGTCCATTGTTCGTTTTATGGTTTCATCCACTTTTTGTATACACTCGTCGATTTCGTCATTCCACAGATTTCTATTTGCTGGTGGATTAACAGCGTTCGAACGCAGTTCTCTTGTGAGAGCCCTCGTGAAGTGCGGCCATCGCATTCATCCACATTTGAACGATTGCGGGACCGCACATTTTTCGAGTTCCAAGAGATCGCTCGGAGGCTCTATCACCACAGCGAATGCACAATGATCCGATCGTAGTCAATCGTTCGTAAGCAGTTTCTGTTTCGTCTGATAGTCGTGAGTCAATAAACATAATGTTTTCTCTGGGAAACGCTGTATATTCCGTAGCTAGTAGCTCAGTTTTATATTCAAGGTGGTGTTGATCTAACCAGGCAGCTAATTGATTTTCCTTGGTATTAGGTATATTATTTCCCCAATCTCTATGTTTGGCGTTCAAAACGCCATCCACGATTAAATAATTCCTTTCCGATTGAAGTTGCAAGCATCTAAAGAGGGTTTCGAGCTCTGCAATAAAAAAGTTAAATTGCTGTGCTTCAGATGCATATACCGAGATCACGTACGCCCCTCTTCCCTATTGAAGGGATATGCGTACGGTGCAAGCTTCCAGCATCTGGAACCTGGACACTTCTCCACTATATATGACCTTATGACCTTTTTTAACGAAGATAGCAACCCCTCCCCTTAAAGGAGTTCGGACGGTCCTGTCGTATGATATTGTAATCATTGCGCCTTATTTCATGTCTCTGGTTTAGTTTCGTATCACTAACAAGAAGCATGTCAGGGTTTTTGTCTTGCAACAATTTGAATAGAAAGGCTCTTCTCTCGATTCTGATCAGCGAATTCACATTTACGACAAGAACCTTAATGGTTTTTTCTGTTGGCGAGTTTATATTGACCGTTTATTTATGTTCGGCAGGTACGAATAGATCCAATCTAGTCGTGGCCCCGCTCATTTATTTGTTTTTGAATTTCAATAGAGTGTAAGATTGTGAACACATCTGCCTGGGTTAGTGTTAGTGTTAGTTCCGACTAGGTAAGGATCCGGTCTGTTACTATCGATGTATTTTGTGCCGTGTTTCTCGTGCTGGGCGCTATTTGAGCGTACGACACCTGAGTCATTACGGACATTGGTTTTTTCCATTTTTACTGACTCACCCGCTCGTTTGGCGACAATCTACTACTTCAGTCATCTATCACTTGACCTCATCAGCATCATTCTCCATTCGATTCGTCCTTAGACTCTCTATACTCTTCATTTGACATCGCCGGCGGACGCACCAAACTACATTCGGTTCGTCCTCGGACTCTCTACACCCTTCATTGGACGTTGCTGGTGGATGCATCATTCTCTCTTCGATTCGTCCTTGGAAACTCGACACTCTACTGAACATTGCTGGTGGACGCACCCTTCTATATTCGGTTCGTCCTTGGACTCTCTACACCCTTCATTGGGCGTTGCTGGTGGATGCATCATTCTCTCTTCGATTCGTCCTTGGAAACTCGACACTCTACTGGACCTTGCTGGTGGACGCACCAAGTTACATTCTATTCGTCCTTGGATTCTCTGCACTCATCATTGGACGTTACTGGGGACGCACCATTCTCTGTTCGGTCCTTCTTGGATGGCTACAGTCAATTCAGTGGACGTTGCTGGTAAACATATCACCACTCATCGGATTCTGTCCTGTACGCACCGTCATCATCTCATCGGCGTCTTTCGTGGTGGCACCCTCAACTCCAGGAACGGATCCTCCAACATACATCAATATCTCCTTCTCTTATCCCCATATTCTTCTTTCGGTCCTCCCGTACTTCGTCATTTAAGGGTGCAGTCTTTTATGTGCACGGTGGTATATAAAAGGACCTTTAACGCCTCGATTTTGTGAAACGTGACCTCGCGTCCATGTCCTCGCCCAACACCCACTAATTCCCACTAATTTCCCCTCTCTACCTGTAAAGGAAATAAATATCACCAAGTAGCTAATTTGCATAAACTACTTTATGCAAATTCTACTTGGCAGAAAATATAATAAAAAGAAAACCGTTGCTGCCGAATAACAAAATAAAACATCAACGGCACTGATTATTATCATTCGATATCAGCTACTGTAACAGTTGGACCCATAAATATCCGAAGTACAACCGCACCGATTATAATCATTCGATATCTGCTACTGTAATAGTTGGACACAAATATCCAGATTCCACTACTAGCCAGCTGAACAACGAATGCCTACGTTACTCGATTCCTCTACATTTCCTTTGTTCGTCGACTACTTAAAGATTTTTGTCTTAACAATAATTCACATTTGCAGAATTGAGAGCCTTCAACATCGTTTTTTACGATATACTCCGAGGGCTGAGATGGGATGGCACTTAAATCCTTCCCATTTATTAATTAAATTAAATACCCTAGAAGAACATTTAACCGGCAATCTGTTCATCCTCCGACTTCTCTCAGATTTCGGTGAAGTCGTCGCCTGTTTTATATATCATCCACTAGACCTCTTACGTATCTAACGAATCTACCTTCCGTATGCTGCGGAATGACATCATAAATATCACTTTTCTTTAAGTAAATTTTTATGATAATTTCAGTTTGCTTATCAGATATTGCCGCGACTAAAACTGAAACCACTAGTACCTATTTGGGTTGTGGAACCCGAAGGTTCATGACCTCACTAACTCGGCCACACATTTCAAAAAGCAAATTAAAAATATCAATGAGCAATAAAACTAATCATAAAAAAACAATTATAAACAATGTTGGCTTTTTTTTAATTAGTGCAATTTTTTAACGAGTCAAATCAAACGATTCCTAAAACTAAAACAAATTAACTGTTTGCCGAAAGGTTGTGATATAAAAGCTTACTCTGTATCATAGGCGTGAATTAAAATAAAAACAAAATATTTGAAAATCAAATTTAACATTTTAGCTGGTAACGTATTCATTTCTATTTTTTAAAAAATGTATGTATATATATATATATATATATATATATATATATATATATATATATATATATATATATAAACTAAGCCAACTACACTAAACATAGCAAGAAATTGCAGAATCAAATCAACAACAGAAGTGAACGAGAAGGGCTACGCAATTTAAATACCTATTAAGCCCACAACTACTCTTAGATACTCCCGATACAGAAGCATAAAGAGTAGTATATTGTTCTCATCCCTGGAAACCTTCTCAAGGTCAATTCATGTACGAATCGCTGAGAAACCCAGAAGGACGGTTTTCAAAAACTAAACGTGTTTGTTAACACTATGCATTTGAACGTTTCATTCATTAAAGCAATATTGAATTGGGATGTGGCCTTCTCTTTAGACTCGCGACCAATTGAGCACCTACGTCCGAGGTTAGATTTTCAGCGCACATTCCAAGTGTCAAATCCCTGTCATAAAAGCCTCAGCTTCGAGGTATTTCATTTGTCTTTCTTTTTTCTTTTTGCTTAGCTTAATTGCATAACGAGGTATTCAAGAGCTCCTCGGGCAAAGTCCGATTGAAAACTCGTTAATTAAGGAAAAGAGTAGACGCCGACGAGGCTATTTGGGCGGCTTGCAGCTTTCTGTTCACTAGGTTAACATGAGTGAACCGCCGTACAAATCCCGTAGATCTCGAATGTTGATCAATGTCAAGACGTAGCGCTACCTAGTTTATTTCCGTGAGTCAATGACCCAAATTTCAAAGGTGAGCTCATACTTCACAACCGAAAACCGGTGGACGCATGTCTGGCTTCGATCTTGAAGCAACATTTAAGCGATCTATATGCGCTACGTCAGAGATCAGACAGTGTAAACCCAGAAAAACGACGTTAAGTGTTAACAGTCTGCGCCTTTGATGGATGTACTTAAGTCAATGTCAGCGGTAGCGGAAATTATTTGAGTTTTTGTTTTTTTGCACCGGAGAGCAAGTCTGAGTTGAGCGCCCCTGACTTTGGCTAGTAATCTGTCGGAAGCGGAAGTCGCGATCGATTTCTCAGAAACGTTTGAAGGATCGCGGGTTTCGAACCTAGAGGGTTGCGGGGCGTGCACACGTTGTAATGGTCAATGACATTTCGTTTTACGACTGAAGCATTACAATGCGGAAGAATTTTGTAGGTTCTTAAGTTTGTGTAACCCAGAAGAGGTCTTGATTAATTTTATTTATGCGTCAGAAGAGATTGTTCATCTTTGGGAATTGGGTCTTCGACGGTTGAAAGTAGGTATTGTAATGTAGCTTGGAAGGGAATGGTAATGCGGAATGTACTTTGGCCTTGTATTATGGTGATAGGTGGGTAAACATTTATAGGCTGGAAATATGGTAGAAAGGTCTTCGCATAAGGTGGATCCCGTATGATATGAAGAAATCGGTTTAAATAAAATTATAAATATCAAAAACAGGCAACGATTAATTTAGATGGGTAGCAAAAACGAAACAAAACAGAGCGTAAAAGTATTAAATGACAGCAATAGACATAGGAGAAGGGGCGGATACGCAGATAGACGGCAACAAATTGAAAAACGATAACAACGAATGTAGTAGAAAGGCAGATAAGAAAAGATGGACAATAATAGGCTAAACTGAAAAAAATATATAAAACCGAATTCACATTAGAGAAAATTAGATAAGAACACTCTATGTGTTGGTGTGGCGAGAGAGAATTTGTAAAGCATAAGTTAAATATAGTTTTGCGAAAAAAGAAATCCATTATTTTTTGCTAGATGAATGTAATGAATAATGGCGCAAGGCTAATGACCTTGCCCGGAAAAAACAAATCATTATGGAAAATTTAACAAGGCTCAGGACTTGCTAAATAAGGCCAAGACCGGTTCCCGGTTGTAGAGCCGATGATGATGATGATGAATGTAATGATATAGTAGTACTTTTTATTTATTATAACTTCAAAACACCTTCAAAGTTTACATTAGATGTGACAAATTCAATCGGTTTCAAACGGGATATGTAATAGCAACAGAAGACATTCAGTATATTTATACAATTAAAGAAAAAACTGAATTAAAACCCCTTCTCACAATAGCGGATGTATAAAAATAATTATTGGATAAGGTGACCAACAAAATCAAAGAAAAAAGATTAATCCAGACATAATTAAGTTTAAACTGGCAAAATGGAAATACGTAATTGTATAGTATGTTAAATATGTTAAGGGTAAGTGAAACAATACAAACAATGGTTATAACAGAATATCAGAAATACGAGAATCTAACGCGACCAGCTTGGATTATCCAAGCTGAGGTGTCACTAGCATTTTTGTTTAATATAAAAGCAGAATAGAATGCAATGGCGCCAATGCTGCTTATGAACATCCATCTCTTATACAACTAATGCACTCGGAATGACACCTTGTAAATGACTAAAAAACAGCAATGACTAAGCTACATATATCCAAAATAGCGAGCGAGTTGGATACGTTCAACTATGTTTTTAATGGACCGAACTTCAGAGCCGAGATTCTATTAGGTGTACAAATAAGTTTCTGCCGTTTGGCAAAAGATGGCTCCGCTAGAAAATTATGTAGAAATTGTCAGATGGTAAACGTAATATTGTGAGTTTGAACACGTGATAACAACATAACCTCAAAATATTAGTGACTTTGTATCAGCTTTACAATTTTTTTTTCCGTGATCCATCCCAAACGCAAAAAGAACCTGCACGTACATTAGATGTAAATCAAGAAGCAATTCCACATCGTTTAAAATCGTTACGGATGATTTAAAAACAAGGATATTGGGTTACATGCGAACTGAAGCCGAGAAACGTTGAACGCCGACTTTGCATAAGTGAAATGCTGTTTGCCAGGCAAAAAAAAAAAATAAGTTTTTTGCATCGTATAATCACTGGGGATGAAAAATGGATCCACTACGACAACCCAAAAAAGAGAAAATCATGGGGACCACCTGGCCTTGCTTCAACATCGAAATACTCAATAACCGAATATTTATGGGAAAAAACGCATGCTGTGTATTTGGTTGGATCAGATTGGTGTCGTGCATTACGAATCGCTGAAACCGAGTGAAACCATCACTGGAGTTCTCTACCGAACACAATTAATGCGATTCAGCCGAGCACTCAAGGAAAAACGCGCCCATTACTACTCCAGACATGACAAAATTGCGGTGCCGGTGAAAAACTATTTGGAAACACTTCATTGGGAAGTCCTGGCGCACCCATCGTATTCACCAGACCTTGCTCTTTGTCCTAGCCGGTATACCAAATACCTGAACGATACAGTACAGTTTTGTTTCCGCGCCGTGTTTTGTTGTGTGAAAAGTCACAGCGCCAGTGAACATACAAAGACCAATTAAATAAATAAATTCTCTTGATAAAAACAGTCAGAACAAAGTTATTATATATAAATATAATGAAATAAAAGAGAACGAAGCCACGGGTTTTGACAGTCAAAACAAACACAGATTAATACTAACCAACTGTGAGAGTGTATGTGAGCACGTGTTTGGCAAAAAAAAAAAAAAAAAACAAAAACGAAAAAATAAAATAAGGAAAACAAAACAGGAAAACAAAGAAGTAAAAGAAAAACAAAACAGAAATAACAAATAAAAATAAAAAAGAAACAAAAGGAACTAAAATATACAGAAATTACAAAGTGAAGCCAACCTAATAACTGGTTTAAAACAAAGACTGGCCTGCTATCTTGGATGCAACAAACTCGGTGTATAGACCCTCAGCATGCAGAATGGCAGACAAAAAACGAAATATTAAAAAATTGAAAATAAAATGCCCGGGGAGCTCTCCACTAACACGAGCGACAACAAAAATAAACAAGCCAAACGAGGCAATAGCAGACTTGCTCGAAAAGGCGCAAAAAATGGAAAAGGACAATACATTCCTCCCGGTTCCATATAATGACGGCCATGCCACCAATAACATGTTTGCATGTTTAGCGAGTACCGAGACTGAGGACGAGGAAGGGGAAATCAGCGATCTTGAAACAAGGCTAGCCCGAGCAAGGGCGCAATTAGCAGAGAAGCGTCGCAGGAAAAAGGAATTTGCTGAAAAGGAGCAGCTTATAGTGAAACAACAGCACCAGAAAAATCAGCAATAATGTGCACAACAGAAGCCTAGCCAACAAAAATGATGCCCACCGCAAGAGATTACACAACAACAACCACAACAAGAGCAACAGGCAGCAAAAAGGAAAGCGAAGATGCCACCCATCAACATTACAGATATGGACTGTAACGAACTGGTAAGTCTATGTAAGCTTCCTATTGGGGAAGATTTTTCAATTAAAAGACTGATAGGGAACAGGTTTGCCATACAGACAAATTCGGTTGAGGATTTCGAAAAAATGAAAAATGTGTTAAAAAGGGCCACCGCGGAATTTTACACGTACACCCCGAAAGAAATAAAGAATATAACGGTTCTACTAAAAGGCGTTGACCCTGAAACAGAACCAGAAGTTCTATTACAAACGCTACGAGAGCTTAACTGTATTGATATTGAGTTTATCGCGGTAAAACCTTTCAATACAGCTAGGGCTAGACGGGAGAATCGTAAATTACCATTCTTCCTGGTGCAGTTGGGCCCCGGTAGCAAAATTGGTGGACTTAGGAAAATCACTATCCTGAACCATCAAATTATCACATGGGACAAATTGAAAAAAGGCAGAGATATAATCCAATGTCTTCGCTGCCAAAGGTTCGGGCACTCAGCAGCAAACTGCGAAATGCAGTATCGATGCGTAAGATGCGGACAGGACCACAGCGCAGAACAATGCACGTTAGGTAAAGAAAGGGTAGACGGCAGATTTCTTCTAAAGTGTGCAGTTTGTAAGAGTGAGGGACACCCCACTAATTAGCGAGGCTGTCCTAAATTCCGCGAGCTACAGGAAAAAAAGTTTTCACAGCAACGAAAAATAGAACGCCCGATAGTTCAAGCCCAACCAGCACTAAATGTAACACCCCAGTTCTCGTATGCTCAAGTAACAGCTGGTAGGAGAAACACGCCACAACCGACCACACGGGTACCGCCGCAACATACTGGGCCTCCAGAAACAGTAGCACTAGCAGATGTGCTCACAACCTTGCTCGCTATTCAGACGCAGATGACACAAATGCAAAAACAAATAAAGGACCAGGACACTAGACTAGACTGGGTCTATTCGCAATTGTCTACTCAGCCGTCAATATAAACCCCCCAACAGAAAGCACAATTAAGGCTCTAGTCGTGAATGTAAATTTACTTATCAGAATCGAGAGAAGAGCCGCTCTCTTTAAACTGTTGCAAGACGAAAATCCTGACGTGCTTCTGGCTAGCGAAACTAAGCTGAATCAGAGTCACGTCACACAAACTACGACATTATACGAAGAGACCGACCCAACTCCACACAAGGAGAGAGGGGGGGCAATCTTTGTTAAAAAAGAACTTCAACATAAGGTAATATATAGTGGTGATAAGCGCAGATTTCAGGTGCTTGAAGCGTGCATTATCCGCATACCCCTCCGACAAGGTAGGGGGATGTTTGTGATATCTGCCTACGCACCAGAAGCACATCAACAAAATCTATTTATAGTATAGCTAGAGACTCTTTTCCAATGCTTACAACTTTACTCGGAAGGGAACTATTACATCGTAGGTGGCGATTTGAATGCTAAACACCCAAATTGGGGAAATAGCATATCCAACACGAGAGGAAATCAACTAGATGGTTGGCTAGATCAACATCACATTGAATATAAGGCTGACCTGCTAGCTACAGAATATCCTTCTTTCCCCAGAGGGGTATCGTTCCTAGATATTATGCTTATTGACACACGACTTAAACATACACATACTAACAGACAAAATATAAACTGCCTACGCACAATTGAGTATGACAGCGACCATTGTGCATTATCAATCGTGATAAAAACACCAAGCGAAGTTGTGGAACTCGGTGAATGTATGATACCGCAACCATATAACTATGGGGGTATGCGACGGACGCGTTTCACGAGAACCTTAACAAGAGAAATTCGCTTAAAAGATATTAACCCTCCTACCAACAGAAACATACCCAACGATGACATCGACAAATACATACAAAAAATGGACGAAACCATAAAACAAACTATGGACAAAACAATGCCAAAAACCACACCTACGGACAACATGAACATGTACCGAAAAGCCACAATCAACGCACTCCACAGAAAAAAAAAGTAGACTTCTGTCGGAACTAAAACTACGGTACAGACGATTTATTGATAGGCACGACCAGGATATAATATCACTGAAGTCCAGATTAAAAAATCTCCAACAGCTGATAAAAGCCAACTATAGGCTATCAGCAAATTTGTATTGGAACAACAAAGTTCGGGCAGTAAAATCCAACAACCCCAGTATGTTCCCGCAAATTAATAAAATATTTAGACGGAGTAATGAAAACGAGATTCAGTGTCTCCAAATACCACGAACTGACGAAAACCAACGAATGCTGACAAATATAGGCATAGACACAAACAACGCCATCCTAAATGACGAAGTTTTTGTGTTTGAAGATCCCTTGGAAAAAGTGAATGTTGTAGGGGCCGTCTTTCAAGAACTGTACAAGGCAAATGAAGTAATTCTCCGCAGCCATGGCTTGGAAGAGAGAGTTTTAACGAACTATCGTCATCGTCGAAATGATATTTCACAGTGGCGATCAGAAAACCATGGTTTTAACGAATTCAGTAATGAAAATACGGCAAACGACGAGATTACTGTCGAAAGCGCCAACAGTCTTTTGATCACTAGTGAAGACATCCACGACGTACTTGCATCATTAAGAAACAAAAAATCAGTTGGAATCGATGGAGTACCCAATATAGTACTCAAACATCTTCCTCCAATCGCAATTGACATACTTATATGCAGTCTTGTTTAACAACGCTCTGAACAACGCACACTATCTAGTACGTTGGAAAACGGCCATCATCCAACCGTTACCAAAAAAGGGCAAAGACAGAACAAACCCAAAAAATCTGCGATCGATCAGTTTGTTACCGAGTATCAGTAGAGTATTCGAAAAAGTTCTAAACAAGGCTCTACTTAAATGGGTTGAGGACAATAATTTTATTCCAAATAACCAGTTTGGTTTTAAAGCTGGTCTTGAAACCACACATGCCGCAGCTAAACTGGTTTCAGACATTCAGTGGAATAAAAATCTGAAAGAGTGCACAAGTGCCTGTTTGATTGAGCTGGAGAGGGGCTTCGACACCGTTTGGCTAGAAGGGTTATACTTCAAGCTAATGAGACTAGGCATTCATAAACCACTACTGTATATACTATACGACATGTTGAATGAAAGGAAATTCCTCGTCAAAAGTGGCAATGTGACCTCCAACATTACTTGCCAAATAAAAAACGGTCTGCAACAGGGAGCGGTGTTATCTCCGATCCTTTTTAATATTTACACTAGCGACCTGATAAGGTCTCTTCATCAGGCTATTGCGTATGCAGACGATCTGATAATATATAGAACAGCTCCAAAAATTGAAATCATTAACGGATTATTACAAGGGGATTTCAATGATGTTCAGCGATACTGCGACAACTGGAAACTCAAAATCAATATCCAGAAGTGTGAAACCATTCTCTTTAGAACACCACTGGCTGAAGCTACCAGGGACACCAGGAAAAGTTGGCGAAAGCTAGCTATTATGGGACCACACCAACAAACACTGGAAACCAAAAATGTAGTCAAATACTTAGGCATCTGGCTGAATCAGTATCTATATTTTAACAAATATGTGGAGGTTGCGCTGGCCAGGGCAAAGAAAGCTTATGCTATGACAAAAAGACTGTTTCATAGTAGTCAACTTGACAGTAGAGTTAAAGTTATATGCTACATGACTCTCATCAGACCAATGATCATATATGGATGTCCAGTGTGGTTTAATGTGGGACCTAGCTTAATGGAAATGATTCGGACTTTTGAGAGACGATGCCTCAGGACGTGTCTCAACTTACATCGGACTGCTGAATCCGATCACAAAAAATACTATCCCAATGAAGCGTTGTACAATGGGGCCAATATAAACAGAGTGGATAACTTTATAATCAAGCTAATCCGAAGTCATCTTGCGAGATCAATGAGCTCCCCGAACGATTCAATTTTTGGTGCATATTACACAAACAATATGTATTATGGGGGGGTACGTAGCAATTGCTTTATTCCACCAGAAGCATTCCTTAGTCTTGACATGAACGGCCTTATACAAAATGAATCCGCTATACCGTTGATTTATCACGTGCGTCGGTCGGGTACAGATAAACGAATATGTTATAATCGAGAAGTTGCGCACACAGATGAAGAGCGCCTGCAGTTCAGTAGGGTAGTAGCACAGGAAGACCGAAAAGACACGAATAAGCAACACCAGAGATTTTGGTGGCTGAGTGGCAATTAAAAACCTGTTTCCTTATAAAACTGGCAAAAAAAGGGAAGTAATAATAATAATAATAATAATAATAAAGCCCAACAAACTACGGAAAGCTTACATAGATTTAGCATTTCGAAGTCTTGATATTATGTGTAGGATAGAGTTAAGGTTTTAAAAAAAAAAAAAAAAAGTTTTTTCTGTTCTTCATTTTCTTTGTATCTAATTAAGTTCCATAAAAAATGCATGTAAACAAAATAATCATAATGTCGAAAGACAAATTTTCATGCTTTAAGCGTATGCATGTAACTTAGAGAGTCCGCAAGCGACCAGTAAGTTAAAAAATAAGATAACATAAGCTAGAGGTTAATCATTTTTGTCTAGCGAATAAGTAAATTATAATAATAGGAAGAAATAAAAAATGATATTTAAAAAAAAAAAACTTGCTCTTTGTGATTATCACTTATTTCACATGGTTTGTCCAAACAGCACTTTACAACATATGAAGATACCCAAAAATGGGTCGATTCGTGGATATCCTCAAAAGATGAAGTGTTCATCCGACGTGGTATCCGGATGCTGCCAGAAAGATGGGAAAAAGTAGTGTCTACTAATGGGCAATACTTTGAATAAAACGTAATGTACCGTTCTTTCACAATAAATTCCTAATTTTTTATAGAAATCTTATTTGTAAACCCAATACTTGCACACCTATTATTTGATCAGCATGAACAGGAAACATGAAATTGCACCACTGTCGAAAACGATCTAGCTAGTTGGTATGAGAGCAACGGAGGTTCATTTTGTTGTTATCCTGAGCAAATTACGTTAATTACATTAAGCAAACAGAATATTTATGCAAATTATGATATGCGATGGAACAAAATAAAAAGCCAGTGCATCGGGGCATGTTTGATTGATTCTGAAAAGGCGTTCGACACCCTTTGGTTGGAGGTCTTATTTAAAAGCTAACGCCCTAGGCATGCTATGCTGGAAAAACAATTCGTTGTAACATATGGCGACACAATTTTCAACAAGATTTTTTTCACAACAACCGGCTTACAACAGGGCGCAGTCAATTCTTCCATCCTATTTAACATTTACGGGGGTGTGGGAGTGAAAGGGGAACATCATGCAGATATCATGATAAATAATGGAACTTTAAGAGGTTCATCGTCGCATAACCGGGCTCGCTCTCGAGGCTCTGCCCACGCTCGACTGGTGACGGCATTTTGTAACATCAGGGGCATCGGTTTCACCAATACCAATGTAAACGCCGTCCACCAATATTTGCATACAACGAAACCTGATATCCTTGCCCTAACTGAGACCCAGGTCGATTCGTCAACTGATTCAACACATCTTCTTTACTCAGGATACGACTTACATTCGAGATTCCGTTTTAAGGACGGAGTCTGCGTCTTCGCGCGGTCCAATCTGGCTTGCCAGAGGATGGAGGCGTTGGAACCCAATAATATGGACATCATATGGTTGAGGGTCGTGCTGAGGAATTCCGTTAAATTTCTTTGTTGTCTTTACCGCTCCCCGAATGACGATTGACCGGCGACATTTTTCGAACATCTTTCACATACCGTCGACTGGATACTGATCAACCACGCAGCTTCTGAAATTGTTGTCCTTGGCGATTTTAATGTGCACAATTCTGGCTGGTTGTTACATTCTAACAGAACCGACAAGGCTGGGAGGCTGGCGGAGATGTTTGCTGTAAGCCACAACTTGACTCAACTCGTGGGGGAGCCAACGCCATTGCCGGATGCCCGAGGCGATTATGCGAACGCCCCGGATCTGTTTTTGACATCCGAACCGAGTATTTATACCGTAGAGGTTTCTGCGCCACTGGGAAACTCAGAATACTGCTTGGTATCTGTCGCGCAAGCACTTGCATATCAAGCGAATAACCGGCCTAGGCAGCTTCGCCATGTATGGAAGTATGGGGCTGCTAACTGGGACGATATGCGAGATTTCTTCGCATCCTTTCCATGGTCCGAGGTGTGCTTTGAAAACTCCGATGTTAACGCTTGCGCGGAGTCGGTATCAGAGATTATTCTGCTGGGGATGGAGATGTATATTCCACATTCCATCAAACGAAGTTCGTCTGATAAACCTTGGTTTGATAAAAAATGCGAGCTGATTACAGCAGCAAAAAATAGAGCTTTTAAACAATGGCGCTCCAATCCCACCGATGTTAACAGAACGAATTTTGTTACAATCAGAAACGCCTGCAGTCAGGCGCTTGATACCGCGAAGAAAGCTCACAACGACAGGGTGATCAATAAGCTCCTTCGGTGCCCGACTGGTTCGCGCTCCTTCTGGTCAATGGCAAAGGCTGTCAGCGGTAACTTCGGATCTTCCCCTTTCCCTCCGTTGGTGACAGACAGCGGGACGTTAGTCACGAATTCAAAGGATAAAGCTAATGTGTTCGCGAATTTATTTTCCTCGAATTCAAACCTCGATCCCGGTCTTTTGGATCCACCTGTGATCTCGCCGGTACGGTCTTCGATGCGGCATGTGAGTTTTCATCCGCGCACAATTCAACGCATTCTACGTGAACTGGATTGTAGGAAGGCAGCCGGCCCGGACGGAATACCAGCAATTAAGAGTACATTCTCATCAGTAAGGCCGAAAAATAGGCTATTTTCATGTTTTTTTTTTTTGTTGAGGAAAGTAATAAATTTAGACACTCGCGATTTTTCAGGTATATTTATTGTACTTTTAAGTAGCTTTTAAAAAATGTTCAATTAATTTCATGATAACCCCGAGGTAGGGGCACGTTGCGCCGTAGACCGCTGCGAAATAAAGAACCTCGATGGCGACTATCCTACAGGTCATAACATTTATCTGAAACAAAAAATCGAAAAAGGCTACGTTATGGCGTGAACCACGAAAAATGAAATCTATCCAAAAATAACAAAATGACGACGTTTTGAAATTCATGTGCGCTTTTAATGAACGTATCGGCATAATTATGGTTCATGCGATAGAGAGTTCAATTACGCGTATTTAAAAACAAACATTAAGATTCGTTGAATATTGACTGAGTTATCACAGTCGCCAGCTCGAAAAACGTTGTTTTCCAGAAAACGCGTTTAAAGTTTTAAGTGGAGTTATTTCGACATACTTACTGCTTTGACTCAGTCGGCTCGGAGGCTCATAACTTTTTAACTGTTACGAATTTTTCCTTTTAACATGATATTCTAGAAAAAAAATGTTGACCAAAATTTGACCCAACTGATGAGAACCCTTAACAACTGTGTTCCAGAACTATCGCCGGTTCTTGACAGACTCTTTCGCTTATCTTATGAACGGAAGACCTTTCCAGCCTGCTGGATAATCGCTCGAGTTCAGCCAATCCCAAAGACGGGAAAAGTGTCTCCCACAAAATTACCGTCCGATAGCATTACTGTCTATTTTATCTAAGGTAATGGAAAAAATCATCAATACAGAGTTAGTTAAGTATTTGGAGTGCAACGGACTACTGAATGATCGTTAATACGGATTCCGTGGCGGGCGGTCCACGGGAGACCTTTTGACACTTATAACCGATATATGGACATCTGCGATTGAACGGCATGGTGAATCAAGGGCGGTCGCATTGGATATCTCCAAGGCTTTTGACCGCGTCTGGCACGGGGCATTGCTGGGCAAACTTCGTTCATATGGACTTTCCCAACAGCTTTGCGACTGGACGAAGAGCTTCCTCAGGGGTCGATCGATCAGGGTTGTTGTGGATATCGAGTGTTCGGAACTGTAACATGTTGATTCGGGGGTGCCTCAAGGTTCTATTTTCGCTCCAACCTTGTTTTTGCTTCACATAAATGATTTGTTGCAGACAACGGATAACAAAGTGTTCAGTTTTGCGGATGATAGTACGCTTGTTTCCTCCTTTTCGAGTGTTCGTCCGATCGGTGCATCTGCGTCGCATCAGCTGATATGTAGACAGATTGACTCTGTGAATCAGGATCTAGATACGGTCCTGCAGTGGGGAAGGGCCAATCTCATAGACTTCAATGGAGCGAAGACACAATATACAACATTCACAAAGAAATGTGGATCATCGGTTCCACAGCTGATGATGAATAGCCGGGCCTTCGAATCTGGGGAAAGTTTGAAATTGCTCGGCGTCACGGTCTGTGGGAATGTATCTTGACATAAACCCGTGTCGAGTATCGCCAGGCCAGCCTCAGGAAAACTGAGCTATCTTTTTAGAGCCAAGAAATATTTTACTCCGGCCCAACTTCTTCTCCTGTATAAATCCCAAATTAGACCCGCGCTCTAATATTCCTCTCATGTTTGGAGCTCGGCTCCTAAACATACTCTCGACCTACTTGAGAGCATACAGAGACGAGCGATCCGCCTGATCGGGAACTCGGCGTTGACGTCGGGACTACAGTCGCTAACACATCTAAGGCGCGTAGCCGACCTCTGTCTGTTTTACAGATATTATCACGGGTACTGTTCTTCAGAGATTCTTGGTATTGTTTCACGCAATTCTGTTTATATGCGCTCCACAAGACAATCCGACGGATTGCACTCGTTTGTCCGACGGCGCGAACATCCCTGCATCAGAACTTGTTCCGTTACAGAGCGGCGAAGCTATGGAACTCCCTTCCCACGCGAGTGTTCCCGGAGCGTTACAACTTGCAACTGTTCAAAAAGAACTGCAACAGCTATTTGATGGCATCTCGGGACGCCCACTCGGCGCTATAGGTTCGCCTCTCCCGAGAGAAGTCTATTAATAAAAAAAAAAAAAAAAAAAAAAAAAACCCACACAGGGCTAAAACAAGGCGATCCTTGTCCCTGTTCAATCTACGTGACACCCCTGGATAGCTACTTTAGCACCCGCCAAGTAGTGAACCAATGCTTGCAGCGACATTCTAAGTTTGGCGCAAGGCAAATAACCTTGCGCGGAAAAACAAATTATTATTATAATTTTTGATATAAGTGGAATTTAAAAATTAACTTTCGAAAAAGTTAAACTATCCTCTTCAGAACGCCCTTAAGCGCCACGTCGTGTAACACAAAAAAATTGGAAAAAGTTCTCCATTACTGGACAAAAGGAACTGCCTTTGGCATTGTGAGACGTAGTAAAAGTAAGCCATGTCATAATGTGAATGTGCCACAATTTATGCAAGTGACCTATAATGCCATTGTGCTTTAAGTATAGGTTTATAGATAAATAGATAATTATTATTAGATAGAAAAATATTATTTTTTAAACCCTCAAATTAACTTTCCGTGGAAGATAGAATCATTTTTTTTTTTCGTTTCTAACAAAATGGCACAAATAATTTTCATATCATATATTTTCTAATATTTAATCTTTTTTTTTTTTAATGTGTAATCAAATTACCTATGTGCTATCGCCAGCCGACGTCTTCCAGCTATTCCGTTTAGAGAGAAACAATTTTAAACAAACGTTTAAATTGTCAATATATAAATAAGTTACTTTAGTGAGTATCTTCGACTTAATATTTAATATGACAATATCGAAAAGACGATTTGCTGTTGTAGTTACCTTCGATTGAGTGTTCAATATGAAAATATCGATAAAGGTTCCTGAATTCATAACTATCAATTAAAGTAATTAGCATAGAGGAACAATTGTGAAAAATTCTATTATAGTAAATTACACTCATGCAATTATTTAATTTTTACAATTTATTCTTTGAGACTATAATTAAGGGATATTATTCCTTCAAGTACTAGTTAGGAGACTATAATGCAGTTTTTATAATCAATTGATGTACGTATGCATATATTATAATATTCACTGTGTTATTTACTTAATATCACCTTGCAGGCTAATTAGCATTTAGTATTGATGTAGAGTCTCTATTTTCAGTAGATAATGATTGCAAACTTTTTTTATTCGGTATTTTTTTAACGCATTAAATTAGATTTAGTTGTAATTTACTGGCTCTATACGAGCACTCCAAATTATTCTACGTACAACTCTCGGTGTACAGTAATTTTGTGTTTACTGTCTTTAGTTTAAACCAAAGGTTACAAATTATATCAGAGAAAAAAAAGAAAACTTGAATCTATTACATTTTTATTGTTTTATTATTTTTTATTAAGTATATATAATTTTATTTCTTTAATCATATATGTATATATGTGTATATATATATATACATTGTTATATATTGTTATATACATATATGCACGATGCAACTAGTTATAATGAGGGTGCGTCATATATTAATATGTTTAAAAAACTTTCCACCCTCTACATTAGTGGTGTTAGCTTGTGTCACAACCAATTAGCTTCGTTTTGAATACATCGAGCTGTGACACAAGAGCTAATGGGGCGAATTCAAGAGAACAGTGCAGCACTATTACTCTTGATCCAAAAACACCACAAAAGACCTGAAGAGAAGAGGAGCGACGATTATGTTGTGGCGAGGTAACGAAGAACAAATGAAGTAAGCGGGGATTGAAAACAACTGATATGATAGGCCGATAAGAATGGAGATGGAGAAACGGGGCGATAAGTCAAATCAAAACGACACGAATGAAAACGGAGATCGGAAAAAAAGGAAAAAGAAGGCCGGTGCAAATTATCATTAAAAAGTGATTTGAGTTCTTTTTACTGTGGAGTTAGTGTGGCCTCTGTCCTTGCATTTCGGGTGTAATAAGTACACATTAAATAGAAGCGATTGTTCAATAAACCAAAAACAACTAATCGGTGCTGAATCGGTTAGTCGCGGCCGATGAACGAAAAGAAATATCCCAAGTTTCTCGGTGTCGTGAGTGCTCGTTTTCGCACCATCACCACCGCATATATACTCATCCAGAGCAGCCGGGCACTGGATGTTTTACGCACTACTTTCGCCTAAAACCAGGGTACTATTCATCATCAACTTGTATTGTCAACCAAGTCAGGGGCCACTAGCTTCAAGCAGAGGACGACACCATTTATTTGTGGATTTTAACACGACTAGCTGGACAAACAACTAATCACTACGTTTGTGGAACAACGTTCAAGAAAATGGCCACCGCTAACAACAAGCCTCACGGAAACTGACATCGTCATCGTTCAACAACCGGTATTTGCGCCGAACAATCGAACACCGCCATTGCAAAGGACAACTAACGATAGTTATATATATCCAGAAGCACTTCCAACGTCAGCTTCAGTTGCAGCTGCCGCGCCAATGTTTCCGAACATAGATAGGTGTGCATTATCGTTAATCTACCACTGTAAATATTATAATTTACAATTGAAATAATTTAATGAATTAACCGACATTAATTTTGAGGTTCATTTTCATCTAGAAATAAATCCACTAACTCCTCATAACATGATACAGTGACTCAACGAACCAGCATTACAGATATATATATATATATATATATATATATATATATATATATATATATATATATATATATATATATATATATATATATATATGTAAGGCGGCGCTGAATTAATCATCCAATTTTGTTTTTGAATTACCTGTTTACTAAATAAAAGAAAATGATTTTGAGTGATAGAAATCTTTATTTGGACCTTTACAATTTTTTCCGTTAAGTGGAAAAGATGATATCCGTCAAGTGGCTGCCGCCAGTTTTATCGCATTTTCCATTACTTTCCGCAAGATTTCCGGTGATAACTGTTCGTATTCCTGTCCTCCTTAAGGGCTGCGATTGTCTGAGGCCCGTTGGCATAAGCCTGCGACTTCAAGTAGCCCAAAAGATAGAAGTCTGGGATCGTTAAATCGGGCGATCTTGCTAGCCATGCCAAATCGCCAAAACGGGAGATTACGCGACCAGGAAACACTTCCTTCACAAATCCATTGTGGCTCGTGCTGTGTGTGCGGTTGCACCGTTTTGTTGAAACCATATGTTCACATGTGTAAGTCTTTCACTAAAATTCGCTGTAAGTTCCGTCTGGCGATGCCTAATTGCGTGGCACGTCGTCTGGTTGATGTTTCTTCGTTCTCAGCGACATCGGCAACCACAGCCGCAATATTCTCGGCCGAACGACCAGTCCGGTGGCGGCCATGCCCTGCATGGTCTCCTGTAGTTCCAGTTTGTTCGAGTCGAGTAGCTAAGCGCCGGAATCTTGACCCGATTGCGGCGGCACGATTAGGAAATCGACATCGAAATTCACGCTGCACTAACACCACCGCCCGATTATTGGTCACAAAATCGACACAATTATTCCACGCTTTTGCGGAGTATGGCTTCATATATCATTGCTTGTCTGTTTATAACTGCCTAGTTCACAAATGTCAAATATGATTGACGTACGACGCCATTTGCAAAAATTATGACATCTTCCGATAGGGTGATTAATGTTGCGCCATCTTGTAGAAAAAAATTGGCTGCTTTGACAAGAGCATGGTGGTCAACCCGACGACAGTGCCAATCAACTGACGAGTCTCTACGAAAGCGGACACTATCGCTGGTGCACGAAAACAAATCAATAGATTTCTAAAGCTCTGGAAAGGAATGCTGAACAATTCGGAACTGAATATTATCGTTGGGGTGTTAGCAAGAATAAGTGGATGCCAAAGAATCAGATATCCGTGAATGTGGTTACGTATGGTTTTAAAAATGGTGTACGGGCATACATGGCACAAGGCTAATAACTTTGCCCGGAAAAACAAATTATTATGGAAAATTTAATAAGCCTCGGGACTTGCTAAATAAGGGCAAGACCGGATCCCGGTTGTAGTTCCCATGATGATGATTGACGGCTTTATGGACAAGACAACACCAATGGCGGGACAGCAAACAGAGAAACAAACAAAACCGCCAGACAAGATGATAAAGGAAGTGGTCAAAACTAGCACACCTGCAGAGGGCGGAGCTGGTAAAAGAAAGGCTACTACAGAGCCACCACATGGTTCGATTAGGATCCGAACGACGCAGAAAGCCTCACGCAGAACCATTTCCTGCTGGGGCGTTTTTGCGGTGCGATTACACACGATGAATTCGACGACCACGACCTTGTTGGCAGGGCAAGCTGGAGAACAGCGCAGCGGCTGACGTATCATTTTTGGAGAAGATGGATTGAAGAATACCGGCCCACCCTGATGCCAAAAAGAATCTCCGGACGAGATACCATCGACCCACAAGTTGGAAATGTAGTCCTTGTGGTGGATTCTTCACTGCCCTGCAGTAGCTGGCCCGCGGCAAATTCAAACTGTTTATCCGGGACCCGACGGAATGCTTAGAGTCCTGGACGTGAGGACCACATGGGGAACACTGCGAAGACCAACACACTAAATCGTGATGTTGATTCCAGCGACGGCATAGCCGTCACGTGAGGGAGTGCACGGCACTGTGGGCGAGACTGTTAGCGATGCATCACGTCGACTCGAATTCCCAGGAAAGGGAAGGCAAGCGCCAGCACACAAGTTCCTGGGAAACAACGATCAGCAGCGCACCGATTCCAGGAAGCCACGAAGGAAAACAGCACCCAAGGCTGCGGGCCTATATAAGGCGAGCACATCGGCACAGCAGTAGGACTCGCCACAGGAACTCCTCGCCGCCCGGTCGTAAAAAATCTAACAGAGTGTACAAAGGAAAGTAAATAAATAAAGATTAGATTAAGCAATGTTTTATTTAGAGCAGCGGTGTTTTATTTAGATGAAATCGTACAGGACAAAACAATAACGCCCTTTCGCCCAGAGCAGAGTCTGGCTCTGGAAGCACGATACGCTAATCGAAAAAACCGTTTGGCCGGCCAGCACCGGAATACAGTTCACAAAGGACGTAAGGAAGATGATAGGTCGCCGGAGAAGGCGCCGCCCGCAAAGCAGTAACAGACAATGACATTAGACGTCACTTGCATAAATTGTGGCACATTCACATTATGACATTGCTTACTTTTACTTTGGTCCCACCCTATTTGAGCGCAATTCTACATTTTACGATCAATAAATTAATTGCAAAAAGTCTACAAATATTTAATTATAATTTAAATAAATAGGAAATAAATAATATAATAAATTAAAATTGTTCTTCAAGTCTAGTACAAAAAGGAGCAACTTTGGCATGAAGTCAATATAAATGTTTAACGGTTGCATTGAGTGCCAACAACTATTAATTATAAAAATATATGCTACACCCACCTTTTGTGGATCTTTGACCAAAGCATCATATCAATTATAATCAAAGTCAATTACCTAGAAAGAAAATAGAAAAAATTACGTAAATTAAATTCCTTGTTAATAAATGAAAGTAATAAACAGAATTGAGATTAATTAATTCAAAACCATTTCTTTTTTATATTACAGATGACTAAAAATGGTACTCAACCTATTCTTCGTAACCGGAGTGATCAAGTCTACATTCGGAGTGGTGACAACTGGTCTGTGGCTGATCCCCCTAATGGTGGCCGCCATTACATATTTCCGATACGATCACGTAGACCCTGAATCTCGACCCATAGATCAAGCTCGCCTTTACATGGAGTATGACTTCATTATAATAGGAGGAGGTTCGGCAGGAGCCGTTGTGGCGAATCGCCTGACCGAAATTCTGTCGTGGAAAGTGCTCCTGCTTGAAGCGGGACCCGATGAGAACGAGATCACTGACGTACCATCCTTGGCCGCATATTTGCAACTCAGCAAGTTGGATTGGCAGTACAAAACGGAGCCGAGCATGAAAGGGTGCTTGGGAATGAAGCGCAACCAATGTAACTGGCCTCGAGGGAAAGTCCTTGGAGGTTCGAGTGTTCTCAATTATATGCTGTATGTGAGAGGCAACCGCTACGACTATGATCACTGGGAGTCCTTAGGTAATCCTGGCTGGGGATATGACAATGTCCTGCATTATTTTAAAAAATCTGAAGACAATCGTAATCCGTACCTCTCAAATAATCCCTACCATGGAAAAGGCGGATTATTAACCATACAAGAATCTCCGTGGCACTCGCCCTTGGTGGCAGCCTTCGTCGAAGCTGGAACGGAGATAGGATATGAAAATCGCGACATAAACGGTAAGAAGCAAACAGGTTTTATGATTGCACAAGGGACCATTCGACGTGGTAGTCGTTGTAGCACCGCCAAGGCATTCATTCGACCAATAAAACTACGAAAAAATTTTCACCTCTCCTTAAATTCCCACGTGAGAAAAATACATATCGACCCAGAAACTATGCGAGCATCTACAGTTGAGTTTGTAAAAAATGGAAAGACATTTCGGATCAGGGCGAACAAGGACATTATTTTGTCAGCTGGTGCGATTAATTCACCACAAATTTTAATGCTGTCGGGGATAGGACCTAAGAAACACCTGGAAGAGCTTGGAATTCGAGTTCTTAAAGATTTGCCTGTCGGTGAGAATTTGCAAGATCATGTCGGTATGGGCGGCATGACTTTCTTGGTGGACAAGCCAGTAGCCATCGTCCAAGATCGATTCAATCCGACCGCAATAACATTTCAGTATGTTCTACGTGAACGAGGACCGATGACGACACTAGGAGGCGTAGAGGGTTTGGCCTTTGTGCACACAATCTATTCAAATAGTTCCATTGATTGGCCGGACATTCAATTCCACATGGCACCAGCTTCCATCAACTCAGACAATGGAGCCCGAGTGAAAAAGGTTTTGAATCTAAAAGAATCTCTCTACAGAGAAGTTTATCATCCTATAGCTAATAAGGACGCATGGACTATAATGCCACTTCTGTTGCGACCAAGATCCCGTGGTTCGGTACGTCTTCGGTCTAATAACCCACATCATTATCCTATCATAAACGCTAATTATTTTGATGATCCATTCGATGTTAGGACATTAGTCGAAGGAGCTAAGATCGCACTAAGAGTATCAGAGGCTCATGTTTTCAAGCAATTTGGATCTCGTCTTTATCGGGTACCGCTGCCCAATTGCAAGCAATTCAAATTTTTGTCTGATGACTATCTGGAGTGTCATGTAAGAACAATTTCAATGACCATTTATCATCCCAGTGGAACTGCTAAAATGGGGCCTGCTTGGGATCCAAAGGCTGTGGTGGACCCTCGGCTGAGGGTCTATGGTATACGAGGACTTCGGGTCATTGACGCAAGTATAATGCCCACTATAACTAGCGGTAATACAAACGCGCCCGTTATAATGATTGGAGAAAAAGGTGCCGATCTGATAAAGGAAGATTGGCTAAATAATTCAGAGTATGAATTATTTCGCTCTAAAAGTTAGCGAATGTATGAGTCTGTATCGAATTAGTGCCATCCGGCAGGGAAAACATCGAGTTCCTCAAAATCCGCAGCTCAACCGCATTAGAAGGTCACTGCTCAAAATCAGTCATTAATTGTTGAATAGTTTTAGATGCTGTTTTATTTATTTAAAATATATGTTTTATCATTATATAGATTTAAGATTATAGTTGTAAAGGAATTGCTGTCCTAAATCTCTTAAATACTAATTGTAAACTATAAATGTACCATATTATCTACCTAATAAAAATTGAATTGAATTGAATAAAAAAAATAAATAAATAAATAAAATATATATTATATAATTCAATGTTGGTTACAAAAAAGTTAGACGTGTTTATAATTAAAAAGACGTGGGTATTGTTTCGAATTCATGAACAGTTTGCTATGAATGTGTACTATTTCAGGACAAAGAACAAGGAAAGGAAGAAGAAAAGAGCTTAAATTCTAGCTCCTTAATCTGTGACAGTTTGTTTATTTTACAGTAAGTACGAGGGTTGCCTCTTATGTTTCGGGATTTGGCAACCCTAGTGTTGCAATCCGGCAATTGACAGCTCTGTCGTAAAGTTGGACATTTTTGAGTTTATACGCACTCAGAGCGTTTTGACATACGAGCGCTATTTGTGTTGTTTACAGTAACTTAAAAGATTCATCTCGGCCCAAAAATGGAATTAAATCGTCAACATTTTTGTGCGATTATTTTTTACAACTTTCGGCGTGGATTAACTCAGCAACAGTGCATGGATGAACTTAATTCAATTTTTGGCGATGAAGCTCCATCAAGGACCAGTGTTTATCGATGGTATGGTGAATTCAATCGTGGTCGTAGTTCAGTCCAAGATGAATTTCGTAAAGGTCGTCCAAAATCAGTTGTTGTTCCGAAAACCATTGATGCTGTGCGCGAACTGATATTGGAAGATCGTCATGTGACCTATCGTGAGATTGAGACAACCTTAGGCGTTAGTGGGACCAGCATACATTCAATATTGCATAAACATTTAACTGTCAAAAAAATTTGTTCGCGTTGGGTCCTACACAATTTGTCAATCGCCCAAAAAAAGGCTCGTGTCATTTGGTCGAAAGAAATGCTCAAAAAATACGGTCGCGGTGCTTCGAAACACGTCTATGACATCGTGACAGGTGATGAATCGTGGATTTACGCGTATGAGCCCGAAAGTAAACAGCAGTCGACTATCTGGGTGTTTCAAGATGAGCCAAATCCAACAAAAGTTGTTCGCGCACGAAGCACTTCCAAGCAAATGGTCGCCTGTTTTTTCGGAAAAACTGGACATGTCGCAACCGTACCACTAGAACAACGCAGAACAGTCAATTCTGAGTGGTACACAACCATTTGTTTGCCAGTTGTCTTCCAAGAAATCAGGAAAACCAACCGCCGAAGACGGATCACTCTTCACCACGACAATGCGAGCTCTCACACATCGGCTGCGACAACTGCATTTTTGAGCACCCAAAACATCGATTTGATGGGTCATCCGCCGTATAGTCCTGACTTGGCATCGAATGACTTCTTTTTATTCCCGTACGTAAAAACAAACTGAGAGGTCAACGTTTTTCGACACCTGAAGAAGCGGTTGCTGCATTCAGAATGCATGTGTTGGAGATACCTCAATCAGAGTGGCAAAAGTGCTTCGACAATTGGTTCAAACGCATGCAAAAGTGTATAGATCTTCATGGGGAATATTTTGAAAAACAATAAAGTGATTTTCGATGATCAATATTTGTTTTTGTTCTCTAATCCCGAAATATAAAAGGCAACCCTCGTACTACTACAACAAAATCATATTTCTATACAATTGACGAACAACAAAGGTATTATTGTTCACCAGAGCAAAGCCACGAACTAGGTCAGTATAACTGGGGGGAATGCATAATAGAATTTAACACCGCATAGCCAGTGTCCGTTCAACCTTACCGCATGCCCCTCGCCAAACGGAAGATAATAGAAGAAAAAGTCGATGAAATACTGCAACAGGGAGTTATTCAACCGTCAACCTCCAATTTTTGTGCACCAATAGTCCTTATGAAGAAGAAAGATGGCGAAGACAGGATGTGTATCGACTATCGGGGACTAAACAAAGTAACGGTCGAGCAGAAATTCCCAATGCCTACTGTGCAGGAGACCCTCGCAACGTTAGCCGGGAAAAAGTACTTCACGACGTTGGATCATTCATTTTCATTTCATTTTTAAAACATTTTTTATTTTTCTTTTTATATTCTTAATTTCTAAATTAAAGGCTACACAAAAAATGCTTAAATTCTAGCTTAATTATCTTATATAATAACTTACTGGTTCTTCGCAGACACTCTAAGCTAAACATTACTTAACCTTTGTATAATTTGCCTTTCGGCGACAGAACTTTGTGGCAGTACTGATAATTAGTTGAGATACAAAGAAAAATTTGAAAAACGTTGTCAATTTTTTTTGTTTTTTTTTTCTTCTTAAAATTTAAGTTACTTAACTTACCTACTTTTTTTTTTTTTTTTTTTTTTTTAAATATAAAAGCACAACCTAACTTAACTTAAATCTCAGATTCTAGAAAAGCTAAGTCTATGTAAGCTAGCTGATGAAAGTATGACTCTATACCGACTTTGGTATCCAGGTCTTTATATGCCATTCAACCACCAGAACTGTTGACGCTGTCTAATACTATCGTCCCGGTCTCTGTGGGAGATAGCCCTACTGAAGCGCAGGAGCTCTTCTTCGGTGCGCGTTACTTCCCGGTCGTACGATGTTGGATCTCAAGTCCGGATATGACCAGATACCCATAGCGAAGTAAAGTATGAACTATACCGCTTTTGCTACGGAAAACAGGTTGTATGAATTCGTTCGCATGTCGTTCGGCTTGGTGAATGACCCAGCATACCTCCAAATCTGCATAAATCACATAAAAGCACGCATGAACCGCGGGGGGATAGCGGTTTATTTAGACGACATTGAAAGTGATTCAGTAACGGAAGGTCTACAAAAACTCGGAACTCAATATCAGAAAGTGTGCGTTCCTGAAAACCGGTATAGAATTTCTCGGACATGAACTGAACGGGAGCGGAATAAAACAAGGCGAGCAGAAGATAATGGCAGTTAAAGAGTTTCCTGAACCAGAAAATGTGCATCACGTGAGGCAGTTCCTGGGCCTTACAGGTTATTTTCGGAAGTTTGTACCGAGGTACGCACAAATAGCAGCTCCCTTAACGAATCTGCTAAAAGAGTGAAATCCCTTCGCGTGGGTGGAGAGGCATCAGGCGCCATTTGAAAACCTCAAGTCGCACTGATTAACCTCCTCTCCTGGCATTGTACGATGGAGACTGTAATCACGAGGTTCACACGGATACGTCAGCACTAGGACATGCCGGTATATTCAGAGAGTCAATCTGTCTACATCTCTCAGAGGGTCAATCTGTCTACATCTCAGCTGGTACGACGTTGATGCACCAATCGGCCGATCACTCGAAAAAGAGGAAACAAGCGTACTATCATTCGCAAAATTGAACACTTTGTTATCCGTTGTCTTCAACAAATCATTTATGAGAAGCAAAAACAAGGTTGGAGCCAAAATAGAACCTTGAGGCACCCCCGAATCAACATGTTACAGTTCCAAACACTCGCCATCCACAACAACCCTGATCGATCGACCCCTGAGGAAGCTCTTCGTCCAGTCGCAAAGCTACTGGGAAAGTCCATATGAACGAAGTTTGGTCAGCAATGCCCCGTGCCAGACGCGGGCAAAAGCCTTGGAGGTATCCATTGCGACCGCTCTTGACTCACCATGCCCCTCAATCGCAGACGTCCATATATCGGTTATAAGGGTCAAAAGGTCTTCTGTAGACCGCCTGCCACAGAATCCGTATTGACGATCATTCAGAAGTCCGTTGCACTCCAAATATATAATTAACTCAATATTGGCGATCTTTTCCATCACCATATATCGGTAATTTTGTGGGTGACATTTTTTCCCGTCTTTGGTATTGGCTGAACTCGAGCGATTTTTCAGCAGGTAGGAAATGTCCTCCGATAACCGAAAAAATCTGCTAAGAACCGGCGATAGTTCTGGAGCACAGTTCTTAGGGACTATTGTTCGTATTCCGTCCGGACCGATTGCCTTTCTACAGTCCCGTTCACGTAGAATGCATTGAATAGTACGTGGACGAAATCTCACATCGCACATGAAAGACCGTGCCGCCGCGATCACAGGTGGCTCCAAAGGACCGGGATCGAGGTTTGAATTCGCGGAAAGTAATTCGCGAACATATTAGCTTTATCCTTTGAGTTTGTGACTAACGTCCCAATGTCCGTCACCATTGGAGGGAAAGAGGAGGAAGCGAAGGTTCTGCTGACAGCCCTTGCCATTGACCAGACGAAGCGCGAACCAGACGGGCACTGAGGTTTATTGGTCGCTCTGTCGTTGTGAGCTTTCTTCGCGGTAGCAATCGCCTGGTTGCACGCGTTTCTGATTCTAACAAAATTCGTTGTGTTAACATCGGTGAGATTGGAGCGACATTGTTTAAAAGCTCTATTTTTGGCTGCTGTAATCAGCTCGCATTTTTTATCAAACTAAGGCTTATCAGATGAACTTCGTTTGATGGAATGTGGAATGTAGATCTCAATCCCCAGAACAATAATCTCTCTGGCCGAGTCCGCGCAAGCGTTACCATCGGAGTCTCCGAAACACACCTCCGACCATGTAAAGTATGCGAAGAGATCTCGCAAATCGCCTCAGTTAGCAGCCCCATACCTCCATACATGGCGAAGCCGCCTAGACCGTTTATTCGCAGGGATCTGAATTTACCAGTGGTGTAGCAATTTCACTCGGCTCGGACGCCAAAAACTGATCCAGGGTGTTCGCATAATCACGAGTTGAGTCAAGTTGTGGTTAACAGCGAACTTCTCCACCAGCCTCCCAACCTCGTCAGTTCTGTTAGAATGTACCAACCATCCGGAATTGTGTACATTAAAATTGCCATGGACGCTAATTTCGTGATCTGCATCCAGTCGACGGTACATGCAGGATGTTCCAAAAAATGTCGCCGGTCGATCGTCATTCTTCAGCAGCACCCTCATTCATACGATGTCCATGTTATTGGGTTCCAACGCTTCCATCCTCTGGCAACGGAGACCGGTCCGCGTGAAGACGCAGACTCCGCCCTTATAGCGGAATCTCGAATATAAGTCGTATCCTGAGCAACGAGAATATGTCGAATCGTTTGACGAATCGACCAGAGTCTGAGTTAGGGCAATGATATCAGGTTTCGCTGTTTGCAAATATTGGTGGACGGCGTTTACATTCGTATTGGTGAAACCGATGCCCCTGATGTAACAAAATACCGTTACTAGTCGAGCGTGGACACAGGCTCGAGAGCGAGCCCGATTATTCGATGGCGTATTTCTTAAAGTTCGGTTATTTATCATAATATATGCATGATGTTCCCCCTGACATATTCCCGTCCGGAGATCCGAATTGGAAAATAGTCTAGCTCCGGAATTCTTTTTATCAGAAGGTACCATCATGACTTATATCCGTGTCAGTCCGGGCCATCAGCCACACATCCGAAACACCGACGAAGATTTCTCTGGACGATATCGCGAAATGTACAGCGTGACGGGGTGGTATCTCACCTTGAGAGACTACCACCTAAACCAACCTTTTCTCGAACCGGTCAAATCAGCCAAGCCACGAAACATGGGCAGGGAGCCTATAGCTTGATGGGGTGGTATTTCACCGAGCGACAGGGCGTTGGGACCCCGCATACCACTCAGTCCTTAGTCCACCCGGCTTGTCGTAAGCCGGCCTAACTGTGAGCATATTCGAACGCTCTACTCAGGTGGTGGTTCAAACTCCAAGAATTTGAGTTTACAACGCTTCATCAACCTGGGAGGAAAGCAGGATATGTGGATGCCATGAGTCGTCGGCCAGTAGCAAAAGAACGGGACATAGAGGAAACATCCGCCGAAATACTCAACATATGCATTGACGACGAGGATTGGTTAGACAATCTTGCCGTGCAATGGCAAGACAAGAAGTTACGCGACATCATAAACCAACAAAGGAGCGACGAACTGCACGAATGGAAGGAACCTCCATAACGAACACCAGCTAAACGGAGGAAGACTGTTTAGGCGCGACGGCAACCAAAAAAAGTGGGTCGTGCCGAAACGAGTTCGAAGGCGAGTTCTCCGGGTGTGCCACTATGAGGCGGCGTACATGGGTTTGACAAAACCCCCGAAAGGCTGAGAAGAACGTATTGGTTCCCAAGGATGCGAAGTTTTGTAGGGGCTATGTCGAGCAATGTGTGGAGTGCGCGTATACAAAACAAAAGGTGGAGCGACAGAGGGATAACTACACTGTGCGAAGAAGATGGCCATAGCCTTCCATACGATCCATTGGGATCATCTCTGGCCCTTCATCACTGGAGGAGTAGGTGCTAAACACTCAATAGCACTAGTGGAAAACTTTACCAAATACACGGTTTTCAAAGTTATAAGGCCAACTAACACAAAAGAAGTGATAGCCGTGCTCAATCAGGTCAGCGAATTCTTCGGTATGCCCATGCGCCTAATCATCGACAGAGATACACCATGTACAAGATGTTGTCAAACCTACAGCATACAGCATATTATGATGATGGAGAGGGTCAACCGCACGGTACTCTTTAGGATCTTTTAAAGCAACAATTTCAGATAACTGTAAAGGCTGGATTATTTTGTAGTGAAGAGTTTTTTTACAGGGTGTACGCTCAATTTTGTGGTGAAAGTCACACCGAACATTTTTAGTCTGATATATGAGAGGACGATAACAAAAGCGCTACCGCGATAGGGATCTTTCGAAAATAATTAACGTAGGGAGTTTCGGCGAACTCAAGACTTTGGTGAGCTCTAGGTTTCGGTGGGGACTAGTGTATAGAAGGGGCATAACTAACAAGGAAGCTAGTTTGTAGTAGTAATTAAGGCAAAACACAGCTCCGCTGTTGACGGAATAATATTGATCATGCCAAACCAAATGATGTCTCGATGTCGACACTGTTAAAAGTATCTGTATGCCGATCGTAAAGTCAGATATCCACCTAAGAAATTGTACGAGCTTTATTGCAGACCTGATCTGTACAATTATGCAAAAATTCACCATATACTATCGCATATGATGTAAAAGTTTAGCTAAGCCATAAAATGCTAATCGCATATTCTACCGGCTAATTTCAGTATTCCACAATTATTCAGAATTGAATGTTACTGTAACCGCACCTAGGGCATAAATCAAGTGCTTATAAACGTGAGGGCATTTCTACAGATGAGCGAAGTGTAGAATAAAAATGTCATCAATAAGAAATATCTCTCCATCCTAACGATTAATTAGCCCTTTTTTGTTCCTTGTCACGGTTTTATTAGATAGATGTCTAAACATTAATTGAATAGTAATTAACACCCACTGACGAGTAAGCGTATAAACGTGACCCCGGGATGTAGTCTCTTATTTTCAATGTCACAAACACTTGCGTGCACAAAATCAAAAGTCCCCACCGGAAAACAGAACACACCACTTCCGAGAGCTCGCACGAAGTGAAAATTAACCATAAAACGCTTAGTTTAATATACTATAAAAATACAACCCAAATATTGAAAAGTCTATGTTTGATTTACACTATTTTGCAAAAACCTTGTGTATTATTTTGAGATGAAATCTAAAGAGCGATGAATATCTTATCTTAATATGGGTGAATGAGATCATATTGGGTTCGGAAAACGATATCCCAAAATGGTAACAACTTCTGGAATCGAACACATACTACATAGTCTGAAAAGTCACGGGATCTTTAGTTATATTTATTCCTCAACATAGGTGCCTTCAAGGACGATATACTTGGTATAGCGATTTTCCAACATTTCGATGGCCTTTCTGTAGTGCGAAATGTCCAAACCTTCGAAAAACTCCTCGGTTACCGCGATGACCTTCTCATTCGATCTGAATCTCTTTCCCTGGAGCCACCGTTTGAAGTTTGAGTCGCTCATAGCCGGTGGGGGCCAAGTCTAGAGAATACGGTGGGTGAGCAACCAATTCAAATCGTAATTGGTCCAATTTCGCCATCGCTTTCAAGGACGTGTGTGACGGTGCATTATTGTAATGGTACAGAACTTTTTCTTCGCCATATGGGGCCTTTTTTTCTTTATTTCGTTGTTCAGTTTGTCCAATAACTCTGCATAATACTCTCCTGTAAGTGTGTTTCCCTTCTGCAGGTAATCGACGAAGATTATGCCATGGGCATACCAAAAAACGGAGGACATAACCTTCCCGACTGGGGAGGTTACATCGAATGACCTAGTTTTCTCGTTGGTTTAACGGTGGGCATACAACAAAGGAAAAACAAAAACAAGACGAAGACAATGAACCGGTGGTATCGCACGGTTGCGAGTTACCGTTTTTTTGAGTGAGTCGATTTTTTTTTTTTTTAACATACTGTATTTATTTGACCAATAATCAATGTTTACATTAAGTACTACAGCTAACTTATAATTCTACTGATACAACTGTTTACATGCATACATTACACATTTTTCAAACATAACTGAATGTGTGAATAACTATTCGAGTATTCTAGGTTTTAATATTGACAGTTTTCCTGGAAAAGGTCAGAAAACCAGGATTTTTATTTTTTAATTTAATCTAATCTAATACTTAACTTAACTCTAACTTATTCTAGCTTAACCTAATTTATTTTATAATAAGTTAAATATGTAATGTGAATTGGGGAATATAGGGATTGATGGTTAATGAAGTAGGTTGGCGTGGGAGATGGTCAGTTAGTGGCCTCAGGTGCAGTAACACTTTCCGGTTGTACGTTAAAACGCAAAATATTGGAGAATGGTTGTATGTTACAGTATTTGAACTGATTGGGTGCCAGCTCGGTGTTATGGTACACTACCTCGTTGGAGTCATTAACCAATCTTCCAGAGGTAAAGAGACTTCTGGTGTGGAGACAATTCAGATAGTGAGCCCTGTTATCTAGAGGAGTTGGTAGTAGTGAAGTTATTATGGGGTTGGGATTATTTGGGAGGTTTTCAATAAATTTGATAGACAGCTCTAGGAAACGTCTATCGAGACGGTCAATATTAGCGGCATTGTATAGCAAGCTGTTATTGTAATATTTGTAAGAGTTGGGTTGTCGGTTGAGGCCAGTGACCAGCCTGAAGCATTTCCTTTCGAAAGTGCGTAGCTTCTCCATTTGGGCTGGTGTTATATGATACCACAGTGGACACGCATATGTCAGTGTAGGTCTGATTATTTGTTTATAGATGAGCACTTTGACTTTGTGAGAGAGACCGTTAGGTTTCCACATCACTCTTCTACAGAGATTCAGTTGTAAAGCTTGTAAAGCAGTCCTGAGATCCAAACACAGTCGAATGCTTTAGATATGTCGAGAGAGATACAGACCGTCGGACTTTGGTTTTGAAGATTAGTTGTGACATCGTGCGTTAGTTTTAACAGAGCATGACAGGTGGAGTGTTGTGAGCGAAAGCCAAACTGGGAATTTGGGATAATAGCGTTGTCATTAGCAAATGAAAGAAGATTTCGATATATTTTGCATTCCAATATCTTGCTTAATGTGTTTAATAACGAAATCGGACGATAGTTGCTGGGGTTGTTGGAAGGACTGGACTTACTGATAGGGACTATAACCGTGGTTTTCCAGTTATCTGGGAAATGTGATCCGTTTATTATATGGTTGAGAAGAACGAGAATAGGGACTAGATTTGACGGGAGAAGTCTTTTGTAAAGAAGGTTTGGAATTCCATCTAAGCCTGTCGACTTCTTGTTATTGCGTGATGTTATAAATTCAGATAATTCGTCTGCTGTTAGGAAGGTCGCATTATCCCGAGGATGAGACGCTTTGTTTGTTTCGTTGAATTCCGCGATGAAAGGGGTGAAGGATGGGATCATTGTGCGTGAGATGTAGTCGTTTACAGTATCTTGAAAATTGGAGACTGAGAGGGAGTCGTTTTGTTGATGGATTTGATAAAAGTGATTAGCTAGACAGTTTGCTATGTCAATATCTGATTGGACTGGGTGATTGTTAGTAGGGTTGATAATATAATCGATTCGAGGTTTGTATTTTCGACCCGTTAGTCTGTTGATATTTTTGAATAAATCACGATTGGGTTTAATATTTTTAAGTATAGACGTGTAAACCTTGTCGGAAAATTGTTTTAGTTGTCCATTTATCAGGGTAGTCAAGAGTTGGATTTGATTTTTAATAAAAGGGGAATAACTGCTATGTAGTTTTCGTCTAAGCTGTTTTTTCAGGCGTAATAGTTTTGTAAGGATGTTGGGTAAAGGTTTTCCTAGATGATTATGAGGGATGGATGTAGGTGTGTGGCTGAAGAGGGCATTTTTTAGTATTTGCTCTATTCTTAAGGCTGCTTGATCAATTTCAGCAGGGAGTAGATTTGAAGTCTCTGGAAAAGTATAGTCTGTAAAACTGGCAGCAATGTCCCTATTGACTCTTTTCCAGTTTGTCCTGGAGAAATTCGGGATCGGATTGAATGAGTAACATGGTTCGAGGGCTGGGATTTGGACAGTGGTGTGGACGGACCCATGATCGGAAGGAAATTCGAAGGATACTGTAGGGAGGTTAGGTGAGTAGACGTCTACGGATTTTAGGAAAAAATCTATTGTTGATTTAGTAGTATTGGAGATACGTGTTGGCTGTAATGGACAGTCCGCATAGATATATGGATGGAGTTGAAGGAGTGCTAGAAGTTGGCAACCATATTTATTGCACTTAGTGTCGTTAAATGAAGTATGCCGAGCATTCCAATCTCCTCCTATTATGAAAGGTGCAGGGAGAGACTGTTGGATTATCTCAGTGATGTCGGAACTAGGGAAGTTTGGTTCCCGAGAAGGGTGAATGTATACGGACGACAATACAAGCACTTTGTTGCTTTTGCAAAAGATTTTAATTGCCGTGTACTCAATATTATTTATATTGGTGAACCTAATTTCGGAATATTGGAATTTCTTGTGTATTAGAATTCCAGTACCTCCACGAGGTCCACTGGTACGTGGATTAGAAACAAGTGTATAATTCGGGATAGATACTCGGGAGTTTGGTTTAAGCCAAGTTTCTGAGAGGAGGAGGATATCTGGAGAAAACTTTTCAACGAACAATCGTAGGTGTTGTCTGCGAATATTGGAATATATGGACTCTGCGTTGAGGGAAATTATGGTTATATTAGCCATTAAGGGAGAGGATATGTGAAGTTATAAGAGATAAAATCTGACCTTTTTTTTCTATTTCTGAGCTGTGCTTCAACGTGGGCAGCATCTTCTGTAAGCTACTTATGTATCCTGTGATGTCCAGATTCAGATCGTTACTGTTGGATTGGTGATTTCTTGTCATGTTAAGGGAATCCTTGACAACCTTAGCGTATGACATTCCTGGACTTGTAGGATTTATTGATTGATGTGATGTTGTTTTGGTTGGTGAAGGTTTGCTCGTTGCCATGGGTGTTGTTCGCCTTTCTAGAATCTTCAGCTTATGAGGACATTGCGAGAAGTTGGCAGGGTGGGGTCCTCCACAGTTACAGCATGTCACTGTGATTTTCTTCGTTGTAATGGATCCATCAGGGTTTGTTGTTTGGATTCTTCCTGGTTCCATCCCAGGCGGGCTGACCTTACATTCTCCAGGTTGATGTTGCTCTGCACACTTTACGCATCGTACGCTTAGATGACATGCGGCCGCCAAGTGTCCTGAACCTTGGCATCTTTTGCAATGAAGGACGTTTTGTTTATGTGGTTCCTCAATCGCAATTTTATGCGTGAACAGATATTTTATTTGTTTGAGCCTGGAGTGAGTCGAATTTGAACAGTGGTCTAAAAACAAAGGACCCGAGAGCAGGTAGCGATAGTTACGTAGTAACGAGACTTGACGGACTCAATTTAATCACGTTTTAGTTAACATCGTAATTCATAGACGATATATTTCGGTTTAAAAAGTTTAATTAAGAGTCGAAATCAAAAATTGGTGTAAGATAATTGAGATTTAACAGTCGAGAACAAGGCGTTGAGCAAGAGAAAAGAAAGACCAAAGAAAACAAAGTGAAAAAAAAGTTTTATTGATTCAAATCGACAACTAACGTTTTAAAGTACTTCTATTTGTGTTGTATAAGTGGGCTCCTCGATAGTATAGTGGTTAGTATACCCGCCTGTCACGCGAGAGACCGGGGTTCGATTCCCCGTCGGGGAGCCTCTGGCGCAAGACTAATGACCTTGCCGGAAAAAAACAAAATCATTATGGAAAATTTAACGAACCTCAGGACATGCTAAATAAGGCCAAGACGGGGACCGCTTGTAGTGCCGATGATGATGGATGATACTTCTATTTGTATGCAATTTAATAAATATATGTAATCATATATGGTACATACATATCAAAATTAAAATATATACAAACTATATAAATAACTTTTTGGAAAAACAAAACCCGTAAAAGGAGCAAGAGAGGCTAGCAACAGCAGATGAGTACAACCATTTAGATCTTTTAATGATTATATTGTGGAAAAATCTGCAACAAAACTGACTGTTGGACTGAGGCGTATGGTAATGGATCCACGTTTTATCCATCGTCACAAAACGTCGAATAATGTCCGCTCTAATACGTTCGAAACTGTTTTTGGTCGACAGTCAACAGACGCGTCACCCACCGCACCGATAGCCCGTGCAAAATGTATCCCGACCGTTCGTTTGAAATGCCCACGGCCTCAGCTAATTACGCGCAACTTCACTTTACGATCACTCAAAACGACTCGATGCACTTGCTTTAGGATTTTCGCATTCGTAGCCTCTTCTCGCCTTCCAGAGCGAGGTGCGTTTTCGGTGCTTATGCGACTGAATTTAAATTTACTAAACCACCGATAAACTGTTGTTTTCGAAGGAGCAGATGTGGGATAACATTTATGCAACCATTGCAATGATTATTCTAAAGTTTTTACCATCAAAAAACAATGTTTAATCAAGATGCAATATTCATTGAAAGGTTGCGATGATATTTATTTAGCGCATCATCTAGCGGAAAATATATTTCTAAAAAGGGTGCTTTAAAATAAGCGATATGCATGATCTGCAAAGAAACGAACCCTGAAGCAGCGAACTATCCGGCTGCCACTAAGCACTGTTCAATACTAAGGATAGGATCGAAGAAATGAAAATTAATATAAATGTCTCTGAAACGACCCAGGATATCCTGACAATTAGTGGTGAAAGAGAAGAAACCCGACGTGGTACTGATCAGCGAACCATATAGAGCAACATATGGATCACTGACCAGTTAAGAAGATATGTGGGTATGTGGAAGGCATGGCCTTCGAAACATCGGGAACCAATTTCATAAAATCTAAAATAAATGCAGTCAACTTCTGAAATCGTATAAATACGTAAAAAGAATATTAAAATTAATTTTTAAGAACAATTAAAAAACTGGCAAGAACAAGATTTTGGCCATTGATTTGTTAAAAAAATGCATTATACATTGTTTTTCGGGTTTACACTTTATTGAGTTGCCACACTAGAATTCTGCTTTACGTTAGGACAGCTTTTTGTTAAACACTTGATGCCTTCTGGTTTGTTCTGTTAACTTATTGCTATGATTTGTTATTCATCAAGAACGAAAACACATGGAATAGCAAATATTGTGTTTAGACCGGCTTAAGTTTGAACGCAATAAAAAATGAGAGATCGATTAAAACACTTTACAATATGTTGTTTTAAACAATACCGGTTCTCTTAGATCATGGCTTTAATTTGTACCATCTCCGAAAATGATACACTGAATATGTAAATGTAGATTTGTATTTAAATATTTCTATTTTATTAATGCATTCTGATGAGGTAAGTCTCGAAAGAAATAACGTTTCCTGTGCCAGGTTCCTGACATCGCCTTGCGTCTTGTTTAATCTTCGCTGAACTTTAAACTAATATGTTCTGGCATTTACAGAGAAGCTAGCGAAGTTAAAATAACAAAAAGAAAAGCCCAATCTTATTTGGGTTGGCCAACAAAAGCTATTAATTAATACCAATTCCTAAATCAAGGAGAACAAACTGGTTCACATTAAACATACATTTTAGATAGACTCAGTCAAACTGCATAGCCACCAGGTCATGCCACAGATGTAAACTGCATGTTTTTTTTTTTAATTCACTGAGACCTACTCAAACAAACTATTACGTCTAGTACTAACGTCAAGTTACCTCATGTTACATGTTTAGCCAGAAAGAAATTATTACTTTCCGATATCGTAAAGGTGTATTTAATTTATCAATAAAATATATACTCTAAGGAGCGTAAAGAGCTAAACCTGACTCTGCAGAAGGATATCATCAATGCATTGAAGTGTGTGGATGTCGTTGCTGTACACAATCCGATCAAAGAATTAATTTTTTAAAAGCTATGCAATGGAATGACCATCTTCTTGTTTTATAATTTTTAATCCAATTTATGAGTCTGGTTCAACTTAATTTAATTACCCAAATAAACAAGTACACGGTGACCTGTGGGGGGTAAAAGAAGTAATTACGCTAGGCACGGGCACACGGTTCACTTCTTCCCCAACGATGTCGCTCCGATGAGAATAGTCCACCCAGGAAGACAGGAACAATAGAAAACACACTGGTGTTGATTTGTTGTATAAATGTTTTTGTTTATTTGGTTTTGCATTATCCAATGAGAAGGTTTTTAATATTTGTTTTAGTATTCATTTTGATAAGTAGAACGTTCTTGGGCACTCGAGGTGCGTTAGCCTGTTACGCGCAAAACAGCTAAAGATACATTTTTATCGCAATATAAATACAATTTAAATCACTATAAACTTTACACTTCTTCTGTTTCATTAGGAAGTATCCGATTTCCGACGGTAAACTTGGTTATATTAGGGACTCTTCGCGGGCGAGCGTGTGCATAAGCATGCACACGCTGCGGTGGTTAGCGTAACGACTTACTCCTGTTAATGTTGTTAATCGCCTGCCTCAAAAAGGGATGAAATTGGATAATTTAATTGTTGCAATTGACAACCAAAAGAGAACCAACGTCTGCTCTCTCACTGCCACGTTCGTCGTTGTGTGGTGGATTACATCAGTAAATTGATGATCAAAGAAAGCGGGAGAATGAGAGAACAGAAACTCGATGTATGATTATCTTGGGGTGTATTTGGTTGTATGGGCATGAATCAATGTAGTTCTGAGCGAAACCCATTGACCTAATTCGGTAATATGGTGGAATCAGAGTACATTGATCTGTACGAAGACAGAACTGTGAAGGAGGGGAAAATTAAGCTGGCGCTATTCACCTGCGAAAAGAGAGCATTGATCCCCAACGAATGAAGTGTCTGGAGAAAATGGAAAGGACGCTGACTTGGCTAGGGAAATCTGATCATGGGAACTGACTTAAATGCTTTAATAATTTCCCCAGCGGTCGCAAGATTAAGCAACCGCCGTTCGATCAGACTAAGCCGTTGCTAACCGACAATATGGGATTTCCTGTGAAAATCTCATGGGTTAGCGAAATGGTATTGCTATATGGCGAAAATGGTAGCTAAACTCAATTATGCATTATCTGCATAGAATAATGAGTTTAGCTATGCGTCCTTGGCGAATACATGTTATTTCAGATGAATAGCATATAAGGGGAATGGGTAGAAATGACGCGCTGAAAGCGGTCGAAATGAGATATGGAATTGTGGTTGGAATTGCGGGTTGGTTCTGCATGTAGTATAGAGAACCCCCACAGACCTTTAATAAAAAACATTCCACCCTAAACTCAAAGTAACCCGAAGATTGCTTTTGTAAACAGGGAATTGGCTATATAATTAAAGGTTTGAAGGCCAAGAAATCACAAGGTCCAGAGGTTTTAACAAATTACATAAACAAAACGCCGAACATAACCAATAACAATAGTATTCAACCCCTGACTCAATTAGTGCTCCCGAAGGTCTTTCAAGCAATCATAACTAATCCCTATACTCAAAATAATACAACATTCGACCTATTCACTCTTAACTTGTTGTGCAATACTACAAAAACGTATCTGCTCATAAATGGGCAGACATACCCTAATCGGGCTGGTCCGCCTCGCAACGGAATACAAAATATGTGCTGGCGTGAGGTGATTTTAGTCGATAAAAATCCCTTATAGGTCTGGATAGGTCCAGGACTACTGAAGACTCCCACCCTTCTACCGAAAACAAAACAAAAAAACTGCTAAATGAGCCGGTGCCGAAGTGATAGGAGATCTAGCTCATCGAAGGATGCGATAATCTAGAAGAGCTGACTTCCAAAAGCATCTTGATAAAGGTGCCATAGAAGGCCATAAAAAACGGTAAGACGAGAAAGCTTCAAAAACACCTGCATGAAGGCAAAACAAAACTCTTGGAGTGCTGATTACAGAATGGTCATAGCAAGAATTAAGGGAAACAAAGGCCCACACATAACATGTCCCAATATATTGCGCTCAATAGTAGAACACCACCTCCCTTGAGCACCCGACACGGAAAGGAACGTTGTTTTAAGTACATGCAAAAGAATCTGCGACAAAACAAATGCCGGGCCTGCAGGATCCCAAACAAGGCTACCTTGGAGGTACTCCGAACCGCGATGTATAATTGTTCAGGCCAAGGAAAAAAGGAAAAGAATGTACCACCAAGTAGTCCGTCATCCTATATTCCCATATGACGCCGGGATATATTACTCTCATAGTGGAACATAACGAGGTGGTATCGAACCACCAATACAGTTTCAGGATGTTGCGATCGATTACTAACGCTGTGGGGGTGAAGTTAATATGTCGAGACACGGGCACTGTTTCACTTACTCACCGACGATATTTCGTCAAAAAAATAGTTTACCAAGGAAGAGGAGGATCAATCAAAACGCGGATAATGTTTAACTTCTTTTATTCATGAAAGGTTGCACACAAAAGTGATCACAAGGCAGTTTGATTTTCTATTTAACGGCCACGTATTCCAGATGAATGTACATTAAATTGTTATACTATTAAGTTTGATCTTTTGTCTGATTGTTAGGTACTCCGGTTGAATGCAGGCTGAATGGTTATACACTGAGATTTAACCCTTTTTGTTCATGAATGATTGCACATAAAATTGTTCTACAAGGTAGATTGGTTTACTATTCAATGGTTATGTATTCCAGATGAATGTACATTAAATTGTTCTGCACTGAGATTTGACTTTTACTCGCGACTTTACTCGACCTCATTAAAAGATTAGAATTGACTCGAACCTCGACTTGGGTTGTGATTCCCACACTTAGGCGCACTCCTGTGGTTAAAATTGACTAGAGCGTGTGTACGCTTCGGATGATGGTTAGCCACTGTGCGTGCTCCGCGGCGTATCAAACTCGACTGACTAAAATGGGCTAGAATTCATTCATGGTCCCGCGGCTGTGGAGTCATCACCAAGTAAAACTCACTGCGACTTACTAAGAACTTGAAAGGGTTGCTATGCGTGCATAGAGGATTTAGTTCCAGAGAATTACTACCGTACAGGCTGAATTGGATTCATCTGTCGCTATGTATACGGAGAAATCGGTTTCGGGGACATAACCGAGTATGGGCATGAGTTGTCGGCTAGACAAAGGGACATGGGTCTCGGTCCTTGCGATGGTTGTTTCATGGAAATGCAACGCATCGTGCTGGTGGCTTACCAGTAAGGAGAACTGGTATTATTCCAGATTGTTTAGGTAGGACGGAAGCCGAAATGGGTTCGGGGAAGCTAAATGTTGCTTGGTTAGAAGCGAGGGAAATGGTTTAAGCAGGAAGTGAGCCGGAATGACTTTCGGGGGATATTAATGCTGCATGGTTGCAAGCGAGAAATATAGTTTAAGTAAGGAATTAACCGAAGTGGTTTTTGGGGAAAATGTATGCGGTTTGATATAGATGAGGGAGATGACTTATATTGTGTTGTAGGTTTTGAAAATGCGTTTTATTACAGGTTGGAAAATGGATTCTGGGCGTATTAGGAAGTGTATTCTTTGCCTGTTTGCGAATGTGTACTATTGCAGGTTTGGGTTATGGTGGCGCGCTGTTAGCGGTTGAAGTTAGGTAGGAATTGTGGGTTGATTCTCCGTGTGATATAGAAAAGCCCCACAACGCCATCAAAACAATGGTTGATATTGCAGCAGAGCATTAAAAGAAAACAGATGGAGAGAAGAAACAAAGAAAAGTTGTGTTGTGGTAATTGTATGGCAATTTAGTCGAATCGGCAACTTTGCTGTAGCTCCTAAAAATCTTCAGAAGCTCCGAAGAACAAGCGCAAACAATTCTACAACGTTTCGACACGAGTTCCTCAAGGATCAGTACTTAGTCCAGTTCTGTAGAATATATTATCATGGCAGTTTTAAGAAATATTAAGCATGTACATGAGGATGAGCCATTAGCGAGCCCTTCCAACTGATTGAAGATTGACTACAATTACTCTAATTTGAACTGACCGACCACAAAGGGGAGGCAATCCTAATAACTAGTCGAAAGCATGGGGAATATGCAAATTTCCAGACCGGAAACCAAACCATACGATCTAATATTCGGGAGTTACGGCCGACTTTGATTTAAATTACACGTAGAGTACATGAATAAAATTGTCACAGAGGATAGCTCTATCCAAAACACGGGTAAATATTCATCGGCCAGGGTATGTTAAACAAATTATCTTGGCGAGAGTAGTTACAGTAGTACTAGCGTATACAACGTCAGTATAGGCAGACACTCAACAAGCAAACATATGAAAAGTACGATGAGAGCAACAGGCTTTGCGTATTAAGGACGGTGCCTTCAGGATGAACTGTTATTACAGTTTACCACTGAGCCATATCTACAAGTTTGAAAAGAGAAAATGGTCCGAGGGTGCTAAAGAACTAATTCGTATTTCAAATCATTAATTTTGGCCACTGCAATAACGGATGCGTGAACTTGTGTGAATTTTTCCATGTTTACAAACTCACTAAGAGCGTTCACTATTGATGGCAAACAAATAATAAACAACGGAGTATCTTCAAATTTGAGACTTATCCTTTCTAAGGTTGGTATTATCTACCACAGTGATTATATTTTAATAACTACCGCCTTCTATGTTTCAGGCCGATTAATTCTGGGGCCACCCTAATATATGGCAAACCTTAAAAGATTGGATAAGCCGCTCATATGGGAATTGCAACTATTGCCTTACACAGTAATACGTAAATTGTTTCGAAAACAATAGCTCAATTCTCTGTCAACACTGCAAGAAGCTTAGAGAATTTTAATCTGCACAAAGCTAGGTCAACAAGACGTTGGATAGTTGGGTGCCGCAAGAACTGAAGCTAAAAAACATGGATTAAATTTCCATCTACGCAACCTTAGCCCAACGAAATCGGTCTATTTTCTAACAAATGGTAATCGGAGATAAGACATGAGTTACGTACGACAATATTATATGAAAACGACTGCGGTCAAAGTTTGGTCAAACCAAAGCTAACAATCAGTAAGGTTTTGTGACACTGAAAAGAAGTCATCTGCTCTAAGCTACTTCTATATGACCTCTACTATCAACAGTTGGACCGTTTGAAACTGACGATTAATTAGTTGACTTATAGAAAAAGTTGTATGTTCTATCAGAACGACGCCTGGCCGCATACATTTATAATGACTCGCCACGAACTCCAGGAGCTCAGTTGGGAATTTTTGAGTAAGCACTATCGTCGCCAAAATAGAATATTTTGCTTACTCTTAATGCTAGCAAAATATTAAAACGCATCCAAAAAGAGTTGAAATCAATATGCAACCCTGGGGTACTCTGCAAACAATAGGAAAGAGATCCGAAAACACGTTTTGTACAACAACCTGAATCGATCTTTTTTCTAAGAAACTGTTCATCCAATCGCCTAGTTATCTATAAAAAAAAAAAGTTTATTTAGTAACGTATTGTTCTATGTGCAATTAAAAGCCTGTGAGATTTCCAGTGCGGCTGTTTTTGGCTCACTACGTTTCTCAATAGCAGATGTCCAGATTCCAGTCACAAATCTCAAAGATCACCCGTGGATCGCTGACTGGGGATCAATCAAGAGTCTGTTGCATTCCAAATACGTATTCAACTGATATGACCCTGCGGCCTCCCTAACAGATACACACACAAGAACCAAACGAATAGTGGGAAAACAGTATCGAAAGAAAATCGAAGCATATTTATCAGAGCCGTATGCCAGAGCAATTCCACGTCAATTGAATGTACTTGAGAATAACGATCGAATTCGGAGATGCGGCAGTAATCTGATGCGTTAAGACTCTGCTTCCATCTTTTAATGATTCTAACCCTGATAGCGTCGTTCGAATCGGTTCCTCTTCACTATCGTCGCAAATGCATCAACGCTCTCCATCGACTTAGGCAATATAGACTGTGGGGCTGTAGGGCGATGATTTCCCCGGAGACACGTTTTTCCTTTCTTTAGAAATGGCTGAATTCGAGTAGTTTTCTAAAAGGTAGGAAGGTTTTCCGTGCAAAATGACACAGTTCTGGGTCGCTGTTTTTAAGGATTATTGCCGATATTCTGTCGACTCAGGTTGGTTTCATACAGTAAAGTCTATAGAGAATATGTGCAAAATCACATCCAACATTGAAGATTGTATCGTCGCGATCAGATGTGACTAAAAAACCAGCACTGTCGCTCACGGCTCAATGAAAAAAATCCTTTGCGGATCAAAAATGCTGTGCTTCAACTGCTTAGGTCGTAACCTGCTGCGTGACTGCTACTCTGTAAAGGTCTGCAGACAATGTCAACGACGACATCACACCTTGCTGCACATTGGGACTACCTCGATCACGATGTCACCCTCATCATCACCTCCAAGAGTGAGAACAAGACCCACACCTCGGGTTGCACCGCATCTAGGGGTCTGATCACACACAGTCAACACCGCTCCTGAACAATCGCTTCTGCTTGCAACCACTTAAGTCATCTTCTAATCAGAACTTTAACGCAAGTTTGAAATCCGTGCTGTGGCGGACCCATATTTTGAGGCCACCGCTAGTTCAACGGTTGCACCTCCGAGGCCAAACATCGTCCTTTCCTGTATACGATGTCGGCACAAAGCGGAATCACCATCTTGTCTCGTGTGTGCAACTCGCAGCACTAGACTCTCAAAGTATTCATCTTGTCACGTCTCCCAAATTACGTGTCGCCATCAAAAACGTGATGAGGATCTCTCATTTGTGGCGTGTCTGGATCTAGCGACAAGGTGTATCGCATAATCGGAGCTGACCTCTACCCTGCCCCTTATCCTCGGAAGGTTGAGGAAAAACGAGAATAACGACGTCATTGTGCAAGCTACTCAATCGGATTGATGTTAACAGATGCAACACCCTCAAAATAATCCGGTTCCGGTGAAACGAAATCTTTTACCAGCCATCATATTACCACTGATCGCGAGTTGCTACCTTACAACTCCAACTCAGATCAATTAGGTAACTCTGTGACTGCAGATCCCCACACATTTCGCCGGAAGAAGGAATGATTTCGTCAATATCCATTCTATGAGCCATTCAAGGGGTTCATGGAAGAATACCATGCTCAACCATAGCTGAAAAATGATCGCCGGTAACACCCTTAACACAGCGAATAATATTAAAGGCGAGAGCTGATCATGGGGTACCAAGGGGCTCGCAGAATTAAATCGTGATAAACTCAGAAATGGGTTCAATAAGGGTAATAACATAAGTGATAAATCGCGTTGGAACCGACATCTTCAATGCACTCTTTGCCAATCAATGCATCCGGGAGCCGAAGCCCTGTCCTAGACCAGCATCATTTGGAGCTGTAGCACAAAGAACAGGAGCCTTCAGCGTTCCTCGTGGTGGGTGGCTCCCCATTATAAATAAACTTCAATAACAAGGCAACAAGCTACAGGGTTTATATCTAAAAGTGTTGAGAAGGATAATTATTATAACAACATCGAACACTACGATGCGCTCGAAAAAACAATTAAGAAACACAGAAATTCAAACTCCAACGCTTGTCAAAAAACGAATCCAATGGCCAATTCAACGATACCAAGTATAGCTTTCAATCAAGCAAATAATGTTAACAAGGCTGTTTGTTCGGGTGTCCCCGTGAAAAAGAAATCGAAAATAAAAAAGGTCAGGTGAATCTTTGCTTCCACACAATGTACATCGTCGACAGTGTCGTCTACTTTCTCAAACATAAATAAAGAAACTTCAAAATCACCATATTTATAATAATGATAATATAAACAAAAATGGCGCCAAGCTAATAACCTAATAAACAAGCTAATAACCTCATCTATTGTAAATTAATTAACGATCGAGGACTCCAATGAAGAAACTGAAACTTTTTAACGATAACCAATCGGCATCTTCTAATCAACAAACACTCAACCCATCGTTATATCAAGACCCACATCAAAAACAACGCCATCATATGAGACTGACATGTGCAATTGCTCCTGGTCAAAACTTTTATGATTCCGGGGGGTACGGCAAATAGTCCAATGTCAGATGTAGTCAACAATTGTGACGAAGCCGGATTACTTATTAACAATGTTGCAGGATCAGATGCCTGGTCCAACAATGTATTGAACAAACTTCAACAACCCCCGTACGAGTCTTCATCGGTAGCTGATGTGACATGCGACCACTACCAGTTTATCAGCTTCAACATCGCTTTCTAAAGGATCATCACCTTCCACTCCTCTTCAGATAGCCATCATATCAAATATCCCCGTTCCATCAAAATCGACAAAACCTGTAATACTGTGGGGGTTCTTTCATAACTACCTGAGGAACCCCCATATTTTCAACCCAACCTGCAAACATTTCCACCCCAAGGCCATCGTCATTCCATGCATCAACGCATCGGCACATTTCCCTGAAAGCATTTCGGTTCACATATAATGTGACCATCATAATCAGGGAATCTTATCGTTTCTTCTTATCGGCTATCCCAGCCTTATACGAGGGTTGCCTCTTATGTTTCGGGATTTGGCAACCCTAGTGTTGCAATCCGGCAATTGACAGCTCTGTCGTAAAGTTGGACATTTTTGAGGTTATACACACTCAGAACGTTTTGACATACGAGCGCTATTTGTGTTGTTTACAGTAACTTAAAAGATTCATCTCGGCCCAAAAATGGAATTAAATCGTCAACATTTTCGTGCGATTATTTTTTACAACTTTCGGCGTGGATTAACTCAGCAACAGTGCATGGATGAACTTAATTCAATTTTTGGCGATGAAGCTCCATCAAGGACCAGTCTTTATCGATGGTATGGTGAATTCAGTCGTGGTCGTAGTTCACTCCAAGATGAATTTCGTGAAGGTCGTCCAAAATCAGTTGTTGTTCCGAAAACCATTGATGCTGTGCGCGAACTGATATTGGAAGATCGTCATGTGACCTATCGTGAGATTAAGACAACCTTAGGCGTTAGTGGGACCAGCATACATTTAATATTGCATAAACATTTGACTGTCAAAAAAATTTGTTCGCGTTGGATCCCACACAATTTGTCAATCGCCAAAAAAAAGGCTCGTGTTAATTGGTCGAAAGAAATGGTCAAAAAATACGGTCGCGGTGCTTCGAAACACGTCTATGACATCGTGACAGGTGATGAATCGTGGATTTACGGGTATGAGCCCAAAAGTAAACAGCAGTCGACTGTCTGGGTGTTTCAAGATGAGCCAAATCCAACAAAAGTTGTTCGCGCACGAAGCACTTCCAAGCAAATGGTCGCCTGTTTTTTCGGAAAAACTGGACATGTCGCAACCGTACCACTAGAACAACGCAGAACAGTCAATTCTGAGTGGTACACAACCATTTGTTTGCCAGTTGTCTTCCAAGAAATCAGGAAAACCAACCGCCGAAGACGGATCACTCTTCACCACGACAATGCGAGCTCTCACACATCGGCTGCGACAACTGCATTTTTGAGCACCCAAAACATCGATTTGATGGGTCATCCGTCGTATAGTCCTGACTTGGCACCGAATGACTACTTTTTATTCCCGTACGTAAAAAACAAACTGAGAGGTCAACGTTTTTCGACACCTGAAGAAGCGGTTGCTGCATTCAGAATGCATGTGTTGGAGATACCTCAATCAGAGTGGCAAAAGAGCTTCGACAATTGGTTCAAACGCATGCAAAAGTGTATAGATCTTCATGGGGAATATTTTAAAAAACAATAAAGTGATTTTCGACGATCAATATTTGTTTTTGTTCTCTAATCACGAAATATAATAGGCAACCCTCGTATGTGCACAACAACTTTCCTGACATGCACATTGGTAGGCGAACTTTTTGCCCAACGACAAAAGCAACGGTGCGCGGCTTGTTTATTCAGCTGCAATGTTCTCGACCCACGATCCCTTGTCCCACCGACAAACCATCGCCAGCATCTCACGATTAGCCGCCAAAAACCAAATTCTTCAGCATACTCAACATGCCAACAAAGAATTTGGTTCTTCCCGTCGGCATGGATGCTATACACAATTACCACTGTGTAAGTATCTTAAATCCCTTTTAGCACCTAATGCTTCTCTAATGATAAACAGTGTATTTACCCCGCTGCACTCTCATCGCCTAGGATGCCGGTAGTCGACCACGAAACTCATCCCGGTAGTGAGTTGGCTCTGCACGAGCCAAGGGCGGAATAGCGGTCGAACGAGGAGTCGAAATCCAATCACCGTCCACACCAAGCGTTATCTTTTTCGATTTTCAATAGAGTGAAATTCGTTGCAATATACTAGACGATTCTGAAAGAACTTGAAGGAGTACGTCAGTAAAGAATCAAGTGTATTTAACAAGAATTTTATAAACCAATATTCAAAAAACAATTGTTTCCACACCAAGTTAAATAAAAAGAACTGTGAGCTTATTTTATAAACAAATATTCAAAATCAAAAAGAACATTTAAACAAGAAACGGTTAGCTTATTTTATAAACCAATATTCAAAAAACAATTATTGTCCGCACCAAGTTAAATAAAACGAACCTGATTTTCATATACGACGACGATCGGTCGAGCTGATTTTCATATAAATTGACGTGTTGGGGATACTAGTGGACCCGTGCCCATGCTGGCACATACATAAACCCCCACAATACCACCGCCCATCAAGCAAATCGTCCCAACAGTATCAACTATTCCGCGACTAATGACCACTTTTGGTTACATCGGTCCTCCGAGCATCTACATGAGTGGCATCTATCTATTCACTGTGCAAACGACGTCTTCCGGCAAGTCTCCTCTCGACGGACGGTCTTGCGAACGTTGGAAACTTTCGAGCCGCAACTACTGTCCTTGTCAGGTTCGATCGGGATCGCTGACCTTTCCTTTTGAAGACGACAACAATTGGCGAAGGCGAGTGTTATGGATTCGCAATTAATTTTACTAAGATTTTACTACAATCACGATTTGCCATCTGCTAGCTGCCAGTGGGTGGTCGATGAAGACTACAACAAAGTAATGTAAACAAAGGTCAACCCACTCCAGACATCAAGAAAATCAACTGAAATCAATGAAGTCGTGTTATCTGTTATCAAAAAAAAAAAGGATCTACCAAAGCTGTTGATGTAAGAAGGATCATGAAAACCGCACATGTAAAATTTAAATAAATCGGTCCCAGTCCAAGGTAAGCGTTCTTGAATTACTCAATTTCGTAGCTGGCACTTTTGGTGAAACATTATTTGGTCCTTCGGGTCGGATCATTTATCGTCTTAAAGCCGTGAAATAATTGATTAATTCCTTAGAATCGTCGGGATGGCATCGAGGCTCATCATCAATAAGCAATAAGCAGCCAGGATTGAATTCACAAAAATAAATTCGCGAAAACATTGGCGCTACCTTTTGTATACGTGTCCCGCTGGCTGTCACTAACTGAGAAAAAAAGAAGGAATTTATCCCTAACAGCCTTTGCCATTAACCAGAAAGCGCATGAACCAATTGGGCATGCAAGTAGTTGTTGGTTATTTAGTCGTTTTGAACTCGCTTAACGATTTGATTCATCAGTTGCAGGAGTTTCTGCTTCTGATAATGTTCGTTCTGTTGACCTCTGTGGGATTGGAGTGCCATTGTTTAAAAGCAGGATTTTTATCTGCAATAATATGTTCGTTTTTTTTTTTTAAATTATCGAATGAATTTCGTTTAATGAAATGTGAAATTCTATATCCAGAAAATAATTTCAGTGATTGACTCTGCGCAGACGTTAAAGCAAACTCTGACCACGGAAAGGATGCGGAAAAACCCACAAATCGTCCTAGTTTTTAGTCCAGTGATAGTTATCTATCAAAGCTCCAAGTCCTCTGATATTACAAAAATCCCATTGCCAGAGGAACCATGTCACGGTTTTACTTACAAGTTGTTTATCGGTTGATTTTTTATGAATTTACGTTCATTGTGTTTCCCCTGCGATGGCATTCTCCCTCTCGATCGATTTTCTAATCCAGCTAAAAAAGCACTTAAACATAACAAGAAAACACCATACGAATCTCTATTTACAAAAGCAAGATAATACCACATACGATTGCTAATGAGACAGTCGGCCCATCAAAATAAACTATCGTAAATTCAATGCATAAAAATTCAATTTACATACATCAATCCCCAAGTGCGGCTTTAAAGGGATAGGAGTTATTCCTAATCTAACTTTACACTCCGAAAACGGGTTATCGTTAGTCCTCTGGTCAGTGTCAGCCAAACTGACTAAAATACCAAGCCCCTTCTAATGCTTAGACAAAAGTTCCCATAATCGCCAAATCCCCTTCAAATGGATACGTGTATGCACGCACTTTTCAAAAAGGCATCCACGCGAGAAATTAAACGTCCAATTTGTCACATTATCACTGTAATGCACGTCTCAAACCTTGGCCTACTGTAACGTAAATTATACTCATTGTTGTCTAATGCGCAAAGCATTGAGTGGTTAAAATACAAGACCTAAAGAGCGAAGGTTCGTAGAAAACATCCAACTGGTGGCATGGTTCTAACAAACCCCAGCGATTGTGAAACCCCAGTGCTGACGTCAATCCTATAAATAACCAATTACCACACAGGTGAGCTGTTAGTCGGCATAACATCCCAATTTTTCGATGTTAACATTGGCAGCTCAAATTATAAAAACTTACCACTTGACTCGAGGTACCAACGCACAGGTTGAACGACTGTGGTTCTTTGGCTTTGTTCGCAAACGGATAAATATTTGTTAAGGCGCCCATATAAAATTTTAAGGTGAATTAAGCACCTTTATATTGTGTACTGATTGAATTTCTTTGTACCACAACAAACAACACGAATTTGATGTCAGCTTGTCATTCCCAACAAGGAGTGACATTGTGAGACATGCGGATGCAATTAACCAAAATGTACGTAGTCAATTTATTATTTGTGTGTAACTTAATTAATGCTAAATACTTTGATACTGTATGGCCTAGGATTCTAAAAAGCGGCGAACCGACAGATAAAAACAAATGGCCATTTGATAATGTGACCTTTTTCTAAAAATAGACTTGTAATTGTTCTAACCTTGCTTTAAGTTATTAAATTGCAGAGGCGATGGTTAAAACGTCCCAACTAGAAGTGAGTTCTACAATGAAACACTACGAAATCGAATTTAAACGAATTTCGTATAAAAATTAGCAAAGGAGTTTATAATGGTTTGTTACCTATCGAACATAATCGACTAAACCATACAAATCTCAACTGATGACACCATATCTTACGCATATCAAAACTAGCTTCAATTTTATGGACTGCTCTGACAATGAGTTGCCACAGAACCACTTAAATACAAGTTCTTTTTTTTTAACATTTCTCTCAGGAACCCCATTATACTCATGTAAAGTGTTGCATTACAAAAAATGTATTAAAGTTGTAAAGCATTTTATTTCTTATGTAAAATTTTTTTTATAATTCGCTCAACTATCGCTGATAAATAATCATTGGCTTTGCCCAAACTTCGACAGCTATCAGTTTACGCAATGAGTTGTCGGAGGTCGGCAAGATATGATCCCGTAAGGAAACCGGAGTCGACATAAGTCTGGTGGTAATTGGTTCTTTGTTTATCGAGTTGAAACGGAGGTTCAGCGCATCTGTGTCACAGGTTACGTCCACGCAACAATAGTAAAGAAAACAGCACGAAAGGAGAATTAAAAATAAATCGTCCACGCCATTTACCAGAGCCTTAATGTAGCAATCACAGCTTCGCCAGGGAATTCGGATACCGTTGGGATGGTTTGCCAAATTTTTGCAGAAACGTTTGCACAAATTTTAAATTCTTTTATATAACCTAAACCACAGCAAAACCAAGCTTTATTTTCACTTGCTGTGGTTGGCGAATGTTCGTACGAGCCTCAGGGCTCTCCTCAGCATTGGCCTTGTACCTCCGAAGTTTTGACTTAACCTCGGATTCAAGGCGGTAAAATTTCTTGACCGCTAGACTACCAAATAGTGAGTACCGACTGCGCCAAATATGTTGCCAAATTTTTGCAGAAACTTTTGCACAAATTTCTTACTCCAAAACACGCTCTTGAGTTCGCTGGTCAACGGATCCTGATATACGGATGTGATCTGGTACATCGGTGCTTTTGTTTTAACCTTTCCATAGCGCGGGTTCGAAATACATTCTTCACTTAGCACAACCTTATAGCTTAATCACATAAGTGGTATACACAATTAGAGTATGAAAGTAATCCACCTGTACCAATCTTGGCAGATACCCACCCTCAGCGATTTCGGTTTAACCTCATCAATCTTCCATGTTTCCACCTTCATGTTTCACGTCTCGAAAATTACATAATCCACTCTCATTAATTTTTGTATTAAAAAATGTCAACAAAAATGAACGAAAACAACGTAAATGTACTGGATTAAATTTTGAGTATGACGCACAGGGCGATTAATAGTATTGTGACGCATATGACAATCAGTACTAGAATATTCGGGAAAGTCTGCAAAAAAGTACTAGGATATTCTAGAAAGTACTGGAAAACTGGAGACTATGAACAGTAGAACATTCAAGGCTATAGAACGGACGGAAATGAAACGCCGAATCAGAATGAGGAAACGGTATAAATACGTCGTAAGCAGTCAAAGACGCGATAAGTAGGGAAGCGATAAATCAAGAACGCGTTAAGTGTACGGTAAAAGTAACGGTTGTTATTAACGGACAAATAAAGTGTTACATTAATTCAAAATTGATTTAACGGCTCTTATTTATTCAAAATAATTAATCCAGCGAACCCTAAACTCGCAACAATTAGTGTCAGAAGTGGGATTAATTATTGGTGCAGTAAATAAGTCTGTGAAAGTGTTGTAACTATGTCAGATCGACATTTGGAGGATCTGCGCCTTCCTGTTTGAAGAAGGATTTTGAGGACCGGTATCTGGATAGCAGAGGACAGAAGCAAATTCTTCGACAGCGTCTGCAAGCAGCAATGGAGGAAGAGGGTTTTGGTGTCGACACATATGTTTTTACGATTGGGCCAGGCTGTCCGGATGGAGAAGAAACAGCGAGTCAAAATGGTGCCAATGTGACGGAGAAAAGTTCGCCACAGTTGGACATTTCGGAGATGTTCTGGATGATGATGATAAAATTGGACGCGCAAGCTACAGACATTAACACAAAATTCGACACACATGCTGCAGATCTGAATGCAAAATTGGATGCCCAAACGCAGTGGATGAAATGTAATTTTCAACACTTTAAGGAAACGAAGCAGAAAATCTGGATCTAAAAGTCACTGATGAAATAACGCGAATCGAAAAGATACTTGAGTGTGTCGAGAGAAATAAGACATCGCCTAGCAATCAACATGACTACAAAGATACAAGGATCCAACCGCCAACCTTCGATGGAACGGGACCCTTCTCCGTATTTATACGTCAGTTTGACACCGCGGCCAATTATAATAAGTGGTCGGATGGGCAAAAGTCAACATCACTAATCTTGTCACTCCGCGGGGCGGCTGCAAAATTGCTACAAACCATACCAGCAGAAAAGCAAACAGATTTCCAAGCGGTAAGAGATGGCCTTGAAGCTAGGTATGGAGACAACCACATGCAGCAGGTCTACCGCATGCAACTACGGAGCAGAATGCAGAAACCTGGAGAAAATCTTCAACAGTTGCAGGCAGACATTGAGCGATTGGCAAACTTGTCTTATTCAAATATGACTAAGGAATTTCTGAACGAGGTAGCAATGGATGCATTTATAAACGCACTCCAAGATCGGGACTTGCAACAGGCCGTTCGTTTGGAGGGAAAGAAGACGACTAATGAAATACTGGCGTTCGCATTGGCATATGAATCTGCTAAACTGGGTACCAGGAGTACATATAGAGTCCGAGAAACGTCCGTCCAGGAATGTTCCTGCCAAAGAATCGGGCATGTACAACTGAGAACCCCGAGACCTGATATGAAGTGTTGGACATGCGGCGAAGTCGGCCACATCTCTGTTGACTGTAGGAAACGTCGACGAATGAATGAAACACCAAGTGAGAATTGTTGCTCACGCTCTAATCATAAGAGGAGACTATCAACGGACCAATAGCTCGGGAAACTTGTAAGGGCAGACTTTACGGGCGAAAGTCGCCTGGTGTAATGTGCAGCCCCAGCATCGTAACTGTATCACAACTCCAACGGGATAACCAAAGTTTGGTTATAACTACGATTGTTAATGCAAGGACAACAACAATGACAATCGACACTGGAGCAACGAGATCCATAATTCGGCCGGATGTCGTCGGCAAAATAACCCTTAATAAAAATAGAAGATACGCTTTGAGGACTGCCACAGGAGAATGTTCTACAGTCTACGGAGAAGTCGATATTACGGACGAATGCATTCTTGGAATGGATTTCATGAAGGAGCATCAAGATATCGGTCAAAGAACACTGCGAATTGGTAACTTGGATGTTGCTATTACACTGCAGGACGAACAATTGCGAAGACTGAAATATTATGTGCGTGAGGAGGATGAGATCCCAGCTCGTTCAGACTCGGTAATTTGGACCAGTCTCAAGAGTGATCCCGGTAACAATCGATTTTACATCACCGAAGCTGTACAAAATCAGCGTAAGGGGAACATCCTTGTTGGGAAAGCAGTTATCGATGCGAAAAAGCACATCGTACCCGTCAGAGTACTAAATGCGCCTGAGGAGCCGGTCGCAATAAGAAAAGGAGAGGTAATTGCAGAATGTGTACCCGTGTCAATGATAAGCTCAACTCAGACAAGCGGAGAGGACCATTCAATTCAATAGCCCGCGGGTGCATCCTCTATCGTTAATAAGTTGATGTCCCAGAAAATCGAATTAACAGACAGAGAAAAGGCAAGCGTTAAATCACTCCTGAACGATTTTTCTGATATTTTCGTGACAGGAAATGATAAATTTGGACGCACCGGTATAGTTAAACATCGCATTGATACGGGTGAGTCAAGACCTATAAGGCAGCCACCTCGTCGACTACCGTTGGCCAAACAATCAGAAGTAGGCAAAATGATTCGAGAGATGGAAGAGCAAGGAGTCATAGAAAAATCATCGAGCCCATGGGCTTCGCCGGTAGTTCCCGTCAAGAAGAAGGATGGGACAACTAGATTTTGTGTCGACTATCGCCTGTTAAACGACGTTACGAAGAAAGACAGTTACCCACTTCCTCGAATCGACGACACACTAGATACCCTTTCTGGAGCTCAGTGGTTTTCAACATTGGACCTAAAAAGCGGTTACTGGCAAGTGGAAGTGAAGGAGGAGGACAAGGAGAAGACAGTGTTACACCTCACCATACATCCTTCTTAAATAAATAAATCTTAATCCAATCAATAAATCTTAAACCCCAATTATCCCAAGCATTTTTGCATACTGTGCAACTCTCCCACTCATAGCATCCTAAACAATCCATTCGCTACAAGTACTTTGCTTACAAAGCAACTCTTCTACCTTCAATTGATTCTCTCACTCACGTTGCAATAAACGCATATCATACTTCATAACCCGAGCCCGCCACATTCTGCTTCATGTTGCAAAAATCCTGCGTACACCTGGCCACGACCATCACGGTCTCATTTTACATGTGTCAACAAGTGTACTACATGATATTCGAGCGCCAGCGACATGTTCAAAGAACACCCACTAAGGCATCGTGGAACGAAGGAAGAACGCTGAACTCGACGAAATGGCGGTCATAAAACACGTTTCTACGCAAACACATCATCGGACTAGAAGACCGACTACTAAGGGAAAGGACAACTACTGGAGTAAACCCGCGGACCAAGTAAGCATCTAGTTATATTAATATTAGAATGCCCCTGTTAAAGAGTGAATAGTTCCTACCATAATAAACAAACCCAATTGCTAATCAACGACGAACATACGACACTGTGATCCCTGTCTATGTCCACTCCGAAAGGGTTGCTTGCACCTCCCAGTCCTAGTAAAGGTGGTAATAATATTTCGTTGCCCAGCGAAGGGCCGTTACTGAAGGAATTGGCATCCGGACCGTAACACTCCTTTTAATAACCAAATAATAAATGATAACACTTGGGGTTACGCTCAGGTGTTACATTTTAATAATTAAATAATTAGTGACAATATCTAGGGTTACGCTCAGATATTTCATTACAATAACTCAATATTTAAAGTGTTTATATCGGAGGTCAAACTTCGATATAACAACAGCGTTTACTACCGGAAACGGACTTTATCAATTCAACGTGATGCCTTTTGGATTGTGTAATGCTCCAGCAACGTTTGAACGATTAATGCAGAGTGTTCTACGGGGACTTACATGGAAGACGTGTCTTGTGTACTTGGACGATATCATCGTTGTTGGAAGGAATTTACCAGAACACATCAATAATCTGCGCTCCGTCTTCGGACGACTAAGACAGACCAACTTAAAGCTCAATTCGAAGAAATGTGAACTCTTCCAGAGGAGAGTAAAATTCCTGGGACACATCGTTTCATCTGCAGGAGTTCAAACGGATCCTGATAAGATAGCAGCCGTCCGAGAGTGGCCTACTCCAGAAGACAAGCAGCAGTTGAGAAGCTTTATGGGATTAGCCACATATTACCGACGGTTTGTTAAAGGTTTCGCCAATGTGGCTAAACCCCTACACGAACTCACGGGTAAAGACAAGAAATTCAATTGGACAGAAAAGTGTGAGGCAGCATTCAACACACTGAAGGCCGAGTTATGTAAGACTCCAACATTGGCTTTCCCAAGTTCGGATCGCCCATTTATATTGGATACTGATGGAAGTGATCGAACGACTTCAAACGTACGACTTCCAAATTTCCCACCGTCAAGGGAAGGTGCATAATAACGCTGATGCTCTTTCAAGAAGACGATGTAAGCCAGATTGTAAACATTGTCATAGAGCGGAAGGGAAAGAAGAGGCGTACGACCTGCGAAATGTACAAGTAGAAGTACTAGATGGGTGGACGAGTGATGCTATACGCGCAGCGCAACTTCAGGATGAAGATATGTCGCTAATCCTGGAATACAAAGAAAAGAACGAGCGGCCATCTTGGAACAATATTTCCGACAAGAGTGGAACATTTAAGACATATTGGGCACACCGGAATTCCTTGCTGGTGGAAGATGGAATTCTAAAGCGTAAATGGGAAGCCGCGGATAGAAAATCCCATCGAATGCAGATTCTAGCCCCACCATCTAAAGTGAAGGATGTACTAACAGAAATGCACGACGGGGCCTCCGGTGGACATCTGGGAGTTAATAAGACACTTTCAAAATTAGATCTCGATTCTACTGGCTTCACATGAGAGATGACGTCGAGTCTTGGTGTAGGAAGTGCACCACTTGCCCTGTGACCAAAGGACCAACAGCAAAACCAAGGAGCTCTATGAAACAGTACAACGTGGGTGGCCTTTTCGAGCGAATTGCGATTGATATCTCAGGACCATTTCCAAAAACCAACGACAACAACAAATACATGTTGGTCATCATGGATTACTTCAGCAAGTGGGTGGATGTCCTTCCAATTCCAAACCAAGAAGCAACCCGCGTCATTAAGCAGCTAATCAATAATTGGATCAGCAGATATGGAGTTCCCTGTGAGCTGCACTCCGATCAAGGTCGAAATTTCGAATCACAGATATTTCAAGGCATCTGTGCCGCACTGGGCGTAAGGAAAACCAGCACCACACCCTTATATCCGCAGTCAGACGGAATGGTCGAAAGGTTCAACCGAACAATGAAAGAGTATTTATCGAAGGTCGTTAGTGATCGCCAACGAGATTGGGACAAATATGTACAAACCTTTCTCATGAGCTATAGATCGGCTAATCACGATACGACAGCCCATTCTCCAGCAAGAATTATATTTGGACGAGAGATACGATTACCAGCCGATCTACGATTCGGAATACCTCCAGACGCCATAGATAAGGCCAAAGACTACGTAGCCGAATGGAGAAATCGTCTCGTTGAGATTCATCATTTGGTTCGAAAGCAAATCAAGGTATCCAGTGACAGGATGAAAACAAGGTACGACGTTCGAGCCAACGCATCCGGATTTAATGCAGGCGATAACGTGTGGCTTAATAACCCTCATCGGCAAAGAGGAAGATACCCGCAGTTGCAGCAACATTGGGAAGGACCGTATATATAATATTCGACACGGCGGTTGCCTCGAGAGAGTGAGGCTGTAGCGACCTCAACACTAATATCATTTAAGCGGGGTAAGGTATTGCTAAGGTACTCATTTATGCGCCGGAAATTGGCTTTTCGGAAATTGAAAGAATATTGGTAAGGGAGGGGAGTGGGTGTGCTGTGGGCTGGGTGGTCGCGGAATACGGATAAGAGAAGTGGGGGATGGTGGTTGTCAATGGTTGAGAGGATGTGGGGACAAGGGGTAACTGAAGAGTTGCAGGGGTCTGTCGTGAACACTAGGTCGAGTTGTCTGCCCAGATGTTTTAGGATATTGCTGACTTGGTAAAGGCTAGAGTCAGTGAGGTTGTCTATTAAGAGACACTCCTTGGTAGTGGAGGGGCTAGAGATATAGTGGGACTCATCGTCAGACGACGACCATTGGAGATGGGGGAGATTGAAATCGCCCAGGACTACAATGTCGTCTTGGGAAGAACTCAGTTCCGTTAAGCAGTCGATTGCAGCAATAGCGAGTTCGTATGCCTCGGTAGCTTGCGAAGGTGGGATGTAGAAGTAAATGATATACAAGGACTTTGAGCGGTGTTCAACTTTTATAGCGACATAGTCGAGGTAGGGTGAAGAGGAGAAGGTGATAAGAGAAGATGTTAGTCCGTTTTGGACGCCGAGCAACACGCCTCGGCACGGGGTGTCAGGCAAGGAATGATGGACATCGTCGTCCCGAAAAACTGTTAGGGAGGGGGGGGGGGGGGGCAGTTCTAGGCTGTTGATACTGGGGATGAGGTTGGTTTCCCCTACAATATGCGTCTCTCTCGACATAGCAAAAGCATTCGATTGCGTTTGGATTGCAGGACTGCTCTATAAGCTACATTCAATGTTCGGATTAAACACCCACACCATAAAACTTCTTGCTTCCTACTTTTCTGATAGAAAGTTCATGGTGAAAATAAATTCAACTCTTTCGACACCATACAGTATAACCGCGGTTGTTCCTCAAGGTTCCATTCTCGGGCCATTATTATACCTTGTTTATACTTCAGACACCCCGCAACCACTGTCACCTAATACAGTAATGCTGAATTATGCCGATGACACTTTAATATATTCAAGTAACAAGTTTGTCAAGGAGGCAAGAAACTGTATTAACAGCTATCTCCGGAATCTCTCTGCATATTTTACTAAGTGGAAAATCCGACTCAACCCAGCCAAAACTCAACTCATATTGTTTAAAGGCAGAAATGAGAATTGTACTAACAACACCATACGCTGCCATAACAAAATCAGAATCAAGTTAAATAACAATATAATTAAACCCTCCAAAACCTTAAAGTACCTGGGAATAACCTTCACCAACAATCTGTCCTTCTCGGCCCACACCAAAAACTCGATTCGCAAAGTCGCAATTCAACTTAATCTCTGCAGAAAAGTGATGTACAAGCCGAATGGTCTCTCTCCCAAAGTTAAATCACTTATCTACAAACAGATAATCAGACCCACTCTCGCATATGCATGCCCGATATGGTACCATATCACACCCCCCCAAATAGAGCAGCTACGCATCTTCGAAAGGAAATGCTTCAGACTTATCACTGGCCTCAACCCACATCCCAACTCCCACAAATATTACAACAGTAATTCGCTCTACTATGCCGCTAATATTGAACGTATAGATCGACGCTTCCTCGAACTGTCCATCAAATTTATCGAAAATCTTCCCAATAATCCCAATCCGATAATAAATGCGCTCACATCGACTCCGTCAAATAACCGAACTACCTACCCGAACTGTCTTCATATCAGAACGTTCTTCACCTCTGGCTGGTTGGTTAATAACTCTAATGAGATTGTATACCACAATACAGAGCTTTCACCTCACCAATTTAAATATAGTAATATTCAACCCTTCTCCAATATTTTGCATTTCAACGAACAAACGGAAAGTAGTTCCCCAACCCGCATCCCTGACTGACAATCCACACCACACTAACTTATTTCAATAATAATTAGGTAACTAGACTAAGTTAAGATAAGTTAAGTTAAGTTAAGTAAATTAGCATAGGTTAAGTAAATAACTATATCCTGGTTTTCTGACCTTTTCCAGGAAGCTCTACTCACTAAAATCTTAATCCATAACCAATATATAACTTTTATCATATTGTTTGAAAAATGTACTAGTAAGTATATATCATAAGTTATCTCTATTGCTTATTGTAAAAATTATTTATGGTCAATAAATACAGAAATGTAAAAAAAAAAAAAGCTATTCAGAGAATGGTTAGTTAAAACATATTGTATATAACTAACGTAAGACTTTAGTCGACTGGCGAAAAAGGAAGCATTTCATGTGTTCCATCACCATAGCAATCTTCCGGCATTCAAAACCAACGTAATTGTACTTTCTTCTTTTTCTTTCTCAGGCACTGTTTTTGATATTTTAAGTATATATGAATGAATGAGAAAAAAAAACTGTTTGCGGACACCCAAAAACAATTTTCCAAAATCCGAACGCATTGTACCCGAGTTCAATCGTTTTCTAAGGACCGGTTTTATTAGTCATCATTTATAATGTGTTTTCATCTGTCAAAAAGTACGCGGAATTGATCATTTAAAAAGCTCGTTTAGGCGGTTTTCAAATGCTTAGTGGACATGACTGTCGCCCATACTGTTGTTAAATTTGAGAGCGAGCTGTCATTTAGTATGTTTACAGTGCTGGATATTATCAGTTCATTTCAAATGTGTTTTTCGATATTTCCTGAATTTTCTTCAAAAACTCAACCACGCAAAGATCGCTGAAGACATGCTAGATCGAGTCAGTCCCGACCCCACATTCATAAAACACATTTAACTTATGATGAGACATGGGCTTATGGGTTTAACACGCAAACCAGTCAACAAGTTTCGGAATGGCGCCTTCCAACTGAGCCGAAGCAAAAAAACCCACGTCTAAGTCGGTCAAAAGTCAAGGTAATGTCGAGTAATTTTCTTGATTATTGCGGTGTTGTGCACTCAGAATTCTTGCCAGAAAATTAAGATAAAGAATATTATCCTGGCGTCAAGTAAAATTCATGGATTTCGCACCACAATAACGCACCATCTCACAACGCATTTTGCTTCTGTCCAAGAACTCAACAAATGCCATCGAACAACCACCGTATTCACCTGATATGGCTTCGACTGAGTTTTTTCTCTTTCCAAAACTCAAATTACCACTTCGAAGCACCCGCGTTCAGCCGATAGAAGACATACAAAAGAATTCGCAGCGAGAACTGAAGTCCGTTCCACAAAATGCGTTCGAAAAATGTTCTGAGATTGCATTATTCGTTGGCATAGATGTATTATTTCGGAAAGGGCATACTTTGAAAGCAATACAATAAATTTGAATGAAACATCCAACCGACCAACACCTAATACGATACAAAAAGCTTAACGCCCTGTTCCGAGGAACAGCTAAAGTTGAAAAGGCCAAAGCTTTCCAGTCCTTCACGGAAAATTTAAATGTAACATCCACCCCAAAAAAGATATGGACCGACATAAAAACACTGACAGGCAGCTACAGCCCACCCAATATTAAATCAATAAACACAGGATCCAACATACTTACATGTCCTGGCAAAATAGCCAAATACTTGACCGAGTTTTGGGCAAATACGCCCAGTAACTTCAATTTCCACCCAGATTTCTATACCGCAAAAAACCAAATAGAAGTGCCGCCAATACCCCTGAGCAACACCGGTAACCCCCGTAACAAAGTTATCGAAGCCCCCATAACCCATATAGAACTAGAATCTAGTCTTCATACCACAAAAGGAAAAACTCCAGGATTCGATAGAATCGACTATCAAATGCTAAAACATAGTCCACAGATCGTGAAAGACCGCCTCCTAAATCTATTTAATTCCATATTCATGACAGGCATCATACCTCAAATGTGGAAAATAGCCACTATTATTCCTCTGCCAAAGCCAAACTCCACAACTGACACAATCAGCAGTTTACGCCCCATTGCTCTACTACCTTGCCCAGGAAAATTACTGGAAAAAATTGTTGCTAAGAGACTGAACTGGTACCTGGAAAAATATAACTTGATAAGTATCCAACAAGTCGGCTTTAAACAAAGTAGGGGAACGATGGACCCACTTCTCCACATTGATAACTACGTTATCTCCGCTCTTTCCTGCAAAAAACATACTTCCATTCTATCAATAGACTTCGAAAAAGCCTTCGACCGGATCGGTCCACACATTATCCTCCAAGCTCTACAAAAATGGAAAATAGGACGCAACATGTTCAATTTTATTAGGTCCTTTTTAAATAATAGAAAATTTAGAACCAAAGCCAACGGCGTATTTTCTGATGTTCATAATGTAAAAACGGGTATCCCTCAAGGATCACCGTTATCAGTAGTACTATTTAAAATAGCGTTTGAAGAATTAAATAGCATAATCTCGAAATATAAAATTGTAAAACATTGCCTCTACGCCGATAACCTTATCATTTTCACTAATGTTAACGACTTAAAAGTAGCTAGTAAAACATTCGAAGATATTCTATGTGACATTCAAATATGGTGTAACCGTTCCGGACCAAAAATATCAAAGGAAAAAGCAAAATCTTACACATATGTAAAAAAAAAAATTGTAACAAGAACCTGATAGTAAATTTCGAAAACGCTATGATCAGTAATGTCGACACATTAAAAATTCTCGGCTTACAATTCGACTGTAAATATAATTTTAGCTCTTAAGAAAAAATAAGATATAAGGTTAAATATTCATAAATACCTGTCATGTAAAAATGGCTCGGCGCATACTAACACACTAATCACTATCACTAGAGCACTCCTGTTATCTAAAATAGACTATGGGCTACCTACATACGGCAACTGCAGCAAAACAACTTTACAGATGATCAAATCTCCCTACCACGCAGCAGCCCGAATAAGCACAAGGGCATTTCGTACCACCCCAATTATTAATATACTGGCTGAAAGCGGACTTCCATCCATAGAAAACAAAAAAAAAATTATCGAAATGAGCTGGCAAATTTCCCGCAATGTCGGCAACCCCCATCCTAGACGATGTCAAACAGATACTTAGGAGAAAACGTCCTCTGAAATTCACCTCGACACTAAGAGAGGCAATAGATCTGGCTAAACAGCTCCATGTAGTAACTAAACCACAACGACGACGAATGCATTACCCGACATGGCTATTACCAAGAGAATGTATCATAGAGGACTTATCGCAGCTCCCCAAAAATACAACAAACAACTTGGTATACCAGCAACACTTCCAATTAATTAAGAACCAACACCGGGAATGGGAGTTACTCTTCACCGATGGTTCCAAAACAAAAGAAGGAACATCATTCGCATAGTAAACAGTAATAATACAGTGCTAAAAAATGGTTTGCTACCTGAAATTGGCCATAAGAGAACCGTTAACCACCTTCTATGTGCACAACAATAAAGACATCGATAGGTACTTTAAAATAGAATTCCAAAAGATAGAAAAACTGGAATGGGCAAAGTACAACCACATCTACCAAACAATAAATAACAAAAGAGAACCAACCATCTACCCGAGAACATCGTCAGTGCAAAAAGTCAAATGCTTCCTCCATCTACGCCTTGGACACTCGCTTATCACCAACCAACATATCATCAACAAAACGAACCTACCCACCTGTCATATTTGAAGTTCCAACTCCAGATTAACATCCAAACACATACTATTAGAATGCGTGGGCATGAAAACTCAGGCTCAACTACATTTTCAAGACGACATTGTTGTATTCCAGAATACTACCCTTATTCGCTTTAACACTAATCTCATGTCCTTTCTAACACAACCTTTAAAACTACATCCTCACATATCTTACATTCTCATTTAATACAATTCATAAATAAACAGACACAATATTCTATATCCAGTCACTTACAGCACATTTAAAAACATGCCCTTTTTCATAACAAGCACATTTTTCATTTCAAAACATAGCCACTTTGATTTTCGTTCAAAGTTTATTCAAAATTTTAAGTCACAGAGACTTCTAGATTGTTTTGTTCATTTTATACGACACAGTTAGTTGGAACAAAATGTTCTATAAAAACAGGAAAATTTATACTGTAAAAGTAGTTCAGAAGAGAGCTCAGCTTGAGATAGCTGAGTTCAATAAAATATAAAAATAAATAAAACCTATAATTAATTTAATAACTAAGAAATATAATTGTTTCAAATAAGAAAAGATTTTATAACCCCCACGCTCTTCCCTCGAAAGAGGAAGCACGGCGCTGGAGACGTAAAACTGGTGGCAGCGGTGGGATCCACGAAGACTGGTGGACTCCCCGAAAGAAGACCAATCCCCGAAGGAAGACCAATCCTCGAAGGAGGACTCAATCCCCGAAGGAAGACCAATCCCCGAAGGACGACTTAATCCTCGAAGGAAGACCAATCCCCGAAGGAGACTCAATCCCCGAAGGAAGACCAATCCTCGAAGGAAGATTTAATCCTCGAAGGAAGACCAATCCCCGAAGGACGACTCAATCCTCGAAGGAAGACCGATCCACGAAGGAGGACTCGATCCCAGAGGAAGACTAGTGCGATTAACGACGACTGGCGGGATAAAACCCTAAAGAGGGAAGGAATGTCCTCATTTTCGACTTGGATGGCGGAACATTCGATGTATCGAGTGTAACTATTGATGAAGGTTCCTTGTACGAGGTCAACGCAACTGCTGGTGACTCACATTTGAAACAGACAAGTAACTTCGTAATTTCCTTTGCGATGAGTTCCAGAGGAAATCCAAATTAACCTCAGTGGCAGCAGAATTGAAAAAAAAAAATAATACGACATAAAACGACGAGAAAAAGGAAAAAAAAAGACCAGGATAACACACAACTATAGGGCGTGAAGTCTGCCTGGCAGTAATAAGATAAAAAAGCGGAAATAATATAAAAAGAAGACAATAACTCAAGAAAAAAAAATTTGTAAGACGAAACTACACTATTGGAATCCAGGAAGTGGTAATCTCGAAAAGAACGAAACATCAATCAACAGTTAGCCCACATATATTAGTAGTAAGAATCGTTAGCAAAATATCAATTTTTCTCTCTTCATTTTTCCGTAGGAATGGTTTCAACTTGGAACTTTTAACTTTTTACAAACAATTTTTTCCGATGGAAATTACTTCGAATATTCTCTTTTCAGTATTTCGACATTTCCGTTTTTTCTTTCTCGTCGAATTTTCTTTCTTTACAGCTTTGGGACCAACTTAACTTTCTTTTCCATATGTATTGAATAAGTAAAAGAAAGGCCATTTTTATATACCGTATTTTTAAGAAGTGATTTAACCATACATTGATTTCAAAGTTTTCAATATTACGAGTCCTTATTACACAGGCGGCTAGGCAGGGGGAAGAACAAATCCACTCTCTACAAATACACCAAAACCCCCCTGAAATGGCTCTCTCTGTCGGAATTTCTGATGTTTTCAGAACCGTCCCTACCTTTGACGGGAAACCCTGCGACCCAGATAAATTTATTTCCGGGGGAGACGTTTTATTTAGATCTATAAAAAGGGCAGACCCGGAGATATATGAAACATTTTTGGAGCTAGTCAAAAATAGATTAGAGGGTCCTGCCTATGATCTGATTAGGTATAGCACAATCGTTAAATGGGAGGATTTAAAGGATAAACTTGAATCAGAATATAAAGAGGAGCAATCTCAGTCAACAGCACACAATGAGTTGATATCCCTGAAACAAAACTTCAGAGAAACCGTTCGAGAATACGGAGATAGAGTTGCGAATGCTCTGAGGACGCTGAACTCTGCCACGTGTGAAATAACAGCAGACGCGGTGGTTAGAGAATTCTTGATAGAAGAAAACTCAAAATTGGCCGTGCAAATATTTGAGGATGGCCTCAAGAATGAACAACTGAAAATCCTAGCCAAAGTCCATGGGGAAAGTAGTTTAAAACAGTCGATTGCACATGTAGTATCAAATGCTGCTCGAATGGACAACTCTCCCAGGTCATATCAATATAATGGAAATCCTAAATTTAATCGAATAGTCTGCCAAACCTGCGGTAAGCCAGGTCATTCTCAGGACACATGTTATCGGAACATGCAGTCCAACAATTTTCCGAATAGACAACCCATAAAAAGAAAATTTAACATTACTTGCAATTTCTGTGGACGGAATAATCACACAGAGAACGAGTGTAGATACAAGATATCTAGGAATGGACCGTCCTTAACAAATTACCAACAAGGTACAACAACGCGTAATCCATTCCGAAATAATCCTACCGAAAATCGTTTTAGTGAAAATCCTAGAATCACCAATAGACAAAACGATAGGTAAAATGTTCACTTTTCTCGGGTGCAAGAGTCGGAAAACGAGGCCAGACGCCAACAGAATCATGCTGAACGGCACTCTTCAATCTATAGTATTCGGTCGACTCATATAGAGAGGAAACAAGGTAATTCGGTAGGAGACACACAGCCATTCCTTTCGAACGACTGTAATGATCAATATACACCAAATCTAAGATTCCACGTACCCTTTTGTCCCAAATTAAAAGAACCAGCTATACGTCTTAGAGTTAGTCCCGCAGACAATATGTACACGACTCTTCTAATTGATACCGGCGCCGACCTAAGCCTTTTAAAATCATCGTGCTTAAAGAATCAGAAAAAAGATGACAAGATCGACACAATCTCCACACTAGCAGGTGATTCTTTGAAAACACTGGGGACGGTAAGTGGTACCCTAGAAGTAAAAACCAAGGATCATACCATGCTCATGGATCATCCTTTCCACCTACTCATCATCATCACTGGCACTACAACCGGGAACCGGTCTTGGCCTTATTTAGCAAGTCCTGAGGCTTGTTAAATTTTCCATAATGATTTGTTTTTTCCGGGCAAGGTCATTAGTCCACCTACTCACCGAACAAATAAATCTGCCTTATGACGGAATCATAGGAAACGATTTTTTATTTAAATATAGATGTGTAATCGATTTCAAGGAACACATTCTGAAGATTCCAATGTCAAAGGGTAATGAGAGTGAGCATCGAAGAAAGCCATACGGCTCTACAAACGAGGCACCGAGCCTATTCCGTAATAAGCTAGTATGTGAATCACGAGCCACCTGTTCAGACCTTCAGTTCGAATCAAAAGGAAAAAGTAATAACTCTAAACAGAATAGAAAGCGAAAACAGAGAAGATTGGGTGACAAAGTTTCAGCAGCAAAGGCTGAAGTACAAAATGTTCCAGCAGCATATAAGACTGAAAGAGCAAAACTTTCACTTTAAAACCCAGAAGCCAACAAATTGTAGACTTTCCGCTAAATAGTAAACACCAGGACATATCCGGCGATATAATCATTCAAAAAAAAAACGAATCATGCCAGGAATATACGTGGGCGAAACCTTAACCAGCCCCAAGAGCTCCAAATTAAAGGTGTTAATGATGAACACTTCGGAAACAGACCAAACGGTGAATACTAAAGACGTAGACTTCAAATGGGACAAGCTAAGTGATTTCAACCTAATCTCTAGTCAATCAGACGACCTAATCAAAGCCAGGTTAAATGAGTTAACATCAATTATCAACCTCAGCCACTGTAATTGTGAAGGAAAACAATCTATCCTTCAAATATGTAGAGAATACAATGATTTATTTTTTCTCGAAGGTGACAACCTCTTATTTACAGAAGCGCGGAAACATAAAATAATTACTGACCCAAACAAGCCACCCGTATTTACCAAACCCTACAGGCTCCCGGACACACAAAAAACAGAGATACACAAACAGGTGAATGACATGCTACAAAGTGGTATTATCCAACCCAGTGCTAGTCCTTGGAACTCCCCCTTGCTCTTGGTACCAAAAAAGGCTGACAGGGAAGGTAATAAGAAATGGAGAGTTGTGGTTGATTTCCGTAGGTTAAACGAAGTAACTGTTGCCGATGCATATCCGTTACCAAATATCACGGACATACTAGATCAACTAGGGAGGGCAACGTACTTTAGCACCCTCGACCTGGCAAGCGGATTTCATCAAATCCTAATGGACAATGAAGACAAGTGCAAAACCGGCTTCAGTACCCCTTATGGACATTATAAATATAACCGTATGCCGTTTGGTCTACGAAACGCTCCTGCAACTTTTCAACGTTTAATGAACAACGTTTTAATGGGATTACAAGGATTCGACTGCTTTGTATACATCGATGACATAGTCCTCTACGGATATAACCTGCAAGAACACAACTCAAAGCTTATACGAATACTTAATTGTTTACGTCAGAATAACCTTAAGCTTCAACCAGATAAAAGTATTTTTCTGAAGAAGGAGCTAATGTATCTGGGTCATGTAATTTCCGAACACGGTCTTAAACCAGACCCGGAAAAGATTAAAGCTGCTAAAACATATCCCACACCCAAGAATGTCAAGGGAGTAAAATCATTCCTCGGATTCATAGGATACTACCGGCGATTCATAGACAATTTCTCAACCATAGCAAAGCCACTAACGAAGTTACTAAAGAAAACCGAAGCATTTAAATGGGACCCCTTCTGTGATGAAGCCTTCCATACGTTAAAAAATAAACTTATAGAACCTCCCATATTAGCTTACCCTGACTTCAATCAAGACTTTATAGTAACTACGGACGCTAGCGACGTTGGAATAGGCGCGGTCTTATCGCAGGGAGAAATTGGCCAGGACAAAGCAATATGTTATGCTAGCCGTACCCTTAACGACGCCAAATCCATGTACAGCACTACAGAAAAGGAACTACTGGCAATCATCTACGCCGTCAAACAATTTCGCCCCTACAACTACGGACGAAGGCTCACAATATGTATAGACCATAAACCACTACAGTGGCTCATGAATCTGAAGGACCCGACATCAAGATTGGCTCGTTGGAGAATATTGCTAGAAGAATATGAATACCAAATTATTTATAAGGCAGGAAAATACAACTCCAACGCAGATGCACTTAGCCGCCTCCCTATTAACCTCCAAGACACACAAGAGGTAGGCAAGGTACTAGTTACCACTAGAAGCAAAACGAGAGGTCAAGGCACCGCTGAACCATTAGTAGCCGCAAGTGAGGAAATTACTCTCCGACATACCGAATGCAAGATAATCGAAGTTTCTAAACCCATAGAGTATGCCAAAACCCGGTCACCCATTCAGATCTTTATATTACCCAATAAAGAAGGCCAAACCGAAAAGATACTTAAAACCATCCCTACCTATACACGTCCGAATCCAAACGAAATAAAATTATACCTGTTACGACCACAACCACCCATCCCATAAAAATTACCCTTTTGGAGCTAGTCTCCACCACTAACGGCGATACATGCCAAAAACATCCACTTAAAGGATGTGACATAATGCTAAATCAAAGCATTACCCCATACACCTCGTCCCGCATAAATTGATAGCTAAACGTTCGATTTGCACTAATCAATTAAACTCCAAACAAATTGAACTAAACGTTCAATTTGCTCACATAAAAAAATTGGAAATATAATCATTGAACCAAGGGTTCACCACAACAACCCCTAAGAGCCAAATGTGCAGGCCAGATGCTGTCCTTCAAACAAAACCATTGAGTATCATAAAAATTGAGCGCCAGCACAATGGTTATCTAAAACCATTAAAACCACCAGCGCCAGTTTCCGTTTTAACAAAACTAAGTTAAAACAAACAACAGGCAATAACAAATAATGAACGTTCGCCTGGGTGCGATTTCCCACGGAAAAATCTTTGCCCATTCGGTTATCTTTAACAGGCGCAATAAACACACTATTGATTTTTCTTTGTGTTTAATGCCGAAAAAAGGTTCAGGCGGGAAAAAGGAAGTATCCTTTGATCTGGCGAAAGGAACCAGATTTCGAAGAAAGAAATGCCATATCCTTCGACCTTCAGGATGAAGAAAAAACAGGTCTTCGTTGGCGAGTTGAATTTTGAATCTCGACCGAGACGGTGAGATAACAAAGAGTTGGTTTTTGGATCTCAAACGGAGACGTTGAGACAGCGGGGTTGAAGTTGGACGATTAACGAGGCGCTGGTAAAACAAGTTAAAATAATAAGTGTTAATAAGAATCTAGTTTAAAAGATAATAAGTGTTGGTAATAAGAATCTACCATTATTACTTTCCAAGGATTGCGAATTTTAATAAATGGAATTGTTGAATTGCGAATTTGAATAAATAGAATCGGTGGTAAGATGGACCTAGATGACAAGTTAAAATAATAAGTGTTAATAAGAACCTAGTTTAAAAGATAATAAGTGTTGTAAATGAGAATCTACCATTAGTACTTTCCAAGGATTGCGAATTTAAATAAATGGAATTGTTGAATTGCGAATTTGAATAAATGGAACCGGTGGTAAGATGGACCTAGATGACAAGTTAAAATATTAAGTGTTAATAAGAACCTAGTTTAAAAGATAAGTGTTGTTAATAAGAATCTACCATTAGTACTTTCCAAGGATTGCGAATTTAAATAAATGGAATTGTTGAATTGCGAATTTGTAATAATAAGTGAAACAATCTAACATTAAATAATCTATTCTAAAGGAACAAACAGTGTTTTACTTAAGGGTTGTGTGGTGTTTATACGAAAGTGGTAAAAGACATATCAACATACCCAAACACGACTAAATCCCCTTTATATATTGTTACTACGTTGCCGCTAGACATAGGAACCGAACCCAGCTTTGAACAAACCCTCAGCAAAATTCATAACTATTGTATAAAAGAAAAGGTAAACCATATCGACATTTCTATCCCGAAACAAGAGCCAATAAACCCCCGCCTTAAAAATGCCATCATACAAACATTCGCCCAAACCAAGATCACCGTGTATCTTTACTCTGAGAAAAGAATCTATATCGAAGACCGACAGGATATCGATCAAATCCTCCGTGACTTCCATAATTCACCTTTTGGAGGGACACAAGGGATACTTTTGGCTAACCCTCATAAAAGATACGAAAGAATTCATCCGCAAATGCGACTCGTGTCAAAGAAACAAACTAACGCTAAACAGAAAAATCCCGATGAAAATCACAACAACAAGTACAACCCCGTTCGAACGAGTAGCTCTAGATATTGTTGGCCCGCTCCCAACTAGTTACGAAGATAATAAATACATATTAACGTTCCAAGATGATTTAACAAAGTTCACTGAAGTTATACCGCTACCCAATGCGGAAGCACCCACCATAGCTCGTAGTTTTGTGGAGAAAATCATATGTCGTTTCGGAATACCCGACGCGGTATTAACGGACCAAGGCACCAATTTCCTAAGCCACCTTTTTAAAGAAATATGTAAGATTCTAAAAATCAAAAAGATACAAACAACACCTTATCATCCCCAAACAAATGGAGCCTTAGAACGTAGCCACCGAACGTTGGCCGAATATCTCAGACACTACGTTAACAAGGACCAACTCTCATGGGATACTTGGCTACCATATTCAATGTTTGTGTATAACACTACACCGCACAGTAGCACCGCATTTAGCCCTTTTGAATTACTCTATGGTTTTCCTGCACGAATACCGAATCCGATCAGCATAAATCTGCAAACGTCATACAACTATGAGAACTACGCTAACGAACTAAAAGCCCGCCTACAGTACGGTTACAAGATTGCTAAAAACATATTGCAGGACAAAAAGGAAAAATCTAAAGCGTGTTATGACAAAAGAACAAGCGATAAAACACTCAAAGTTGGCGACAAGGTACTCATAAAAAACCATACCAGAAAAAATAAGATCGCTTCCTTATGGGAGGGTCCCTACGAAATACACAACATACTATCCGATGAAAACTCAGGAATCAAAATAGGAAATAAATTCAAAGTTTTACACAATAATAATATAAAACTATTTTCGAAATAAATAAATAACCCATACACACAACATAACCACATTTTTAACAATTATCTTAAAATTAAACACGGTTAGAAAATTGTCCATAAATTTAAGGAAAAGATAGACACTTAACAAAAGGCCTTTGTTTTTATTCAATATATAAAACAATTGTAAGAAATGACGGAAACGAAAGACAAAAAAAAAAAAAAAGTTAAGAAAGGGGAAGAAAGAAAGAAAATTTTAGAGTTAAAATATATATTGGGAAATAATATATTTTAAAATATATATTGGGATATAATATATTGGAAATTCGAACGAAAAAGAGAATTTTGAGAATTAATATTAATCATATATATAGAAAAAAAATTATTTTGGATAATAAAAGAAAAGGTTCTAAGTGGAAATATTTTAAGTTAGTTGGAAATATTTAAAGTTAGTTAAAATATAATGTAAGTAGACTATAAGTAAACTTTTGGATTATTGTAACCTATTTTTCTAGTATTAAGAACTTTTGGATTTTTGTAACTTTTGATATAAGATTAACTTTGAACGCCATTGTAATTGAACGAAAATCCAAGTCTGTAATTAATCGTAATCTAAGCAATAGTTAACAGAAAATTATCCTCTTCAAGGATAATTTTCTTTCTCAAAGAAGGGTGGGATGTTGTATTCCAGAACACTACCCTTATTCGCTTTAACACTAATCTCATGTCCTCTCTAACACAACCTTTAAAACTACATCCTCACATATCTTACATTCTCATTTAATACAATTCATAAATAAACAGACACAATATTCTATATCCAGTCACTTACAGCACATTTAAAAACATGCCCCTTTTCATAACAAGCACATTTTTCATTTCAAAACATAGCCACTTTGATTTTCGTTTAAAGTTTATTCAAAATTTTAACTTCTAGATTGTTTTGTTCATTTTATACGACACAGTTAGTTGGAACAAAATGTTCTATAAAAACAGGAAAATTTATACTGTAAAAGTAGTTCAGAAGAGAGCTCAGCTTGAGATAGCTGAGTTCAATAAAATATAAAAATAAATAAAACCTATAATTAATTTAATAACTAAGAACTATAATTGTTTCAAATAAGAAAAGATATTATAACCCCCACGCTCTTCCCTCGAAAGAGGAAGCACGGCGCTGGAGACGTAACAACATCATCAACATCATCTCCAAGCGAACTTCACCCAACATTGACAAAATCTACAAATTACTAACCCTAGTTAAGTTACAAAATAAGATCTGAAAACAAAAATACAAAATGTACAGACAAACATTTACAAAAGCTAGCCGAAAGCCTTAGTTGCTAGTGCTACTAGATTTAAGTTACTATGTAATTTACTTACATTGTAATAAATAATAATAAATAATAATAATAATAAATGAATGAATAATAAATATTGTGTGTCTTATTGACCTATTCCCGGTACTTTTTTGATAGACTGTATACCTGACTTCAACCAATTGATTGTATTCATAATTATTCGTTCGTTTCTATTTTTCAAGGCAACTTGAACGAACTGATTTCTGGATATATTCAATAACCCAAGTTAACAATTAATACAAAAGAAGTCTTTCAGCTTTTTCTACGTCTCATAGGGCTTTTATCACTCAGAACAAGCAAATATATATTTTGTTTTGTGTGCTCTTTTTGTCTGAAGAATCTAGATGCAAAGTATATGTATATCCTCTTTAACAAATGATTTAATATACAAAAAATATCTCGATGACAGCCTTTACCCGTCTCACAACTAGTGACCCCATACTACACTGTCCCATTCCTGCTATTTATAAAACAGATGACATAATCAATGGCCTTGGAAATATTCTTCAAAATATCATTATATTTTATTGCAACCTTGAAACGTAGGTAAGACTCATCAGAATGTAAAGGACTAAGAACTTACTGAAAGAATATTAGTGATTCTAACCTTGACTGGTCCTCTTCCGGTATACATACCATTAATGACATCATCTGTGGCCTTGAAAATATTTTCAAAATACCATTAAATTTTATTGGAACCTTGAGACGTACGTAAGACTCATCAAAATGTTAAGGATTAACGAATCCCTGGTAAAGGAAATCACTTCAACATAACAACTAAACTATTTACATCCATTATTCCGTATATCGAAGGGTTAATGACCTAGGTATACATTATTTAACCCGCCTCACTTCCACTTTCGAAAGCGCATTTATACACCAGATCAGATTAAATAAACTAAATATAATGACTACTGACTAGATACCACAGTCGTTTATGACCCCGCTGTCTAAATCGAAACCAGTTAATATACAAAGGCAATCGTTCTTTGGATGACTGGATTCGCAAGTAGTCATATGTGATACCAGTCCAAAGATACCCCAACCACACTTCAGACCGTTTGTGGAGCTGACTAGTAGAACCACCGAACATTGTGCAAGTTATCGACGAATGTGCCACAATGCGCATGAACTATGGAACGGATGACAACAACCCATGCCTTGTATCTACGGAAAAATAGCAACTCTTCAAGGACGCCGTCTTGAAAAAGAAAGCTTAAAACATTACCAATTTATAGTGGCTGACTTTAATGATCATTATATTCTATCAGCGTATACAAGTCGGATATATGAGCGAGCCTTCTTGTGATTCACTCCTTTAGTTAATGTTTAGTGTAGCCCCCCGTATTGACAGTCAACCTGTTCTAGAAGACGCTATCAATCTACCGCTAAACAAACCTTTAAAGAGCTCACAAATACTCATTTGCTTAGTTTTCAATTTAGCCAATTACAATGGTACCCACATGGACTTTCATGATAAGGCCGACACAACCACAGCGAATCTATTGAGTACGACACGACAAGTTGAGGTGCGATTGAAGTGGTTGTCTTTGACCGAGATTTTGCAATAATTTGCTAATTTTACGCGTGCCTTAGACTTTATATTGGCGTTTTTCTGCTTAATGGATTTGTTTTTGTTTTCATATTTCGGTGGAAGTATTTGCACGATGGTGATAGATAGAAAGAAACCAGTTAGAAGCACCAAGTTGGTTTTGCAATAAGTTAGAATTGATACTCGTTTGCGAAAATTTTGTAATTTCTGTTAGGTGGATATTGGTTTGATTAGGTTATTCTATAGCCATGGCATTTGGTAGAGGCTTGCCAAATCAGGTACAGGGTAACAACGATCACATATTAGGACACTTATTTTTAGCTTTATTATATGATATCCGTTACACTACAATGTGATTCTGTGATTTCCCATTGATATCCGTCCCTTTCTCATTTTCACGCCCGCCTGGTATTCTCATCGGACCATGATAACTCTAACGTCACGTTGAATGACTAGAAGCCTTCTGATTTTTAACCCATTCACTGCAAGCAGAATTTAGAGTGTCTTGCCCTGGAAGCCAAGATTTTATTTTCAAGAAAACATGGATTTTACACAAATTTTGAATATTTTAGTTAGAACTAGAACACTGGAATGACATTTGGGGTCATTGGAAAATAAAAATAAAAAATATAACTCGTAGCCGACTTTACTGGACAAAATTCCTGTATAGATATCTTGTAGCGGGTATTTTACTAATGAAATCTTTCATAGTCAAATAAGTTTTCTTTTTGTTTGGGTTTTACAAATTCTTCTCCTAATTTAATCTGCCGACAGTCAATAATGCAGATGTGTAATGATCCTTACTGGAAAAGACCCATAAGACGACGGTTTTTTTTTGTTTTTTGTTTTTTTAAATTACACTTTTTTCGAGAGAGGCGAACCACGCCACGGCGCCGAGAGATGCCACTAAATAACCGTTGCAGTTCGTCTTGCACAGTTGCAGGTTGTAACGCATATTACTAAGAAGTAAAAAGTAATAAAAATAAAAACACAAGTAATAATTACCTCATAAAACTAATCAGTTTAAGTTGAATCATGTCATAGCTCCTAATACTACAGCGAGTAAGATCAGAAGTAACACTTCCTACTAAATATTAAGTATGGAAATAAAAAATGTATGCAATGTGAATAAATGAACAACTGAAGAAGGGATTCGACAGAATTTGGCTTTAGAGGACTATAATTCCAGATGAAATAAAATCGCCCAAGGATTTTGCGAGAATTTTTTTTAAATAAAATTGTTCAAGAAACCAATCGCTATGCCATACCAACAAACATCAAAGTATCCATTATTACGCTCCTCCGGGCTGCGAGATTGAAAAAATAGAGGTGAGGAGTATATATATATATTGTATATACAGTTGTGGCGAACTAATTAAGAATGATACTAGAAATTTTGTTTATAATAATTTTTTATTAAAATTCTTTGCTATAAACGGTTTGTAAAATGTTTTTTATATATGTATTTTAGTATATTAATTAAAATATAAATAATATTTACAAAAAATTAACAAAAAAAAAAAAAGGAATTAAATTCAAAATGTTTTGTAAAACAAAATTACCTGGGGATCTAATTAAGAACGATACTAGAAATTTTGTTTACAATAATTTTTTATTAAAATTCTTTGCTATAAACAATTTGTAAAATGTTTTTTATATATGTATTTTAGTATATTGATTACAATATAAATAATATTTACAAAAAAATAACAAAAAAAAATGAAATTAAATTCAAAATGTTTTATAAAACAAAATTAGCTGGGGATCTAATTAAGAACGATTTGTTTCTTTTTGTATAATTTCGTTCTAAACGTAAATATTTGTTGTTAAATATAATAATTTGTTTGAAAGTAAACGGAATTATAAGTTCTTGCTTTGTTTTAAGACACTTGAACGAGGAATGGGAAAGAAAAAAAGCTGTACAAAAAACATGAGAGAAGCGATAATAAATCTTCGAAATAATGGAAGTTTGTCGTATAAAGAAATTTCAGAAAAGCCTAATTGCTCTAAAACAATAGTATTTAATGCTATGAAATATGTAGAAAAACATAAAACCACAGAACTCGTAGCAAGACGGAGAAGATCTTGTAAAACGACTGAACCACAGGATAGGCTAATTGTTCGAGCTGCAAAAAAAAATCCATTTATGAGTTCAAAAGAAATACAAAAGGAAGTTTTCGGCGAGGACCCAAATGCACTTTCAGCACGCTCTATTAGAGAGCGATTGACTGAGAGCCAGCTTTTTGGAAGATGGGCTAGAAAAAAAGCCATTGCTATCATAAAAAAAAAATTAAAAAAAAATTGTGTTTTTTGTTATTTTTTTGTAAATATTATTTATATTTTAATCAATCTACTAAAATGTGGTGACAGGAGTTTATGATTCAAGGGGACATGGCAGGATCGCCATGTGGTAAAGTTGGATCGCAGTTTAGCGTTATTGCAACGTCGACATTAATTCGATCGCAGGAATAATTTCATCTAATAATCGAGTTCCCTATTGTTAGGTGTTTAAAGCGCAGCTCGCTAAAAGTTTATGTCGTAAGCCCCGCAGTTAGTGAATCAAATACACGAATTGGTTTTTGATTACTTTATTATCGAAATATATAAATCAATCACTCAATTATCCATAAATTTCTTAATCTACTCATACAAATTATGCTTCATCAGCTATTACACTTCATTCATAATTCACTCAAAAATACAAAATGCTTATTACGCTATTCTATTCTCTATAACCAGCTTGGTGCATAGTGTAAGAACAATGACACGATTTGACCCAATTAATTTATGAATCATTCGTCTGCAGTAAGCTCGCAAACGATTGTCATTTGATTTTTGCAAATCGTAACCGTAGCGATTCGTTTCTTTTGCTCAATGAAAAGAGTCGACCTTGAATTGTTGTCGGCAACGAATGCTGGTTACGCGACACTTGTTAATTGTGACAAGGTCATATTGATTTACCTGAAATTATACTTCATGGTCATTTCGTGGCTATGTTGTTACACTACACAAACGCGGACCTCCTCGAGAAGGGCATCGTTCGGCCCTCCTCCAGCCAATAGGCGAGCCCACTCCACATGGTCGGCAAACCAGACGGCTCCTGGCGAGTAACAGGCAACTACCGCCGCCTCAACGCGTGCACCATCCCGGGCCGCTACCCGCTCCCAGTCATTGAGGACTTGGCTCCAGGCTCCAGGAGAGCCACGGAACAACCTTCTCGACGATGGACCTGCGCAAAGCATTTTATCAGGTGCCTATCGCCGAGGAAGATATCGAAAAAACGGCTGTCACAACGCCCTTCGGGCTCTTCGAATTCGTGGGCTAGATCTGAAGAACGCGGCGCAGTCAATGCAGCGGACCCTTAACCACGTTCTTCGCAAACTGCCGTTCGTCAAAGGATACATCGACGACATCCTCGTCGTATCGGACTGACACGACCAACACCTCGAACACCTGCGGGAACTGCTAACAACCCTCCGAAGAGCCGGTCTGCGCATCAACGGCGAAAAATGCGCCATCGGTCAGCCCCAGGTAACCTACTTGGGCTACCAAATTTCGGAGAAAGGCTTTCAACCACCCTCGACAAAAGTGGACGCCATCAGGGCCTTCCTCAAACCAACCACTTCAACAGAGCTCCGTCGTTTCCTCTGCATTACGAACTACTACCGGCGGTGCGTCCCGCATGCCGCCAACCTACAAGCACCACCCCATGATCTACTCAAGGGTCTTGCATCTGTGCAAGCAGGCCATCGCCGACGCAGCTTGTACCACCTTCTTCCGCCCGGGTAGGAACTTAGCGCTGAGAACGGACGCCTCGGACACCGCAATAGGGGCCGCGCTAGAGCAACAACAACCTGGCGATACATGGCGACCTCTAGGCTTCTTCTCCCAAAAGCTCTCGGATACCCAAAAGCGGTACAGCACATATGACAGAGAGCTTTTGGCAATATACGCAGCGGTGAAACACTTCGAGAGAATCGTCGTAGGCCGAGAATTCACGATATTCACCGACCACAAGCCCCTAGTCTACGCCCCGGCCCATCGATCACACAAGGCATCACCGCGCCAAGCCAGACACCTCGAGTATGTGCTGCGTTCCAACGCCAAACTGGAGCATGCTCGGGGCGCAGACAACGACGCAACAAACAGCAACGCACCGACCGACGACCCCGCCATCACTACTGGTGCGCCACCTACCACCGAGACGGACACTGCGCCAGACGCGCTGGAAATCTCAATGCCCACAACCCTGAATGCGGACATAATCGCCGAAGCGCAAGCCGTCGACCCAAACTTTTCGCACTTGATGGACCCCGTCCTACAGCTACAGCTGCTCTCAATCGACGGCCACAACATCTATTGCGGCACAAAGGAAAACATCATCCGACCGTACCTCCCAGAGCCCCTGCGACGTCAGGTCTTCAGCATCATTCACAGCTTGTCCAACCCAAGTGGCAGAGCAACAACCAAAGCACTGGCGCGAAAATTCGTCTGGACCGACGTTCGTCACTGCGAGGATTGCCAACGCTCCAAAGTAGGACGTCACAACAGGGAGGCCCTGGAAAAATTTAAAGAGCCGGACAATCGCTTCGAGCACGTCCACATAGACCTCATCAAGATGCCACTAATTCAAGGGATGCAGTACTGCCTGATCATCATCGATAGATTCTCGAGATGGCCCGTGGCGGTGCCCCTGCCCAACATCAAAACAACCACAATCGCCAAGGCATTCATGGACTACTGGGTCAGTAACTATGGAACTCCACTTCACATCACGTCAGACCGAGGGCCGCAATTCGAGGCAGAGCTATTCACAGAGCTCGCCAAATGCATCGGCGCGCAGATGATCCACACAACGCCGTACCACCCGCAGTCCAACGGAATGGTGGAGAGATTCCACCGAACTCCCAAAGCCGCCCTAAGATGCTGCCCACATTCCTGGCTGGGTGGTCTGCCCACAGTTTTGCTGGGCCTCAGGACGGCGTACAAAGAGGATCTCGAAGCGTCCCCAGCCGAAATGCTCTACGGCACAACCATTCGAATCCCCGGAGAATTCGTCGCATCGGAACCGGCACAGGCAAACAAAACCAACTTCGTCGCGAGCCTACGTCGGCTTTTCAAAGCCATCCGCCCTGTCGCAGCAACCCGGCACACCACAGGGCACCCGTTCATCCACAAGGATCTGCAGACCTGCACCCATGTCTTCAGACGATTCGACAGCATCCGCAAACTTCTCGAAGCGCCCTACACAGGCCCACACCGCGTTATCCGACGCACGTAATATAGAACGGTCATCATCGACACCAATGGCCAGGAGAAAACCGTCTCAACCGACCAAGTCAAACCAGCCTACCTGGAAAAAGCAGAGCCGACCCACACCAACCAACCGATCCAGCCCCAGCTGCCCACACCATAAGCCGGGACCCCTGCTTAGGAGGCCGCCCAGCGACAGGGCACCCACATAACCACTACACACACCCGCCCCGGCCAGGAGACAGCGCGCACCCTCGCCCCATAGCCATATTGCAGAAATCTCACTCCCAGCGCAATATGCGCTGGTCACTGGGGGGGGGGGGGGGGGGGGGCGTTGTGGCGTATTAGAGTAGCTTTCGGTGTGAGTCTTTGCTTACAGCGACTGCCTGGAGGTTGTGGATTGTGCTGACCCGCCACATACATATATATATATATATATATATATATATATATATATATATATATATATATATATATATATATATATATATATACTTATATATAACATTTGTTGGTGTAGTTTACCACCAATCCATTTCTTCAAGTTTGGAAAGAGAAAATAGTCCGAGGGTGCTAAGGAATTAATTCCTATTTCAAATAATTGATTTTGGCCACTGCAATAACAGATGTGTGAACATGTCTTCAAACTTGAAACTTAATCTTTCTAAGGTTGCTACTGTTTTAATAACTACCGCCATCTGTGTGTTAGGGCGATTAATTCTGGGACTGCCTCGTATGCATCCGGCACATTGTTCGATAGGGTCAGCTAGTAAATTTGGTCAAGAAGAAGCTGCACCAAATAGAATCTGAATGGCTTAAATTGGGACCCATTATGGTTAACAAGTGGAAAGATAAACGGGATGTTTCAACTATATCCCACACGTATAAAAGCGAAATAGTTCAATAGAAAAATCTAAACAGCAAAACTTCTGATATAGTCAGAAATTGCATTTTGGGACTGTCGGGGGTTGATCGCTCTGACCAGAAATCCCCTCCTACTCAATTCCTAAAGAAAACCATCCATTTGTACAAGAAAATTGCATTGCACTTCTTCGAAATCCACCTGCAAAAATAAAGATGACACTGCATCAATTTAGGGAATCAGTTATTCTGCCTTAAATTGATAGCGAAAACAGCAATGTAGGAGAAAGCAACATCTGTAATATAGATTTGTCTGATTTTCATTTTCTGGAACATATTCCTCCCACTGAAAAAAAGGATGTAAATGTGTACAAAACAAAAACGACACAAAAGAAGCAAGCGAGCGCAATTTTTACATTAGGGAACAAAAAGAAGTCGCTTAGGGCTACATCTGGTGAGTCAGGCGGGTGGTCAAGCAGTTCAAACCGTAATTCGTAGATTTGCGCCATGGCAACCGCTAAGGTCTGAGACGGCGCGTTCTCTTGGTGAAACAGGATTTTGTTTCTTTGCAAAGCGGGCCGTTTTCCCGCGATTTCTGCCTTCAGTTGGTCAAGTAATGATGCTTAGTATGCTCCATATAATGGTTCTTCCTTTTTAAAGATGACTTAGATAACCCCACAGCTATTCAAAAAAACAGTCGCCATCACTTTCCCGGCCGAAAGAACAGTTTTTTTTTTTTTTTTTTTTTTGGAGCCGATTCCCCCTTTACAGTCCCCTGTTTTGACTGTATTTTTGTTTCGGGCGTATAATGGTGTATCCAAGATTCATCACCTCATACACGGAGTCCAACTCATCTTTGACTTGCGCAGACGTATTGCCTTTCAAAAACAAAAATTTAATGACAGCTCGATACTCAATTTTGTCCATTTTCACAAAAACACTTGTGACGGTTCCACGAACCGCACAAATCACTATAGGCTGAGATACCTTCGTTCCACCAAGGAACGTACTCACCTATGACTAAACTTCACGTGCCCCCAAAATCCACCTTTTCACCTGACCAAAGTCCCGAACAATTTCCCTACGCCTGCACGGCGATCGAAGGACACGACCCAGTATAGAAATTGTGTACCAATCCATTAGCTGGATAAACACAAGTAGTTGGCACAGCTGCTCCAGATGTCGACAAACATCAAATCCCCGGCGATAAGCAAATTGTCGTAAAACAATCCGTTGGCTAAACTTTTGACCCTACCCCAATGCACTTCGCCTAAACAAATGCCATTGCGGAGAAGCAGCAATAAACTAAAACGCTGTTCCCATAGGGCAAAGCAAATACAATTATCACAACTAACGATAATTACCACGATTCCAGGATCGCCAAGAATAAACCACACACCCGAACGTATACAAAATCAATTCACCAGAAGGTGTGAGAATTCTGGCGATCCCAGGAAGATCTCCGGCTTTTATTATTTTGATAACAAGACGTGATATTAAATGTGTTTTTGAAAAAAAAAATTATAATTCATCCTTTACTACTAACTCAAAAAGCTACAAACTTATTCGGCAACCAAATAGGATCAATCTTAGCTCGCAACCTTAAACTACGAGATATCTCGTGGTTGACAGGGAAGGAGTTAATTATACTCCTCGGTAGTTTTGGGAGTGATTGTTCTACACCAAAACTGTGTCATCAAATCATCTTGGCCAAAGCTGTGTACGATGAACTCAATGAGTGAATGGAATCTTAGACTTAAAAATCTGTATGATGACTACAACTCGGAACCCGAAGCTTTCCTAGCAACAGTTCTTAAAAAGTGCACATCCGTCAAACTTTTCAAAAACCCAACAAGTTTAAGGGGAGGGTTATATATCACTTACATTCATGAAATATGCAATAAGAACGAAATAATTAACTATAGCCACGTCCCCAGAGTATCTGTGAACACAAGCCCTTAATACAATACCACGTTCTACAAGTCCGTAATCTCTCCAATACAAAATATTTTCCATAAAGATAAGTCAACAGAATCCAGTCATTAGGGGCCGTTTCCGAAATGGTACGATCAGTAGAGGCCGAGAATTAGGGTGAGTCGTTATTTTCAAATAATCGATTATTTCAAGATTTTTTTTAAGAAAGTACAACACTTCAGAAATGTTCTCCCGAAATTACGAAATGGATTACCAGCCATCATATGACCATTAATCGTTACGACTCCAACTCGGATCAATTGGTTGACTCTGTGGCTGCAGCTCCCATCGCATCTTAGCGGATGGAGGCAAGGTTTCGTTGGTATCAATTCCATGAGCTATACAAGGCATCACCATGCTTGACTAGTGTGGTACACGAGCCCCGGGCACACCATGAGTCCGACTACTCATATTAAAGGCAAACGGTACCGGAGGGCTCACAGACATCAGGGATAAATCGCGTCGGAAGCAGAAATCTTCAACATACCATTCTAAATTCGATCCGAGTGACTGTAGCTCAATACATTCACATTCAATCAAGAGGGCAGGTGGCTGAGGCGCAGCCCAAAATCAGCATCATCGGAATCAACCGCGATCCTACGCAGAAGTGGCACGGAAAACAGAACCATTCAATGTTTCTCATGAAACGGACGTTTCAAAATCACTCCTACCATAGAGAAGCGAATCTCGCTGATTCAAAACATGTTACCATAACAGCAGACTCAAATAATCCAAACGCTATCACTGCCACCCCCTTGACGTGTTGATGTTGAATTGGATCGTGAGCGAATAGATAAGATTAACGAAGAACGTCGCCATGTACTTAAGGGAAAATATCGAACGGATTCATCCACATCAACATCAAAATCTGAACTGTGAGACTTCCAAAGGAACGATGATAAATTCCAATCGGGATCCTTGCGAGTCAAACAAAGTCACGGGCCAATATACGAACAACTTTCTTCCAGAAGGATATCGATGGTTACCTAAACCCAAGCTCAACCACACATCACATCACAGGCGGCAGTGGTCTAGTGAGAAGCATTAGCGATAAAAGAATCAAAATACAAAATAGTATGGAAGATATAGAGTACCCAGTGGGATCAACAACAGAACACAAGTTCGATATATTGTTGGAATCTTCCAGAGAACGTGATCGAATTAACTTTGGTGATGGACCTGATGATACCGCCACTCTCTGAAGCGACAATATCAATGCCGCACCCAACAATTCGATTTAAGCTAGAAGTAGTATTAATTCAACAAGGGAAAATATCTCACCAAACATTTCAATACGTAACGTCACAGCATAGTTTAATCCCAATAACGTGTTAAAACAACATATCGCTTGCCTGAACTGATCCACCATCACTGAGTCTTGACTCCTCAAATTTCGATTTTCAGCTGCTCGCTATCTAAGTTTACTACAAATTCGTGAGCACCTAAATGAAAACATCAGCCACAATATATACGAAACCATGTTGACAACAACACGCAAGCTCCTTTGCTGAATTGAAATTGTTCACTCTGTTTATAAGGCCTTCACTTTGTCTGATTACTGAACGTGGAACAATCTCTTCGTTTGAGATCATTGATAACTTTTCATTCACCGTTATATGAAACATATTAAACCAGCAATGACGAATAGCCATAGATATCGAGCTGAACGAATTTTTCTTAAACTCATTCCGCTTTCTAACAATTTCACGTCGCCGATATTTATTGTTCACTTGTAACTCACTTGACTTTGGGTTCACTCTTCTCGTTTCAAATTCAACCAACGAGCTTTTGTCAAGAATCGTGAAGCAAAGTCCCAACCGAACAAACAAACAAACACACCGACCGCAACTCAACCGAGATGAACAGAGTCAATCCGACTCATTGATCTACCATTTTTAACTGAGCCTTTGAAATATCATCAAACTCAGGATTTTCGATAAAGACGAGATGACGGAGATCCGAAAGTCTGTCTAAGAATAAACATACATGGTGAGTGCATGAATCCCAAGAGGCCGATTCCTGGCGTGACGCGCTGAGGATGCGTGGATTATTCGGAGAGCATGATCGCGACTGGCTCTAGGTTGCATGACCATGAAACGGTTTGACGAGGATCGCAGCCGTTTGACAACATCGTGCACCAGAGTAAGTTAGTGAAATACTATTAGATCATGGATGTTTATGTTAACCGAGGACGTGCGACGGCAAATTTGTGTGACAAACACTCGTTATGCCGGATGCATGGGCATCCCCAGCAACCACACATGAAACAGAAAGGCACGAGGGGAAATTGCTGGTTAAGGACAACGGACAGATGCTATGTTGTTTGATGGAATTTTATCCACCGGAAGATTGGTAGTTCGGCAAGCGAACTAACCCCTTGGTGGTGATCTAACATAACGAAAATATAGTGAAATTGAAGAATCTGGTGAAAGTTTTACATTCGCACTCTCAACAATAGCAACAGAGTCCTCTATTTCCTCAATCATCAATATAAATAAATCCTAAAATTTAAATTAGTCCATAATCTCCATATCAAGGCTGAGTATATCGAATGATGACATTTTCCTGGTGATCCAGCCTCATATATTGACGACAAATTCACTTTCGAAGACACTATTTAAAACGAACTGAGACCTTTTAACGATACTCAACCGGCATCATCTAATCAAGAAGCACTCGACGCTACGTTATATTGTATAAAGAAGTTCATCATTCATCGGTTCATCCACATCATTGTTCCCGCTCCACCAAAATTGACAACCTCTACACCGTCACTGTCCTTATCAGGACCACGTGATCGTGGTCCTCCTCTATTAAAGAGGATAGTTCACCAATAGTTAGCGAAGGCGGGCAGGATGTTGCGGATTCACAGCTATATCCACAACTACATAAATTCTCAACATCGAAATTCTAGAGCATTCACGTTTGCCAACTGACAATGACCACCAGTCAATAACCATAAAGTGTAGTCATTGTTTACTTTTGATAAAGGACGCCTCCCTTTCCACCGAAAGCTGAATCAGATCGAACAAGGTCCAGAAAGAAGGAATTTAGATCAAAATTACCAAGTTGTATGCTTATATTTACTTAATAATATTTATGTCTGAATCAGATCGAACAAGGTTCAGAAAGAAGGAATTTAGATCAAAATTACCAAGTTGTATGCTTATATTTACTTAATAATATTTATGTGTAAACCCATGAAGTTTTTGTAATATAAAATAAATAAAAACAAAATATTCAAAGAGAAAAAAATATATCATAATGAGGTTTTGGAAAAGAGCAGCCTTCAGGGACTACGCCGCTGGGACACCCAAAGGGCTAACTACCGCAGGTAAGGTCTTACCAATTCAATTTGCGTACCTGATAAGCGGTTGGACGAACTAGATCGATCGTCGATCGTCAACAAATAATATTAAAAGTATTGTTCGGGTACACGGGTGTGTGTGTGCCCTCCTCGCAGCGCACGTTAATCGCAAAAGAAAAAAGGTTTGAATGCATTAGAGAGTGCGCGAGCGTGTTTAATATGGTAAACAAATATTGAATGGCTCGACCGCATGTGTCATCAAACAAACAACACTTTAAAATCAAAAATCCGCGAAAAACATTAAAAACCAAAGTGACCATGAACAGAGGTCAGGCCATAGGTAAAAAAATAAGGAGGAGGTTGAATCTTCAATCAATTTTAACAAATCAGTTGCGAACGAGGATCATGAAATACGTAAAAATGATGACAATTTTTATCCCAGTGATGCTCACTACTTTGGAACAGGGAACAAATACAAAGGCCTGGGCGTTAAGGAGCTAGTGGAAAACAGAGTCTGATGATGAGTTCGACAAGATTATCGCTGCTTATCAAAAGAAAAGAGATGACCTGTGCACAGAAGTAAAAGCAGCACTGGTAAAAAGGAACATGCGGCGTTTACAACTATGTGAACAAAAACAACAACAATAACAACAAAAGCACCAAGGAAAACAGAGATAACAAATCGATAGGAAGGAGAAAGTACCTCACATTACTGTGAGCCACATAGAGACCAAGGACGTAATTAAACTCGGTAAGTTAACATGCAAGAATTTAAGAACCAACCGCATCATTAATGCAAAAAATAGTATAATGTGTAATGATTTAGAGGTGTACGATAAAATTAAATCTGCTTTGAGTAGGGCGACTAGCGAGTACTATGCGCACACTCCAAAAGTGAAGAAAACTGTCTCCGTGTTCCTATAAGAAGTTGATCCTTCCTTTTCCCCAGAAGAATTACTTGAGGAATTAAAAACCGACAGTCTAAAGTGTACAGGCGTGAAACCGTTCTCCACCGCAAGCTCTGGACATCGCAACCGCAAGTTGTCTTTCCCTATTGTGTCACTAAGTCCTGACAGTAAAGTTGATGGGCTTGGGTATATTAAATATCTAAACCACCAAACAATAAGTTGGGAGAAAAGAAAGAAGTCCGTACGCGTATTCTAATGTATGCCCTGCCAACGCTTCGGGCATGTGGCATCGAATTGCAATATGCAATTTAGATGTGTAGTGTCTAAACGACAACATTATTGAGGAATTCCCATTGGGCAGAGAACAGCTCCCGGATAAGAAAAAGTTACCATGCAGCCTCTGTAAGAATACAGGGCATCCTGCTTAGTTTATCCTAAATACCAACAAGTAAAAATAAAGAAAAAAAGCAAGTTGAAGAAAAGAAATGAACAAAAACTCGTTTTTACAACAACTTCGTGGCACCTAGTGTGTCTTACGCTCAAATTGCACGTGGTGTAAAACGCCTGAACAGGAGGCACAAACAAGCATAACAGCAATTTTAGGGTCCATACAACAACAACTTGCTGGGCTTGAGAAAAAAATCGAATCAATTGAAAAAATTGACGGTACAGGTGGGGCGAATAGATAATATCTACTCGAGCCAGTTTCCGAATAACTCAACCCTTAAATTAATGTCAACTCACTAAAGCGAATGGAAAGAAGGGACAATCTGAACAATCTGCTGGAAGCTGACCGCCCAGATGTTCTTTTGGCTAACGAAACTAAGCTAAACCAAAGACACAAATTGGGCTACAAAAACCGTAAAGTTATAAGACGAGAACGTCCAAACTTCACTCAAGGGGTGGAGTCGCCGTCTTAATTTAAAATGGTCTGAAACACAAGGTCGTATACAACACAGATGTACACTCGTTTCAGGTGCTGGAAGCCTGCATTATAGATATTCCTATGAAAAATCAAAGGCATCTGTATGTGCTCTCTGTTTACGCTCCTGAAGGTCACCAGTGTATTTTATCAATGAACTTGATACTCTTTTACGAAGTCTCAAGTTAGACACGGAAAATAATTGTTTCTTTATGGCAGGAGATTTCAATTCCAAGAAGGTGCTTGGGCTAATTTTATTTCGAATGCAGGCGGCAACGTGTTGCTCGGCTGGTGGCAAACAAACAACATAGAATATAAACTAGAACTGAAGAGGACATTCCTTCTTGAATTTACTTTTGCTGGACGAGCGAATACAATTACTAGATACGATATCTAAATACTCGACATTGTCTTCGTACAATCGAGTACGATAGTGATCATTACGGACTTGGCGCCGTAATCCATGTTCTAAACGAACACTCATGTATGACCAGGTACATTCTTTTAACTTTCGAAAAGCACACTGGTCGCGCTTTGATCGGCTAATAAAAAACGAATTACGCTCCAAGGGGTAGATCCACCGAATGACAGAAAATTTCATAATGATAAAATTGACCGTTATCTTTTGACGATGAACAACATTGTTACTAATGCAACGAATTGTTCTATCCCAAAATTAACTCACATGGAGGGACATACAAACCGATACAGAAACTCAACGATTGATGCCCTGTATATGCAAAAGAGCATTCTGCTCTCCAAGCTGAAACTGCTTTATAGAGAGTTTAGCTATCTAAGTTGCCAGGCAATAAAAACGATTAAGTCACCAATCAAAAATCTTCAAAAACTGATCAGTGACAATTATAAATCAGTAATTAATGACGATCGGAACAACAAAATCCAAGCCATTAGACCTCATTCAATTGCTAGTATATTTTTATAATGACGTGTTTTATCGCCTCATATTTCAAATGAAGAAGGATGTCCTCCTGCATATAAATTCAGCGACCAAGATTCAGACTTTTACTGCTAACGACATTCGGATCTCGAATCCAACTGTTGAGGTCCGGCGCCGTGCTTCCTCGGTATGAGGGAAGAGCGGGGACCTTTTAGTATTCCTTTATTTAATCTTCTTTCATCAATTCGCGTTTTGTTTTATTTCAATTCTTGATATAAAGATGTCCGTTTTTGAATTGAAAAATTGTTTCTTTTCTTTTATTGTGTGTTACTTTCTTTATTTTTATTACAGCTTCTCCTTTTTTTTTCTTTTTAACAAAACTCAAACTAAAACTTACAATTCCAAAACGAACTTTCTGAACTCAAATTTTTTTCTCTTTCATTCTTGAAAAATTTTTTTTCTTCTTCTTATTTGGTTATTTCTCTTGTGTTCATTTAATTTTTTTTTTGTTTTAAATTTTTTTTGTTTACTTTGTTTTTCGTTGTTTTATGTTTACTTTTTTCTTCTTCTTATAAACATTTTTTTTTGTTGTTTTAAATTTTGTTTTGTTTAAAAAATTTTTTTTTCTTGTTTTTTTTTTTTTTTTATTTTCTTCTTTTTATTTGGGATCCTTTGGTTGTATCCCACCGCTGCCACCAGTGTTGAATAAAGGGTATAGCAAATTGTTTGTTTTCCGTAGGGGCGCTAAGTTTGATTGGAGTGTTGGTTGTGGTAAGAATATTGGTACCATCGGAACTTCGAATAATCCGATGCTTCTTGTTATTGATAGCTATTCCGGCACCAGTGCTCCCGGTGTTAATTGAATTCTGCTGAATGCTGTACAATTTTCCGTCGATAGTAGTCAAAGGTGTCCCGGCACTAGTTATCGATTGCAAAGAAATTTGTTTACCACCAATTTTTGCAGTTTTAAACGCTGGTTCGGTAAATGTTGTTATACTGTTTCGTTTCATAATTTTTGGTTCGTTTTGGATCTTGTTAATTACAATACCACCACCAGAGCCACGTTCGATCTGGACTAGTGGTCGCAAATGATGCATACACCGTTTGTTTTCGTTGTTTAAAATATTTATTGTTTTCGGCTTAGTGTTGTCATTGTCCATAGCTTTAACTGCTGTCGGAACGTCTACCTTTTCAGTCTTACTCACTGCTGATGGATCGTTTAGTTTCTCAGTCTCATTTACTGATTCGAATAGTTCTTCAGACTTATTAGCTGTTAGAACATCTTGGTTCCCAGTCCTATTTGCTGTTTGAACTATTTCTTCAGTTATATCTGCTGTAGAAACATTTAATCCGTCAGTCTTTGCTGCTGAAAAGATTTGTTCATCAGTATTAGCTGCTGAACTGACTTGGGTTTCGAATTTTATTGCAACTATTGGGTCTTCAGTCTTTAACACTGCTGAATTTTCAGTCTTTGTTGCTGAAGTGCCGTGGTTGTCTATTGGGATAGCCGGAATATTAGGGGTTTCTGTTTGTATATTTTCTGCAGGATCCGAATTTTCAGTCTTTAATACTGCTGAGTTTTCAGTCTTGGTTGCTGAAGTGTCTGCGTTGTCAATAGGGATATCTGAGATATTAGCGATTTCAGTCTTTAATACTGCTGAAAATTTCGGATTTTCAGTCTGTGTTGCTGAATTGTTTTCCAGAATGGGAGTATGAATCGGAGTCTTTATATTAGGGACAGGATTATCTTCGTTTATATGGCTTGGTTTATAGGAGTATGTGGGCTCAGGGTAAATTTGGCTAGGAGCTTCATTAAAATGGTCGTTATCTATTTCCAAAGATCTAATGCTGTAAATAGAAAACTTTGGTCTGTCTTCCATAAATTTTGGTTGGCGTCAGGCCTCGTTTTCCGACTCTTGCACCCGAGAAAAGTGAACATTTTGTCTATCGTTTTGTCTATTGGTGCTCCTAGAATTTTCACCAAAACGATTTTCAGAGTTTGTAGGATTATTTCGAAAGTTAATGAGGGGGACGAAAGAAAGAAAATTTTAGAGGTAATATATATTGGAAATTTTAGAATTTATATATATCCGAACGAGAGGAGTTCGAAAAAAAGTGAAAATAAAATGAAACCAGATGAAAATAATGAAAAGAGTTAAATTTTAAACATTTTAATTAAAACTTTCATATGTAGACAAATTTAAATAAAACCAGAAAAAAGTTAATATGCAGTGAAAATTGGATCTAGTTATCACTAATTCAGTGCGTTGCAACCGGTTTTGTCGGAGTGATATAGAAAATATTAATAAATCTTCGCCAGTGAAAACGGACCTCAACACGGAGTGGTATACAAGAAAGGAGAAAAAATTGGTTAATTAAATTTCGCCAATCTATAAAAGGACTAGTGAATATAGCAAATATTAATAAATCTTCGCTGGGAGAAGAAATAAAAAGAAATAAAAGGTCCCCGCTCTTCCCTCAACCGAGGAAGCACGGCGCCGGACCACAACACAACGTTGTCTGCGATGTGCTATAATGTTGAGATTTGCTAAATATATTTTGATCTACTACCGCTTAGTGTTGGGAGAGTAAATGCGAATGGGCAACGATAGGACCGTGCGTAGAATTCTTGACGGTAGACCAACGGGAAAGGGACCGGTAGGACGGTTGTGACGGAGATGGGAGGACAATGTAAGGTCTGACGTTGAGGAGATCGGATCAGATGGTCAAACGTGGAAGGAGAGTGCACAGGACAGGAAACGATGGCGGAGTCGAATCGATGAGATCATGAACTTCCGGGTTCCTACAGGCCAATAAATAGGTAATATATATATATATATATATATATATATATATATATATATATATATATATATATATATGTAATATTAAATGTTAATTGAGAAAATATTGTACGCAGAAATACAAAACAAAACAAAAAAACATATTGTACAATTTAGAGTGCTAGTGAAGAGTCAGTAAGTTAATATATGAAAAAGAACTGTACTTATGGCTTAGCATTTAGTCTTAAGTTAAATCTGTAAATATTTTTGTATAATTAATGCGTATTGTAAAGAAAAAAAAACAATTTACTCAAGTCGAATTTAATCGACGTTTTTATCTAAAAAGCAACAATTGGAAATTATTAAAAATGACTCCCGAAACTTTAAGTTGGTGGTCGCAACTTTAAGAGCGCTTATTCTCTATTTTCGGACGTCCCGCCAGACAGGTTGTGCGCATTATTTTGGATAAATTCCAGTCAGAATATTTACTATTGGATGAATTCTATTTCAATCACAGGAAATGGGAATCTCTCAAACCACATTATGGTAAAATTTGCGTAAGGACCTTTGTGGGGGTAAAAGTATGAATGCCGACGTACGGCAAGTATTCACTTTTTTCCCTTTACAACACTTGCGAACCGCTTGTCTTCAACACCTTTTACAAACGTAAAAATGAATGAATGAAAAGCACTGGGGTTTAGGATAGATTTAAGTTTTTTTTATTTTATATTGTTCTCAATTGATTTTTACTTGAATTACAGAGAAAACAAAATTATTGTTCGAAATAAATCTTCAGTTAAATTAATTACTGAGAAAACAGAATTATTGTTCGCAATTAATCTTAACTTAAATTACTGAGAAAACAGCATTATTGTTCGAATTGGTCTTCAAATAATTTGACATAAAAAAATTAAATTACTGTTCGGTATTGATCTTCACAACATATAATTTAGAGTTGACTCCTCCGGTGGTTGTTACTCGACCCTTTTGGCGGTTGAAATGCGACCCGAAACGACAGCGTCTGTGCACTATGATGGTTGAGATGTGACTGTCTATTTAGGGTGGAAATCGTACTTTCTGCCTTTTACCCATTGATCTGCCAATGGTAATCATGCTCTCTTGTGTGTTCCCCAACTCACCACACTCATCCACGTCGAAACGTACTTGTGTATTCGTTCGACGTCGATGGGCGTAGCCAGAATGGAGAAATCAAAAGGGAAAGCACAATAACCCAGGATGGATCTGGCTAGGTGTGTGTGCGTCAATGCCGTGTATACGGCTGGTCTACTGACCTAGTGACTATCACTTAGGTCAACGCACTATAGCAAGACAGAAATACGAGAGAGAGGGCAAACATAGCTAAGGTTATTCACCAGCAAAAAGAGATCATTGGTCCCAAGCGAATGGGTGGTCTGGGAAAAATCAATAGGACGCCGCATCGGCTGGGGACATAATTCCATTCTGTGGAATGTTCAAATAATACCCAAGCCTATGGACTATGACGTAACCGCGTCGCTTGGTTTGGCTTGGTTGTTGCTAACCAATACGAATGGAATTTCCGGTGGAAATCCCATGGTTAGCGCAATAGTGTTGCCGTATGTCGTTGATTGTAGCTAAACTCAATTATGCATTATCTGCATAGAAAAATGAGTTTAGCTATGCGTCCCTTTGACATGTCCTGCTGGTAAATACCTATCAAGGGAAATGGGTAGGTATTGGTTGGAATTGTGGGCTGTTTCTCCTATAGGATAGAGAAACCCCTACACCTTTACCTACACCCCTACACTAACAAAAGACGCTGTTCCAAATATTATTGGGTTTCTTTATTTTGTTTTTCAATGAATGTTGTTGGCATTAGTTTTCTATGTGTATGTGATATAAATGTCAAATTTTTCTGATCAGCTAATGGGGATAGACAGCTTTTATATGATGCTGATAAATGTCTTACCTGGTGCCTTTAATAGTAACATGAATAGCGAATGTACATGGCTTACCTGTAAACAAATAAAATAAAAACAAAGTTAGTTGATTTTGTAGTAGGAATTAATTTAAATGGTTGCATACAATTAAGATGGGCTCCTCGATAGTATAGTGGTTAGTATGCCCGCCTGTCACGCGGAAGACCGGGGTTCGATTCCCCGTCGAGGAGCCCCTGGCGCAAGACTAATGACCTTTCCCGAAAAAAAAAACAAATCATTATGGAAAATTTAACAAGCCTCAGGACTTGCTAAGTAAGGCCAAGACCGGTTCCCGGTTGTAGTGCCGATGATGATGATACAATTGAGATAACATAATTAAGAGATTGGTCATTAACTGAGGGCAGAACAACTATGTGACACCAACGATAGAAAGAAGGTCAGGCCCCTTTAAAGAGGGATATGAGAAAAAACTTGCAAACGAAACAACAAAATAAAATAATATCACCTCGTGAATTTTTGTTCACTTGTTTTTTTTTTTTTATATAATAAACACTTCTTCAAGTATGAAAATATTGATATTCCGATAAGTTAATATCAACTAGCTTGTACTTCGCCTCGGCTTGGCACCAACAGGTTTTTCCTTTAAGGCTACTTAAAATCCGAGGCATACGAGACAGACTTCACTCTCTGGATCAATTAATGGCAAATATCTGAGCAGAGATTGTAGCGATAATAAAGAACACGAGGTCAGTTCTGAGAAAATTTGCGTTACGCTTGAGGGGTAATATCACCTTGTGGCTTTTTTTCACTTTTTTTTTATTGGCTGATGCTCCTTATAGTATCCAAGAATGATTAAAAAAAGTCGATTATGATGGAGGGAGAAACTTGTAAGTGAGTCAAAAAGTCGTTTTTCCGAGCGTGGTCGTGAAACAAATTTGCGGTTTTTCGACTGCGCGGAGTCTTTATTATTCTTCATATGAATGCTTCCGACACATATCAGTTTCCATTTTTTAATTTTTACTAGTCTCTCCTACCCCAAACACCTGCGCAAACACCTGTTTCTAGAAAGTCCGTTAAAACTACTATTACCGTTAAAACAAAAAAACTACTCAAAACTTTAACTTCAAATATCTCGGCTCCATGTTTTCCAAACTGGGCGCACCAGTAGCTCCTTCAATTTTTATCTGATTAACTTGAAATTGTTGACTGCAACTTTAAAACAATATTTTCTAGTGAACACAAGGTGATATTACCCCCTAACGAGTCAGGAAAGGATTTATTTTCTATTTAGTTAAGATAGATCTCGCATGTACAACCACTTCACTTAGTTCAAACATTCTTGTTAAAAACGCGTATCTGTACCAGGTAGTATAAGTTGCATCTTAATTTCAAGCCAGAATGTATAGTTGTTCATGGGGACATCCATGAACTTCAAATGTTTCTTAGCAATGCGTACAGCAGGTTTGAATACACAGATAACTCAGGGGATTTTATCTCGATGGCTTTTTGTTGTGGCTCGACTCAACAGCGGAGAATGTGTAGATGACGTTAGAATGTTTTACAATTCTTATTGATTATTTTCTGTTGCTATTAAATTTATACACGATTATGAAACGTATAAAAACGCAGAATGAACTATGAATGGACTGAATATGAAATTTGCACAACCACCAGTAGCGCCAGCACGCAACTTGTCATATTAGATGATAAGATCAGTTCTTTGTTTCCTCCTATCATTCGTTCTTTGTTCTGATTTTTTATTCACGTCAACTACTCAGGTGGGCGCTGATATTCCTCCACATCACGGACGACCTATCAATTCTTATTTTTCGAACTAGTTCAACTCTTAATTGGAATAACCACATATTCGGTGTTGCGAGAAGTGCGTCCAAATTGAAAGGTTTTCTTAAGCAAGAAATACTTCTCCCCATCCATATTGGCCAGCACTTGCAAGCAATACTCATCCTAAACTGAAGTTCAATTCCCTCATTGATCGTAAACATTAAAATCATCCCTGCAGGTGCTCAATAAGAAGAAAAAACAATCTACACCACCAAATACCCCTTTTTCTTCTTATGACAACACTGTCCATTGACATTTGAGGGTATCACACAATCAGCTTTATATGCGGGCATTGTATCAAGAACGATTAATTTTATCTATTGCTCTGTGAAGGGTAACAGGTATTTTTTGGTATCTAGCCAAGAGAAATGAAGGTGGTGCCATTTATACCGACAGTTGTTTTTTTCTTTCTTATTTAATATATTCCTAATAAGCACTCTACTTGTAGTAAGGTCATATTATGTGGTCTTGTAGACAAAAAAAAAAGTTACAGAGAATATTGTTGGTATTCTGTCATCTTGTTGATTTGCTCAACACTATTCAGAAATTTTCAATTTTAATCGAGCTTAACTCCTTTGAACTCAATTTTAACATTTGCATGTAATTTTTACATTTGCATAACATGTTACATCTTACTAAGCTAAGGAATCAAAAATTCCTTCTTCATGTCTTGCATAGCATTTACAATCATTATTATTGTAACCAGTCAAAAAAGGCAAATTATATTTGAAAGTCAAGATTATTTGTATAACTATGACTTTTAAATAGATGCCGAGGTCCTTGTTCTAAAGAATATCACCAAAAACGTGATTCTTAGATAACAAAATTCAAAGGTATAAAATATAAGTCAATGAATTTTGTGAGCAAGTATGTAAATCGTGTTAGCAACAACTAAAATGACAAATTTTAATCTTCTCAAAAGCTTGTTCGTTAAATTTATTCGAAGCATATGATATATGGCACATCAGCCAAAAACCGCCTTCCCAAATATTTTTAACATCCGTCTTTTCTCTCTAACTGGTATTATGTCTCTTTGAGATAATGGATTTGTGTAGAAATTAGTCTTAACATATCTAAAAATCTACATGTCTGCCAATCACAAGAAAGGCCTTCTCAGAGAAACCTGCAAGTCTTTCGTAAGACGATTTATGATTGCAAGCTATCAAAAGCATGAACTAATGTCCAAATACTTGGACATATAATCACGCTACCAACGATTATTGATGAACTGCTGAGTTATCATTGCAAACTGTGCCAATACTGTATTTGACTGTTTAAGCAAAGAGATACGCCCCAAAATATGGTTAAACATTTTCGTCACTTTTTTTATGTTTTTATTAGGCTTCCCAAGTCGTCTTATTTTCATACAGCATACCAACCCGTAAAGAGTAAGCTTATAGCATGCAAAAGAACGATCTCTTGTCTGCTTTTAAGCTGTGGACAAACCAACACTTACAGGAACTAGTACAGGGAAGGAATTAACAATAGTGTTACTAGTAGGCATTAACAATCTAACGCCAGCTTTTTGTAAGTTATTAAATAAAACAGGTACAATTGTAAAGCTTTGCAATTTTATTTTATATATTTTGTCCACTTTCTGTTTCTGCGCTCAAAGCCAAGATCTAATAATCGAATCGTTTTCTTTTTGGGCAAACAAAAGACACGCACAAACGTAATTGCATGATATCATTAAATGTTAAAGCACTGTGAGTGATAAGCAAAATACTACCAACGATAAATAATTAGTTTTGATATACAGTCCTGTGAAAAATTTTAGACTCAAATGTAAATTTTCAGTTTTCTTGGAATGAGTAATAAATTTGTATGAATGGTTTTGTGCAAAATATTGTCCATCGACACCAACCCACCGCAAACCCTTTAATGGCTTAATTCCCTTTTTACCAGGAATGGTAATTAATTTTCTAAAAAAAACCCAAATTTCGAATGTGCAAAGCTTGGTATAACAAAAGTTCTTAAAAAACAGTGCAGACATTCTGGAGTGATAAACAGATTTTTGTTTTACGCAGTGATTTTTTTTAAAGTTCTAAATATGCCGCATGGGAAACAATTCACGAACATTGAAAAACAAAGAATAATCCATTTACAGAATAGTAGAATGACACAAAGACAAATTGCAAGGTGTAGTGAAGATTTTTCTACAAGCCGGTATTTAAAATTACGGAAGAAATAAACAATCTGGGAGACCAACAACATTTTTGCCGACGGTAAAACAAGCCGGTCTACGTGAAATGTCCAAAACAGGAGGTTCTTCGTCCCAAATGGTTCGACGTTTTAATTTGGACTGCGATTCAATCCTCATTAGAAAATGGGCAATAGCCTCAAGCTGCACCACTCAAACAGCGCACACATTGCGCTGAAATACATCCAACACAGTGAAATGTGGTCTCATGTGACCTTCTGTGATGAGAAAAAATTTAATCTGGGCGGCCCCGACAGCTTCAAATACTATTGGCATGATCTCAGGAAAGAAGGGAAAATATTGTCACGCAGGCCTTTAGGAAGAGGAGGAGTTATGGTATGGGTAGCTTTCAATGGAAATCTGAAAACAGAAATTGTTTTTATTTCGGGAAGAATGTACGCCAACTAACAGAGAACGAAGATGTCATATTTCAACAAGACAACGCTCCTATCCATACAGCACGAACAACAACAGCGTGGTTTCAAGAGCATGGAATTAAACTTTTACGGGGGCCAGTTTTAAGTCCGGACATAAACGCCATTGAGAACCTGTGGGTGGTCCTGGCAAAAGCGGTTTACGATCAGGAAAAGCCAGAAATTCAAAACGTGGAACAACTCAAAGAAAGAATTGCTAAAGCATGAAATAATATACCGGACAATGCGTTAAACAATCTTATTTCAAGTCTACCACGAAGATTGTTATCTATTATAAGAAATAACGGACAAAGCATTCCATATTACATAAATTATTATACTAAAAATGAAAACAATTGTCTTGAGTTTATACTTTTTCACATGCGAAATTTTGGGTTTTCTCAGAACATAAATTACCATTCCTGGTAAAAAAGCAATTAAGCCATTGAATGGGTTCCCTGAGTTGGTGACGGTTGACAATATTTCGTCACAAGACTAATCATAAAAATTTATTACTCATTCCAAGAAATCTGACAATTTACGTTTGAGTCTACAATTTTTCACGGAACCGTACATCACGTCGTATTATAGTATCCACGATAGAATTGGGAGACACCACTACGTTTTGGACACAGGCAGGTTGAGAAAATAGTTTGATAGCACCCACAGCCATAAACAATTCCGGTGCCAACCTATCCCATCAGATCTTCGGTGGAACTGCGGTGGTTATAAATATTGTAATTCGTTAAAAGAATATTATGCGCAGTGATTATCTTATTTTCCAGCTTTGAAGATTACTTCGCGACTAAAAATATTACTTTAAGCCAGTCCGGACGGAATCGTTTTAAAATTATTACTCGCATACAATCGATATAGAAACACTGTCGCCACGTACAATGGATATAGAAACAGTGCCGTCGCGTGCAATAATAACTATTAAAAAAAGGGAAAGAAAGTGTAATAATTATCCGCTTTCGTACCCGTACACTATCCAACTTGGGGCTTTAAGAACCCAACGCCCCCAGCAACAAGAACAGCGGTTAGAAGAAGAGCCACCGGCAAGGTAAACAGTAACCATGAGTACTCTTCGTTAATATTAAATAAACATTTTGTATATAATACCCTAGACAACAGTTTGACCTTCAAGGAGCACTTGCGGAAAACGAGTGAAAAAACAGCAAGAATATGGAATGTTTTAGTGAGACTGCTACCCAATGTTGGAGCACCCGGCCCCACATAAGTAAACTGACAACCAACATCAACACCTTCATTATAATGTATACTGCTCGTATATGTGTAGGAGCCACACAGCATAAGTCTCACAAGAGAGGAGTAACGGTATCCGAAGATGCCATAAATGTCCTGGCCCTGAAGAAACCGCTTGACATTGCAGCTAAGGATACTGCTGTTTTGCATGAGGTTGACTCTCCCAAAAGAATCGCCAACGAATGCGGTCACAAATAGAGATTTCAAGACAAAGCGAATGGCAACGAAGATGGGATTCTTCCACCAAAGGAAGAAAAACCCACACCATAATACCTGCCGTTTCAATGGCTGAGTTGGTAAGGAGATTGTGTCGTGCGTTTGATTGTGCAGCATACCTAGGTTCAACTGACGACACTTGCTATTGAGCAGTTTGGCACAATTACTGAGTAGTAGGTAGGGTCCCAAAGCCCGACAGCCCGATGGAATACCACCCCATTAAGCTATAGACTGCGTTTTTTTTTTTTTTTTTTTTTTTTTTTTTTTTTTTTTTTTTTTTTTTTTTTTTTTTTTTTTTTATTAGACTTCTCTCGGGAGAGGCAAACCTATAGCGACGAGTGGGCGCCCCGAGATGCCACCAAATAACTTGCAGTTCTTTTTGAACAGTTCCAGGTTGTAACGCTCCGGGAACACTCGCGTGGGAAGACAGTTCCACAGCTTCCCCGCTCTGTAACGGAACGAGTTCTGATACTGGGATGTTCGCGCCGACGGGAGATGAACCACGAACGGGTGCGATCCGTCGGATTGTCTTGTGGAGCGCATATAAACCGAATTGCGTGAACAATGTCAAGAATCTCCGAAGAACAGCACCCGTGATAATATCTGTAAAACAGACAGAGGTCGGCCACGCGCCTTCGATGTGATAGCGACTGTAGTCCCGACGTCAGCGCCGAGTCCCCGATCAGGCGGATCGCTCGTCTCTGTATGCTCTCAAGTAAGTCGAGGGTATGTTTAGGAGCCGAGCTCCAAACATGAGAGCAATATTCGAGCGCGGGTCTAATTTGAGATTTATATAGGAGAAGAAGTTGGGCCGGGGTAAAATATTTCTTGGCTCTAAAAAGATAGCTCAGTTTTCCTGAGGCTGATCTGGCGAAACCCGATACGTGTTTATGCCATGACACAATCCCACAGACCGTGACGCCGAGCAAGCTCAAACTTTACTCAGCCTCGAGGGCCCGGCCATTCATCATCAGCTGTGGAACCAATGATCCAGTTTTCTTTGTGAATGTTGTGTACTGGGTCTTCGTTGCGTTGAAGTCGACAAGATTGCCCTTTCCCCTCTGCAGGACTTTATCCAGATCCTGATTCAAAGAGTCAATCTGTCTACATCTCAGCTGGTGCGACGTAGATGCACCAATCGGCCGATCACTCGAAAAGGAGGAAACAAGCGTACCATCATCCGCAAAACTGAACACTTTGTTCTCCGTTGTCTCCAACAAATCGTTTATGTGAAGCAAGAACAAGGTTCGAGCCAAAATAGAACCTTGGGGCACCCCCGAATTAACAGGATACAGATCCGAACATTCGCCGTCCACAACAACCCGGATCGATCGATTCTCGAGGAAGCTCCTCGTCCTGTCGCAAAGCTGTTGGAAAAGTCCATATGAACGAAGTTTGACCAGCAATACCCCGTGCCAGACGCGGTCAAAAGCCTTGGAGATATCCAATGCGACCGCCCTCGACTCACCATGCCGTTCAATCGCAGATGTCCATATATCGGTTATAAGTGTCAAAAGGTCTCCTGTGGACCGCCTCCCACGGAATCCGTATTGACAATCATTCTGAAGTCCGTTGCACTCCAAATACTTAACCAACTCTGTATTGATGACTTTTTCCATTACCTTAGATAAAATTGACAGTAATGCTATCGGAGGGTAATTTTGTGGGAGACACTTTTTTCCCGTCTTTGGGATTGGTTGAATTCGAGCGATTTTCCAGCAGGCAGGAAAGGTCCTCCGTGCATAAGATAAGCGGAAGAGTCTGCCAAGAACCGGCGATAGTTCTGGAGCACAGTTCTTAAGGACTATTGCTGGTATTCCGTCCGGGCCGGTTGCCTTCCTACAATCCAGTTCACGTAGAATGCGTTGAATAGTGCGCGGACGAAATCTCACATCCCGCATGGAAGACTGTACCGGCGAGATCACAGGTGGCTCCAAAAGACCGGGATCGAGGTTTGAATTCGCCGAAAATAAATTCGCGAACACATTAGCTTTATCCCGTGGATTCGTGACTAACGTCCCGCTGTCTGTCACCAACGGGGGAAAGAGGAGGATGCGAAGTTACCGCTGACAGCCTTTGCCATTGACCAGAAGGAGCGTGAACCAGTTGGGCACCGAAGGAGCTTATTGATCACCCTGTCGTTGTAAGTTTTCTTCGCCGTATCAATCGACAGGTTGCACGCGTTTCTGATTGTAACAAAATTCGTTCTGTTAACATCGGTGGGATTGGAGCGCCATTGCTTAAAAGCTTTATTTTTTGCCGCTGTAATCTGCTCACATTTTTTGTCGAACCACGGTTTATCAGATGAACCTCGTTTGATGGAATGTGGAATATACATCTCCATCCCCAGAAGAATAATCTCTGATACCGACTCCGCGCAAGCGTTAACATCGGAGTTTCCGAAGCACACCTCCGACCATGGAAAGGATGCGAAGAAATCTCGCATATCGTCCCAGTTGGCAGCCCCATACTTCCATATATGGCGAAGCTGCCTAGGCCGGTTATTCGCTTGATATGCAAGTGCTTGCGCGACAGATACCAAGCAGTGATCTGAGTTTCCCAATGGCGCAGAAACCTCTACGGTATAAATACTCAAACATCTCCGCCAGCCTCCCAGCCTCGTCGGTTCTGTTAGAATGTAACAACCAGTCGGAATTGTGCACATTAAAATCGCCAAGGACAACAATTTCAGAAGATGGGTGGTTGATCTGTATCCAGTCGACGGTATATGAAAGATATTCGAAAAATGTCACCGGTCGATCGTCATTTGGGGAGCGGTAAAGACAACAAAGAAATTTAACGGAATTCCTCACCACGACCCTCAGCCATATGATGTCCATATTATTGGGTTCCAACGCCTCCATCCTCTGGCAAGCCAGACTGCACCGCGCGAAAACGCAGACCCCGCCCTTAAAACGGAATCCCGAATGCAAGTCGTATCCTGAGCAACGAAGATATGTCGAATCAGTAGACGAATCGACCTGGGTCTCAGTTAGGGCAAGGATATCAGGTTTCATTGTTTGCAAATATTGGTGGACGGCGTTTACATTGGTATTGGTGAAACCGATGCCCCTGATGTTACAAAATGCCGTCACCAGTCGAGCGTGGGCAGAGCCTCGAGGGCGAGCCCGGTAATGCGATGACGAACCTCTCAAAGTTCCATTATTTATCATGATATCTGCATGATGTTCCCCCTGACATAGTCCCCCCCGGAAATCCGAATGGGAGACTAGTTTACCTCCGGAATTCTTTATATCAGAAGGCACCATCATGACTTATCCCCGTGTCAGTCCGGGCCATCAGCCAGACGTGCGTGAAATGGTTGGGAGAAATCCTTGAGCATCTTTCGGAGCTTGGCTGATGAACCCGGTCGAGAAAAAATAGCCTCCCAGGGCGATATAGTTTCGCCTTTCCTGAGAGAAGTAAAAGAAAAAAATGTGTATATATAAACATGGCTAAAAAGAAGACATAGCGCGCTGAACTGTCACTTGACTCACCCATAATGCTTGCACTGCGAAAGCAAAATAGAAAATGCGGAACACATGCTCACATAGTTCGTGAGATTTGGGACCGCACGAATGATATTGAAGATGATTCATCTGTTTCGCGTGGTTAAAAGTTAGAAGCGCTGACGCATAGTCAGCCATGGAAATACAGCTATAAATGACAGATTTGACCACTGCATTGTTGACCAGGTTCCTACCGCTGAGCCATTTATGCAATTTTGGAAAGATAATATAATCCGCGAGGGCTAAATCTGACGAACAGAGTACATAAATAGAATAGACTGCACTTTAACTCACTGAATTTAAACAGAATAGCCTTTAAAATTTGCGGTTCAAAATTGTGACAGCAAATTTGTGATTGGATAAAAAGTTTCCTCGAAAATCTACCAATTTGGTTGGTTGTAAACAATTAGTCTTTAGGTCTCTTTCCTGTTAATTCTGGAGTGCCCCAAGATTTTGTTTTGAAGCCAAGTCTTTTTATTAAGGAGATATATATTAATATAATATATTAATTTTTGCCATGATAATACAAAAATGTTCGAACATTCGTTCATTTAACGCATCAATGCCTAAGTATCTAAGTTGCAATCTTGAAATCTTGATCGGGACAACATTTTTCAATGTGAAAAGACAAATCTCAGTGATTATAATACCAAGAAGACGCGGTGGACTCGTGGCGCTTCACCAACAAACTAGAACACGCAACCATAATAAAAACAAAGCTCAAAAGATAATCGAGCAACCCACAACTGAAGTAGTAATTTGACACATTCTAGCACTCACACGACCATGCTAAGTGATTATAGAAGTTTGATGGCCTTTTCATAGCTCGAGTCCGAGTAATGTTCGCCACCACACCATCGCAAAACGCTAGAAACTGCTCGTCAAAGCTGCAGCGTATCACGAACGGTCAGAACATCATAACTAAAAAGGGATCGCTCAGCGTCAGATTCACAACGCCCAAAAACACTAAAAACTTTTCAGAACACATTTTAATTTGGCACAGCTTACCCACCACAATAAATCACAAATTAGATCCGCGCCCAAATACTGGTAACATGATTGGAGTTCTGGACCTTAGTGCACCCTTGAGCAACTTGAAGAGATACAGGGACAAGTAGTAGGATTAATTGCACATTCACTATCACTACCGTCGAAGATGCGTGACTGACCTTTGTCTCTTTTATTACACCGATACCTGTTCTCTAGGGATCCATGCAATCATGAAAATTAAAAGCTTTCCTTTTAATTGGAATATCATTTGATAATATGAAAGAGCGACCGCTGGCAATGTAAGAAGAATTAAAGATTCAGCAACGACTGTGGTTCTTATGTTTGGTACCGAAGTGCTCAAATACTCAACAAAAAAAATGCTTGGCAAAGATTGCGGGTTGGTCTCAAGATGTTTGCGATGCGAAAATCATGGAGACTGACCCAGTACCGATAGTTGAAGCAGGTTTAAACAAAAGCTGGTTGTATTAAAAACGAAGTATGAATTTAACGAAGCCGTCACGGCTTCATCTATTTCCGCGCTGAAGTGTCTTGATTGAAATAAAAATCGAGTTAACATAAACGGAGGAACTATTGTCATTAAGTCACTCAATCAAAGCATCAGGTATCCATGCAAGCATTCTAAGGAATTAGGTTTAATTATTTAACACAGGTAACCCGACTTCGATACAATCCGCTGGAACCGCCACAATTCCACCAATTTGCAATTCATTTCTCAACAACACATACATCTCTATACTAAAACTCGTTTTGTTACAGAGTGGATAGTCTCTGGAACTTCCTGCATCACAAGCATTTCTAGGTTGATACAAATTGCAACTGTAAAAAAAAAACTAACATCTCAGGACAACGTGAAAAGGTTAAAACCAAAGTCTCAATACATCGGTTCACAGCCATGTGTATACCAGTATAACGCCTCGCTCAATACCATTCCGGTCTGGCACTACTGTTGTCAGACCTGTATGATTTCTGGAGACTACTAACCTTCAAACGATATCTGTCAGCATATCACGACAACCTGACGATTAGTTCTTAAATTACAGTGGTTTTAATGAGTCACTTTAGCTAGTTTCAAAACAATGGATAAAAAGATTTTCGTGTGTTGATCAAATGTTTTTGATGGGAAAAATACTGTTAAAATGGCTTAATAAGCATTATGGAGACTCTGCCCCACGGAAGTCAACTCTTAGTGACTGCTATGGTGAATTTCTAACAGATACACACACAATATGCAAGCAAATAGTGAAGAACACCGAAAGGAAATTCGAATAAGCAAAAAGCATCAGAGCCGTATACCATAGCGATAACATAACAATTCCAGTTCAGTTGAGTGTACTTAAATTTAGAAATCGAATTCGTACACGCGGCCAGTAGCCTGATGCTTCATGGCTTCGGTTCTCACTCGTTTTATCGTATGTTCTAATCACCGTCTTCAACACACAATCTCCCATATGTAAACAGAACTTTACTACTACAATCACGACTTCCGCATAGAGCACCGGCAGGCTCGCCTGCTCCGACGCACCTCGGCATTTGTTCTGGAAAGTAAGAAAATGGTTTTGACTTTACCGTATACCATAGCGATAACATAACATTTCCACATCAGTTGAATGTACTTGAGTTCAGAAATCGAATTCATACACGCGGCAGCGGCCTGATGTGTTGAGCATTGGTTCAAGTTTTAGTGATTCTAACCGTCATAGCGTCAGTTCGAATCACACGTTCTACACTATCGTCGCAATACGCTGTAGTACAAAAACACCGATGATGCTGAATGCTCTGTTCGTCCAAAATCGGCATTTGTTCTAGAAAGTAAGAAAATGGTTTTGACTTTACTTCCAGGTTGTTTGATATTGGTGACACCTTAAAGATACCGAACAATAGTGCGTTTACAATTTTACAGGAAAATTTGAGCATGTGTAAATTGCTTTCGATGCGCCCCGTATTTGCTCACACCGGGTCAAAAAAACATCGTGTCCCTTTGGAGGTATTCAACTGAGATATGTAACAATAGATGAAACGTAAATCTACTACTACAGACCTGAAAAAAAGATCATCAGCTAAGTATACAACAGCCGGTGAAAGTTGTCCAAAGCTACCGAAAACTCAAAAGTCAGCAGACAAGGGTATAGCATCATTATTTTGGCACGCGTATGATATTTTGTTCATCGAGTAACTTGAGAAAGGTAAAGTTTTCAATACACGAACATTACATGGCATTATTTGATAGTCTGAGTGTAGAAATAAAACATCGATGTCTCATGCCAAAGGAAAAAGGGCTGTTTCACCAAGTCACAAGTCAATAAAAGCGATAGTCAAATTGAATCAATTATAATTCGGACTGCTTCCCCATCTATTCTCAGATCTAGCCCCCGCCGACTACTGGCTTTTTGCAGACTTCAATAGGATGCTCCAAGAGAAGAAACTTGGATGATATAATGAAATGGTTGCTAAAACTGAGGCCTACTTCGAGAGGGGGGACAACTCGTTCTACAGAAACATCGAAAAGTCATAAGAGCTTCGGAATGAATGCATCACTCTTGAAGGAGAGTTGTTGATGAAAAGTCGAATATAGAAAAAAAAAGTTTAGTAGTTAAAACGTATTCAGTGAAGTGTTATATTAAATTAATTTTTTCAATTCCACTCAGGTGAGGCGTGCTTCACGATCTGTTCGAATAGCCACATATTTGTCTCTTCTAAATACAGAAATATTAATTTACAAAAAAAAAAAACCCTTATTTTAAATCCTACGTTAATGTGTAGTTATTTGTCCAATCTGCTTATTATACTTTGAGAAACAAGATTCGGTTTTTTTTTCATCGGCAGTATAACCGGGATCCGGTGTTGGCCTTATTTAACAAATCTCTCCACCGATTTCGAGCCGATGTCATCCAGTTTGGCACTCCCAGGATCTGGGCGTACTGGTCTACGCCCTCCCTCCATCGCAGACAAGGTCTGCCGCACTGTCTCCTTACATACACCCTGCCGCAAAGGACCTTCAGGGCAGGCTCCTCTTCGCTCATTCGAGCAAGGTGTCCCGCCCACCGGAGTCTACTGAGCTTGATTTTTCTTACAATATTAGCTTCAAAGTAGATCGCGTACAACTCATGGCTGTAGCGTCTCTGGAATCGTCCTCCCTCACATACGGGGCCAACAATTCTCCTTAAGACCTTCCTCTCGAACACAGCTAATAGTTCAGAGTGCCTTTTATTGAGCACCTAGATCTCGGATCCATACATTAGTACTGGTAAGACCATGATCTTGTACAGTAGTAGTTTGGATGATCTGGATACATTTCGGGATTTAAAGAGCCTTGATAAACCATAGTAGGCTTTGTTGGATTTGATCAGTCGTTCGCGTATTTCTTCTTCCATATTGTTATCGGCTGATACTATTAACCCAAGCTAGTCAAAGGATTGCACTACTTCAAATTCGTGCTCCACTACCCTGATAGTTTGACCAACGTTAGTTCTTCTCTTCGGAGAAGTTGCCACTATGTACTTAGTTTTCCCCTCATTAATGTGCAGCCCCAGTTTTTGTGCCGCCTGCTCGATCTGGGTGAAGGAGTTGTACGGCCGATTCGGATCTGCCGATGATGTCGATGCCATCTGCGAAGGCAAGTATCTGGCTGGACTTGGTGACAATAGTCCCTCTTGTTGTAACGACAGAGTCACGGATTGCTTTCTCCAACGCCAGGTTGAAGAGGAGGCAGGCCAGACCGCCCCTTGGCGGAGTCCGTTAAAGATGTTTATTGGTTTGGACAGCAATCCCGCTATTTTTACTTGACTAGTTACGTTGGTCACGGTCAACCTACAAAATCATATCAATTTGTTTGGAATGTCGAACTCTCTCATGGGATTATATAGTTCTACCCTGGCTGTGCTGTCGTCGGCGGCCTTAAAGTCTATAAATAGATGATATAATGGAATCTTAAATTCCTAACATTTTTCCATCGCCTGCCTAAGGGTGAATATCTTATCAATCGCTGATTTGTCTGGGATGAGGCCACACTGATAGTGACCAATGATGACTTTAGCGTATGGGGCTATCCGATCTTGTAGGATAGTGGAGAGTATCTTATAGGCGGTACTCAGCAATGTTATACCTCTATAGTTACTGCACACTGTGATATCTCTCTCCTTATATATGGGACAAATTATTCCACGACGCCAATCTTCCGGCATTTCCTCTTGCTCCCATACGTGCACCACGATCTCATGAATTGCATGATGTAACGCTCTCCCTCCTTGTTTGATCAGCTCAGCTGGTATACCATCAGCTCCGGGGGCTTTATTTGATTTGAGCTGTCTTATGGCTTTTAATGTTTCCTCAATGTGTAATGCAATTTGTCCTGGTGCCCACCGTGCTTCTGGTTCCCCAGGAAGAGTGGCCTACCGGTTTGTTTTTAGTCAAAATTCAATTTTTAACTTTTTATTAATTTATTTAATTTAAAACTTTTTACTATTAATTTTTATATATCGCCGACACTAAACCGAAACGACGAACTCGTCTTGAGTCCCCAGTCGCACAACGCCAAATCTAAACTGTCTCAATTGCCAGCCGCCATTCCATTGTTTTTATTTTACTTTTGGAAATTTGGAAATAGGATAACAAAAAGGAAAAGAAAGGAAGAAAGGTCATAAATGCACTTCGGCAGGAAACAATAGATAAAGGATCTTGCGGATGCGCATTTATTATCCTAGATGTTGATGCGCGATAAAATGAACATGTGGTTCGTTTTATGGCGCAATTTGTTTGTATTTGAATTTGAAAGATGTGAATGGATATTCAGTTTTCTGGGACCAAATTTGTGCAAACAAATTCTTAAAGGATCATAAAATTGCAGACGCGCATTTTATGATTCTCAATAATATTTGTTCGGAAATTGGGCATCTGATCCGCACATTTATTTGAGGGATTTTGGAAATCTATAATTGAGTATACAGTGCATATGATTGCATATGGTTTAAAAATTTCTACAAATTGAATCAGTGCGACAATTGAACGTTTGATTCAATTTGTTCAACATTGGATTTAATGTTGATTTGGGGATATGGATGGAGTTATGGATGAAGGTGCAAAATGTATGGGGGGGGGGGGGGGGATGGTAGGGCTTCGTGGAGCATTACAGATGCTTGGTGACGGTAGCATTTGGCCTTGATTTTGCATTGGTGGAGCAATGCGCGCTCGGAAAACGGTACCAACAAGATAGTGATCCGAGTCGACGTTGGTACTCGTACTGTCAGCAGGGTCGAGGAGTGGCGGTGATCTATCAACACGTGGTAAATTTGGTTGCGAGTGGCTCCATCAGGTGATACCCAGGTGGCTTTGTGGATATCTTTACGCGGAAAACTGGTATTCGCAACGACCAAGTTTTTTGATGCTGCCAGTTCGATGACTCGTAGTCCATTGTCATTAGTGTTCTCATGCAAATGATTCTGTTTATTAATCAGTCAATCCAGGATATAAAACGAATAACACGAGTTTTGATTCGAAATGAGTTATAAGTTTAAAAACGCCTTCCGATTTTACCTTTTGTTCTTTTTGTGTAATATCGTTTGTCTTACTATCATTATATTTTTGTTCATTGTATTTTTGTCTATCGCTCTGATTTTTTAAATTTGATTTCCATTAGAATCTAAAGAAAAATTCAATATAGTATACATTAAAAAAATAATAACAAAAGAAAAAGTCTACTATCATTTTTCTCGTCGTAATTCTCTTACTTTTGTGGACCACGCGGAAGTGAAAGGCACACTAAAAATAAAAATATAATGTTATTAAAGTGTTCGTAGAGTTTCAATAAATAAGACAAAGAAGTGTTCTTGTAACAATAGACGCTTGCATTTTAGCCAGGGATGTAAGAATCTATTATTGTTTTCAAAAATGCGCATTATAAAACAAAAACTAAACTAAATACTTTGAACAACAAGTTTCTGTTTGTCGCAGAATTTCAAAATCACTTGCCCCGGAGTAAATGGAAAATTTCAAAATACAAAACTACTGTTTGAGTTGATGTTCAAAAATTAGTCAAGTCGACGTTGAACATTATTTCGCATTTGTTCAGAATTTTCTTTTCAAAATTCGTAGTTTCCTTTCGAATATATTTTTACTCCAACCTAACGAACAAATTCTAAACGAGACAACTATTCTTTTTCTTTGCTAATTTTCGGAAATCAAGAGAAATTATGTCTAGGAACGACCTAAGCGCCACCTCAAACGAAAAAGAGACCACTCCGCTAACGTCCGACCCTGACACGGAATCATTTGTAACCTGGACCGTTATCATGGACAAGCCTCAAGATTCAACAGAAGGTGAAGTGCAAATTCATTCCATTGTGCTGGAGCAGTTCGGTGAGAGTGCGACCGATGATATTGAGGACTCAGAAATATCGAAGTTAGCGCCATTAGAGAACATTGAATCGAACAAGGAAATAATTGTCAACAGATACGAGAGGGGCGAGAATGAAGACCTTTCAGATTCAATTAGCGGCCAAAGTGAAAGGAGTGATGGAAATTCTTACCTCAAATTTGTGAAACGTTTGTCCGATATCAATTCTCCTCTGCCGACAGATTCCCATTTAACTTCAAAGCCTAATAAACCCTGGCAGGTAAAATACAAAGCAGACACCGAGTGGTACTCGAGTACTCCAGCTTCAAATTATATGGACGACCTTGCCATATTAGAGAGCCACGACAGGCCACATGTACCAGGGCTACAAGGTGACCAAAGAGAAGTATATTTCCCTCTGAAAACTTTGTTCTTCATCGGATTCTTGTTAGCTGTTTTAGCATTCCTGAATAAATGCGTTCCATGGCAGGCAATGTTTAATAGGATAGCTAATGATATACTAACGGCGAAATTAAACGATATGGAATTAGAGAACTTAACACGAACTGAAATAGATTTTCCCGCTTGACAAATTGACTAAGCGATAACATGGAACGGCACTATCTATCTAAATTACCATATAAATAGAAAAAAATTAAACCACCAGATTAAAGGTCCCATCGGGGTCTTAGGATCAAAATCGAAAAACATAGATATTAAAAATGTGCCTTAAAAAATGTGAACATTGTAACCTAAAAGATATCGAGCTTAATGACGACCTGACTCCTGCGTTTCTTGTATCGCGCCTTAATCGATTACGGGCAGGATTGTAATGCGTTACTCTTTCATCATTTTAATAAATGCTTCGGAAAAATTATTTTCAGCGCTTATTGAGGAATTTTCCTTTATCACATACTGTCTGTGTTATTCTAGTCGTTTTTAAGAAAGATTGTCTTCAGAATTGAAGTCGAAAATTTTCCTTTGAGGATTGTCCAAGTTAGTACAATTTTATGTGTGTACAATTATCTTCTAACCAGTTATATTGTTAACCAACTTAAACCTCACAGTCAATCGCACTTAACTAAAAAAAAAAGAATTTAATTGAATACTAATTGATGTACATTAAAATACAAATTGCAAATTAGATATTGCTTGCTAAATAAATAGGCAAGAACTTGCGGTAATTTTATTTCAAAATTCGAACTTTCCTTTTAACTAATTTTAAATATATATATAACAAAGAAATTCTGAACATAAGAACTACTTTATTCTTTGCTTATTGTCGGAATTTAACAGAAATTATGGTTAGCTATGCGTCATCTCAATTAACAGGTTATGCAAATAGACATACCATTCAGAAAGCTGTAAACGTTATACAAACTTATTGGTTCAGGTTGTTGCCACAATGCGGGTGTTAAAAGCGTGCAAATTGCTTATAAAATTAATTCGCGAATTCCCTTCGATCGTATATAATAATAATAATCATATTGTTACAGCATTAGTGTTCACTTGACGTTCGAACGATAAAGACGTGTTATATCGCGCTCCTCGATACACACTGAATACACCAAAAAAACCAATGAAAGAAAATAAACCCGTGCGCGGGTTCTCTGTCAGTAGTGATAAGTGAATAGTGTAAACCACAACAAAATAAAAAAAACGTAAAAAACAAGAAACAAAAAAAACAAGTAAAACAATAATAATAATGGACACTACATCATAAGTAATATGAATGAATGACGGCAACACTATGACGTAGAACAGCTAGCAACAGCATACCAACAACAACAAACGATGATAAATGAAATGCTTCATAAAATCAACGCACTGGAAAACCAAAACAATCCCAGGTATGTGCCACTATGCCTTTGCCAACAGAATACCATACAGACGAAGAAGAGCTGGAAAGAGAAACCTCTGCAGTTTATAAGAAAAGAAAAACTGATAACAGTCATAAACAAAATACAATACCGACTGTAAACAATATGACGTCAACTCGAGACCACAAATTTACCAAAGATAGGAAAATTCCCCTGCCACCACCAATCAATATGAGGAAGATAATGGATTTTAATGCATTTAGAAATGCCATTTTGTCTGTAGTGGAAGACAAAATTCAATTCAAGGGATTATCTAACAATGATATTAAAATAACATGCGAAACTAAGAATACATACAAAGCAGTTAGAGAGAAATTACAATCCCTTAACGCGGATGTAAGAACTCAAGATTTTGAATATCATACCTACCAACTATTCAGTTGATCAGATATTCACCCTTAGCCTGCAATGGAAAAATGTCAGGAATTTAAGATTCCATTATATCATCTGTTTATAGACTTTAAGGCCGCCTACGACAGCATAGCCAGGGTAGAACTGTAGCGATTCTAACAGACACACACAAATTCACAAGCAAAAATAGTGAAGAACACGAACGAAAAAAAAAAATTGAATAAGAAAAATACATCAGAACCGTATACCAAGCGATAAAATAAAAATAATTCACACCAGTGGAAATATAGTCGAGTTTGGAAATCAAATTCTAAACTCGGTCAGTAGCCTGGTGAATAACGCTTAGGTAAAATTTTTTTCGTGATTCAAGCTGTCATAGCGTCAGTTCGAATCACACGATTTTCTTCACTATTATTTAAAAAACGCTATAATTGGTGACCCCGACGTGATCTGAACACGCAGCATCCACTTCCCATAGTAAAGCAGAACTTCACACACGGTCACGACTGCCGCATAGAGCCCAGCCTCCGACGTTTACTCGCTTCTCTCTCGTTCGTCCGTCGTCCGCATACGAATCTGATCGTAACGAAGTTACTGCGCGGGAGTGGTGTAGCGATTCTAACAGACACACACAAATTCACAAGCAAAAATAGTGAAGAACACGAACGAAAAAAAAAAAATTGAATAAGAAAAATACATCAGAACCGTATACCAAGCGATAAAATAAAAATAATTTACACCAGTGGAAATATAGTCGAGTTTCGAAATCAAATTCTAAACTCGGTCAGTAGCCTGGTGAGTAACGCTTAGGTAAAATTTTTTTCGTGATTCGAGCTGTCATAGCGTCAGTTCCAATCACACGATCTTCTTCACTATTATTTAAAAAACGCTATAGAACTATATAACGCCATGAGAGAATTCGGCATTCCAAACAAATTGATACGATTTTGTAGGTTGACCATGACCAACGTAACTAGTCAAGTAAAAATAGCGGGATTGCTGTCCAATCCAATAAACATCTTTAATGGACTCCGACAGGGGGACGGTCCGGCCTGCCTCCTCTTCAATCTGGCGTTGGAGAAAGCAATCCGTGACTCTGGCGTTACAACAAGAGGGACTATTGTCACCAAGTCCAGCCAAATACTTGCCTTCGCAGATGGCATCGACATCATCGGTAGATCCGAATCGGCCGTACAACTCCTTCACCCAGATCGAGCAGGCGGCACAAAAACTGGGGCTGCACATTAATGAGGGAAAAACTAAGTACATGGTGGCAACTTCTCCGAAGAGAAGAACTAACGTTGGTCAAACTGTCAGGGTAGTGGAGCACGAATTTGAAGTAGTGCAATCCTTTGACTACCTTGGGTCAATAGTATCAGCCGATAACAATGTGGAAGAAGAAATACGCGAACGGCTGATTAAATCCAACAAAGCCTACTATGGTCTATCAAGGCTCTTTAAATCCCGAAACTTATCCAGAACATCCAAGCTACTACTGTACAAGACCATGGTCTTACCAGTACTCATGTATGGATCCGAGACCTGGGTGCTTAACAAAGGCACTCTGAACTCTTGGCCGCGTTCGAGAGAAAGGTCTTAAGGAGAATTGTTGGCCCCGTATGTGAGGGAGGACGATTCCGGAGACGCTACAACCATGAGTTCTACGCAATCTACCTTGAAGCTAATGTTGTAAGAAAAATCAAGCTCGGTAGACTTCGGTAGGCGGGACACCTAGCTCGAATGAGCGAAGGGGAGCCTGCCCGGAAAGTCCTTTGTAGCAGGATGTATAGAAGGAGAGAACGCGGCAGACCTTTTCTGCGATGGAGGGATGGCGTAGACCAGGACGCCCAGGGCCTGGGAGTGCCAAACTGGATGACATCGGCTCGAAATCGGGACCGGTGGAGAGATTTGTTAAATAAGGCCAAGACCGGATCCCAGTTGTAGTGCCGATGATGATGATGATGACCTACCAACTAAAAAGCGAGAAACTAGATTCGTATTCAGAGGACTTCCAGCTTCAATGTTCACAGATATGATTGCAAATGAATGATGTTCACTAAATCATAAACTGCTACATCTCGTAACATAAAACTTCGTGTCTATAGAACCATAATCATGCCGATTGCTCTATACGGATGAGAAACATGGGCTCTCACAAAATGGGAAGAAAACAAATTCCGCGTATTTGAGAATAAAGTTTTAAGGGGACAATGGAGAAAACTCCACAACTACGAATTGGAAGAGCTATACCGCAAACCTACAATAGTGAGAGTAATCAAGTCGCGAGGATTAAGATGGGCCGGACATTTAGCGCGAATGGGCAACGATAGGACCGTGCGTAGAATTCTTCACGGTAGACCAACGGGAAAGAGACCGGTAGAACGGCCGCGACGGAGATGGGGGGACAATGTTAGGTGTTAGGCGTGGAAGGAGATTGCACGACGGCGGAGTCGAGTCGGTGAGGTAATGGACTTCCGGGTTCCCACAGGCCGATAAATAATATTAATAAATAATAAAGCGGTAAAGGTATTAAATATCAGAAAAAGAACCACGTTGAATAATGAGGAAAAATATTCAAAGACTTCCTATTGTTTTATGTTGATATAGTTCAGAAAGAGAATAACAATCAATTAATGATATCCAAGAATTATTATAGTGCAAAGTATCGATTGAAGGTTAGATCGATACCTTAATGTAATAATTTCCAACAGCTTTGCCATATCAAAAATGTTTGCAATTATAATTCAAGATGCGTTAAGTGTGCTGGGCCTCGACACACAACTCAATGCTCGAAACAACACAACAGCGTAGCAACATGTGCGCTTTGCCACGAGAATGGCCATCCAGCTAGTTACAAGGGATGCTCAATATATCAAAATAAGTTAAAAGCTCGGCATCCAAAAAAAAAACTAGAGCGAGCGGGGCCAACCACAACTGGCACTAGCAACACACAAATGAACAATAAACCTAATGAGAAAGCAGATAATAAAAAAGACAACAACCTGTCAATAACGAGCATATCGTCATGAATATGATAAAGATGTTCAGTGTAGTCCAGGATGACATTAAGAAAAGCATCAACCAGCTAACAGAAAGGGTAGGAAAACTTGAACATTTTTAAAAACCACCAAACCAAGAAATTCAAGAAATAAAAACAGTGAGCAATCGGCTCCTAAGAATAATCTTTGGAACGCTAATTGGCTTAACCAAGGGGTTCAAGAACTAGAAATATTTATAAGGGAACACAATATAGTTATTGCACTGATATCTGGAACACACTTTTCTCATATGAGCTTCATACAAATCAGGAGTTATATGGCCTATTAGACTACGCACCCCAGCGACCGTGCCCGTGAGGATACAGCTCTGATAATAAAACAAAGTACACCTCACTTCCAACAAGAAGAAGTAACAGAAACGTTTATTCAAGCCTCCATTGTTATTATTAACCTTAATGGAGCTGATTTAAACGTAAAAGTAACAAAAAACCTACTTGTCATATATAAATATTTTTTGTTTTTTATATTTATAACAAAACTCCTTAAACCTACTTGAACTAAAATCTAACTAAGACTAAATTAACTCTAACTAATCCTAGCTTAAGTCGAACTAATACTAATTAAGATTATGGACCTGTGGATGAGGTCCTGCCACACGTCCTCCGCCTCGACGATCACCAGTCCTTTGACTGCCAGTCGGCCGAACGGTCTCCGTGCAGGAGGACCCGATCCCGAACGTTTATCAGCCAGTCTCAGCTCAGTCGAGCAACGAGTATATTTTTCTATTGAGTATTTCGAAATTAGTTTTTTCTTTTTCAGGTATGCTCACGCAGTATCTTAGGATGGTATTTCCATCTCCTATGCTTGTTGCCACATATAAGGCGGGGCAAAATTAATCACCCTATCAGAACATGTCATAATTTTTGCAAACGGCGTCGTACATCAATCATACTTGACATTTGTGAACTAGACAGCTGCAGAATACAAACAGACAAGTAATGGAGGGCGTGTGTATAGCGTTTGAAATAATAGTGAAGAAGATTGTGTGATTCGAACTGACGCTATGACAGCTTGAATCACGAAAAAAATTTTACCTAAGCGTTACCCATCAGGCTACTGGCGGTGTTTTGAATTTGATTTCTAAACTCGACTATACTCGACTGATGTGAATTATTTTTGTTATCCGCTAAGGTATACGGTTCTGATGTATTTTCTTATTCGATTTTTTTCGTTCGGTGCTTCTTCACTATTTTGCTTGTGAAAAGTGTTTGTATCCGTTAGAGTCGCTACATGTGAATTACTGTCAAGCCATCCTTAATCTCAACAACGAAGAAGACGATTTTGTGTCGAAAATCATCATGAGCGACTAGGCACATTTCCACTTAAGCGGTTACGTCAATAAGAAAAAACTTCGTTTCTGCGGCACTGAAAATCCGCGTGTGATGCACGAAGAGCCATTACATCCACTCAAAGTCACTGTGTGCTGCGGCGTTCACGAGGGAGGAGTGATTGGGCCGTATTTTTTTGAAGACGCCATCAGCTATACGGTCACTGTTACTGGCGAACGCTACAGGGCCATGATAAACGACTTCTTACTGCCGGAATTTGATGAGCGGGATCGATGATCATATGGTTTCAAGAAGACGGTGCAATAGCACACACAGCACGAGCCGCAATGGGTATTGGGAAGGAAGCGTTTCCTGGTCGCGTAATCTCCCAGTTTGGCATGACCAGCAAGATCGCCCGATTTAACCATCCCAGACTTCTTTCTTTGGGGCTGCTTGAGGTCGCGGGTTTATGCCAACAAGCATCAGACAATCACAGCCCTTAAGGAGAATATTCGACAGGAATGCGAACAGTTATCACCGGAAATCTTGCAGAAAGTCATGGAAAATGCGATAAAATGGGTACAAATGTGTATGAACACTGGCGGCAGCCACTTGACGCATATCATCTTTTCCACCTAACAGACAAAATTTTCAAGGTCCAAATAAAGATTTTCATCACTCAAAATCACTTCCTTTTATTTAGTAAAAAAGTAATTCGAAAATAAAATTGGATGATTAATTTGCGCCACCTTGTATTTAATTCTTTTATCAGTTGCTCATCTTGCCACATGATATAATGATAGGTAGCTATGAGCATCCAAGTATAAAAATGCTTCAGCTGGTATGTATCCACTTTCCAATGTATTTCTGAAATACTCGGGGTGAGAATAGAACAATACTGAGATTAGTTCATTGTCTTTCACATTTGCCGACCGGACGAAATGATTTCTCACAAGGGTCTGAACAATTATGGACACTCCGGATGCATCATACAGTCTCTTATTGGAAATGTAGTAACGAAAGTTGGAATGTTCGCTTCTGTACATCTGCAGCTGCCTAAGGCATTTTCTTTCAAATATTCTTAGCTTTTCCATATTCGATGGATGTATGTTCCACCATACTGCCCAAAATTGGACGTACACATGCTTGGTAGCAAATGATCTTCACATCGGATCTAAGATGGTTCGAATAGAAATGGTTCTTCAGGGACATAAATGCTACTCTTGCCCTCTTCAACTGTTCATTTATGTGCTCATCGTAGTACAACAATTTTTCCAAATGATCACCCCGATATTTAACCACAGTCTTGACTCGATCCGAATGCCATCCGCATTCATTATTTTGAAATTCTTCCAATTACGTCTCAAGTGCTGATTTAAACGTAGTTGCTGTATGTTGCCCATCTAGACATACAATTTCAAAACAGCAATTCACGGATATCTTCAAGAAACTCGGACTAAGGTTTATAATTGGTGGAGATGTCAAATATCAAACACATTGCTCAAGATTGATTACTCCAGGCACGGGAAAAATTGCTTACAGCGATCAAAGAAGCAAAGGACGAATTTCATTCGTCTTGTTCACCAAAATACTGGTCTACTCATAGCAACAAAACTCTTGACCTGATCGATTTCATCATTTCGAAAGCAGTGGCATCGAATTACATTGAAACGGATAGTATAGTTGATTTAACGTTTGACCACATTCCACTACTACTAAGTTTGAATGCAGTTGTTCTCAGAAAGAACAGAAAACCAAATCTTACAAACAAATATACAGATTGGGAAAAATTACGAAAAGACCTTGACAATCAAATTGAATTAAATACCAGGTGTACCGGTGTGAAGTGAGCGTCAAGATACAAATGTATCGATAGGGAACGTTTGTTGTGTACGAGCCCTTATATATTTTTTTATTTGGTTGCTATGACATCTGTCAAACATATGTAGTATGCATCAAGTCATTGTTCAAACAACATCATTTTTTTTAATCCTGTTAAAAATGTCGAATTTTGTACCAGAAAATGATGATTTGCGGAAAGCATTAATTTTTTATTTTCATTTGAAGAAAAGTGCTGCAGAGTCGTATCGAATGCTTGTCGAGGCGTGTGGTGATCATGCTCTATCGGAAGCAACATGCAAAAGATGGTTTAAGCGGTTCAGAGATAATGATTTTGATGTGCGAAATGAAGAAGTTTGAAGACGCCGAATTGCAAGCAATATTAGATCAAGATGACACTTTAAGTCAAAAACAAATGGCACAAAGGTTAAATGTTGCACAACAAACAATTTCTGACCGTTTAAAAGCTATGGGAAAGATCCAAAAGTGTGGAAATTGGGTGCCACATGAATTGAATGATAGGCAGATGGAATTTCGCTTTTTGCGAAATGAAGAATGTGGAAGACCACCAAAAAAGTTTGAAGACGCCGAATTGCAAGCAATATTGGATCAAGATGACACTTTAAGTCAAAAACAAATGGCACAAATGTTAAATGTTGCACAACAAACAATTTCTGGCCGTTTAAAAGCTATGGGGAAGATGCAAAAGTGTGGAAAATGGATGCCACATGAATTGAATGACAGGCAGATGGAAGAGCGAAACACCACATGTGAAACGTTGCTTCTACGACACGAAAGGAAGTCAGTATTGCATCGAATTGTGACTGGTGATAAAAAAGGGATTTATTTTAAAAATCGTTACCCAAAAAATCATGGGTACATCCAGGAGAAGCGTCAACATTGACTGCAAATCCGGATCGGTTCGGAGAAAGACAATGCTCTGTGTTTGGTGGGACCAGAAAGGGGTGGTGTATCATGAACTTCTAAAACCTGGCGAAACTGTTGATGCGCAACGCTACCGACAACAAATGATCAATTTGAACCATGTATTGATCGAAAAACAACCTGAAAGGGCCACAGGGCACGGAAAGGTATTTTTGTTGCATGATAGTACTCCGAGTCATACAGCAAAACCCGTCAAAGAAACAATAAAAGCTCTCGGCTGGGAAGTGTTACCCCACCCGCCATATTCACCAGACTTGGCTCCTTCCGACTACCATTTGTTTTTATCGATGGGACACGCATTGGCTGAGCAGCATTTCAATTCCTACGAAGAAGTCGAAAATTGGGTCTCCGAATGGTTTGCCTCAAAAGACGACCGGTTTTATTGGCGTGGTATCCACAAATTGCCATAAAGGTGGTCGAAATGTGTAGAAAGCAATGGCCAATACTTCGAATGAAATGATTTTTACTTTAAAAAAAAAATGTTTTTTACTTTTTCATACCGGTACACCTGGTATAGCCTCAAATCAGTCTCAAAAGCCAGTAAATTGTAGGATTTCTGTACAATAAATAAATACCGCTCTTACTTGGAATGTCTGGCATTTGGGGTGTTTTGAATTTCTCCAGGTTACTACTCTTCAAAAATATGTTTCCATTTGTCGTCATAATTGCTGCACCTATACCGGAAGGCCTTCAAGATTCTGAAGAATTGGAACAACAAGTACAACAATTTATCGAAACACTACAAAGCGCAGCCGCAGCAGCAACTCCGGTGCAAAGTGATAAACCAGAACCAGCAACCATCTATCCTATTGAGATTAAAGATCTAATCAAGGACTAGCGCAAAGCTAGAAGATCCTGCCACAGATCCAGACACCCTAATGATAAAAAAATATTTGACAAGGTGAGCAATTTAGTTAATAAATTAATTTAAGAACATAAATAGAGTTGTATAGATGAGTATCTAAGTGAACTAAGTCCGTCAGAGGATACGGATTACTCTCTCTAGAAGGCAACATGTAAATGTAAACGTCCCCTTATTCAAGCGCATCTATAAAGTTTGCCCAGGGACAGCGGGTACGCATAACTGAAGAACCAACATCCACAGTAGTATTGTTCCTTTGATTGAGCAAACAATCAAACCAGTGAACCCAATAGAGTTTGCCCTAGAAAACGACAGAAGTTTGAACCACAAAAAATCACCGGGCATCGATGAAATATCATATATCAGCTTCGAAAAGCTGTCATTATGCTAACATATTTGTTTAATGCTTGCTTTTGACTAAGATACATTCCGAATTCATTCAAAACAGCCCAGATAATAATGCTCAAGGAACCAGATAAACCAGCAAAAGAAGTAACGTCTTATAGAACGATATCGCTATTACCATCCATTTCAAAACTGTTTGAGAAAATACTCCTCAAGCGGCTCAAGCCATTCATCAATAATCCAGACTTTCACTTTGGCTTTAAGAATAAACATTCAGCTATTGATCAGGTTCACTGTGTGACCACGGTAATAGAAAAGGCTTTCAAAGGAAAGGAATACTGCCCAGCTGTCTTTCTTGACGTCCCCCAAGCATTCGACAGAGTATGGCATGAACGTCTTATATATAAAATGACTAAACTGTTACCAGCAAACTATTGCCAACTACTCGAATCATACTTGTCTGATAGAACATTAAAAGTAACACACCAAGGAGCTCACTCGAGCTTCTATCCAATAGAAACAGGCGTACCACAAGGAAGTGTCCTGGGACCTTTCCTCTACTTACTATAGACAGCAGAAATCTCAACAAACAAAAACACATTCATAGGCACGTTTGCAGATGATACAGTTATAATATAAGCTGACAATAATAATAAAAAAAGCTACAGAATAATTGCAACAGGCACCCAACGAAATTAGTCAACGGACCACTGATCGGAAAATTAAACTCAACGAGATGAAATCTATTCACGTAACATTTACATTGCGACGATCAGATAACGATATTTCTACATATCTCAACGGAATTCCAGTTCCAAAAGCAGATTCAGCGAAATACCTCGATATACACCTGGATGGCAGACTAAACTGGAGACATAATATGAAACAAAAAGCTGAACAAATAAAGCTGAAACGTAGACAGATTGTTAATCGGGGACCACTCTCAACTTAATCTCTGTTGTAAAAGATTGATCCGTCAATCTATCATCAAGCCGATCTGGATATACGGAATCCAATTATGGGGCTGTACAAAGCAATCCTATAGAGAAATAATTCGACGAAGCCAGAACAAATTCCTTCGCATTATATTTTGTGACAAATCAAGAAATACATGATGATCTAGAGATCAAATGGACTAATGAGGTTATCCAAGAATATGCTGTAAAACACGAAAAACGCCTACATAATCACACCAACATAGAGGCTATTGAGCTCTTGGATATTACCCACGAATTGAGACGGCTAAAACGGACGAAACCTCATGAATTAAGATGTTAAAACCTAACATACTAAAATTGACTTGGGAGCTAAACAGTGGTCCAGTAAACCCTCACACGTTTTACTTAAATACAATTCAAACATAGTATTAAATTAAATTGTTAAGATTATACTATTCATATCCAATGTGATTAAAAAAAAATTGTTACAGCAACAATTTTTTTTATACGTGGATAAGCTGAAATTGTCCATATGCTTGTGGAGCGCGGACTAAAACGAGATAGCAAGAACTATAATACAGTACAATTCCTAAGCTTCAAAATCATATATTTATTTTTCAACAGTCACCGTTGAAACTAATACATTTCTCCCAAGTGCTTTTTTTATTCCGTCACTAAAAATTCCTTAGACTTTCAGGTCAAAGTGAATTTTACGGTGCCCTTAAATGTAAAAATTTGCAAGTAAAAGAGGATGGAGAGGATAAGAAAACGAAGAATGGATACACGCTGTTCTTGGGTGTGTAGTGAGGAGAACATGTTCAGGCTGAGCGTTTCACATTGGTGCGGTTTTTTTATTTTTTTGTTTTACTTCTCCCAGAAGAAGCGAACCTATAGCGGCCTGGGATGCTATTTTTTCTCGACCGGGTCCATCAGTCAACCTCCGAAAAACGCTCACAGATTTCTGCCAACCATTTCACGAAGTCTAATAAGGTGGTACTTCACCCGGCGGCTGGGTTTTGGGACCCTACGTCCCACTCAGTGATTATGCCGAAGTGCACAATAGCAAGAGTCAGTTGAACCTACGTTACACAATTAAATGCAAGACAAAACCTCCTTACCAACTCAGCCATTGAGGCCGCAAAATACCAAAGCTAGGCCCCGATGTTCATATACAATCCCATACTTCTTTTTTTTTTTTTTTTTTTTTTTTTTTTTTTTTAATAAAGAAAAACAACCTCTTGAGAGATTCACAATTATGAAATCTAAATTTGGATTTGAAATGCTTCTATGACAACGGGTGTCAATTTTAAAGTTTTATATAATTTTACGAAATCAACGTCCTCGACTTCCCTCTCCGTTTTCGAACATTCATGGGTGAACTCAGAGAGAAAGAAAATAACAATAAAACCACGACAATCATTTGGAACTTTGTAAAAAATTCGATTGCGTCGGTTTTTGTTATGCTTGCAGTATGAGTTACTGGACTCCGACCTGTAACTTGTTCTGTAACTTACATCGACAATCTACAAGAACTAATCATACAATTTTATAATTAAAATGAAGACTTCACCCACTTTCATTTCGTGTTCAAGAGAGCATGGTAAAAACTAAAAAACTTCGAGAAAGCCCCACGTCTTTTTGATAGAGAAGTTTATTTACTGCTTAAATCAAGATCTTTTACGAACTTTGGTCTAGTCTTCGTTATTAAAGATTTTTTAATTCACTGCCCTGAAAATTAAATCAAAGTAATAAAGGAAATCGTAGTGAACTGTCGAGTTAAAAGAAAGATGAGAGGACTGGAAAAGATGAGAAAATAAGAGACTGGACGAAGCAAAACGACACCGAAACCAAATATAGAATAAACTATAGTTGCTCCGGGCAAACAACACTCTCTCAATAGAGAAACGTTTCAGCAGCACGAAAATTAATGTGGTTGTTGGATTTCCACGAAGATCTGACCGTGACTTTTGAAAGATTGTAGTAAAACCTTGGTACTTAAAAACTTAGGGAGCAGGTAACACCCAAACACCTTAAAAAAATTATTTACTTGAATTAAAAGTTATTTAAATTAACAGCATTAAACTTAGGGGCGTATTCTAGTCTAGAGCCACGAATTTTTGGCGTTTTTTCGAGCTCTGTAAAAAAAAAACAAAATGTTTTTACTATCCACTTTTTTATCATTCATTTGTATAGGGTTCTCCAATAGGGACTTTACAACTTTTTTTCGGTAGTAATTTTTTACAATTTGCAGACGTTGTTGGTTCGTGTACTTAACCATGATGAAAATGTTGAGTTTACTGAATAAATTGACAGTGACAGTTCGATGATTAGTGAAAGGCTGCGTTCATAAATTAAATTCAAAGTTGCCAAGTCCCTATTGGAAAACCCGATATATATTTTAAGAATACATAAAAATAAAAATAAAAAATAAAACAACTCGAAAAGTTATCGGCTGGTTAATTGTGCATAAATGGATAGGTATCCCTAAAAAGAGGATGTCCTGGCATACATGGTTCCAGCGCTTCTGTTCATCATTTCAATAAGTTCACTTCTTGGAATGATTCCGATTCTAGCAATCGGCATAAACTACTATCGTTACCAAAATATGGATCCCGAAAACAAAGTAACCGAAGCAGAAAGGGTGAGTACATCAACATAATGAAGACCAATGTAAACAAGTCCTTTTTTTGAGTCTAGGTAAGACTGCAATACGACTTTATTGTGATTGAAGCAGGATCAGCCGGTGCAGTGGTTGCAAACCTCTTATCAGAAGTCAATACCTGGACCGCCCTTCTTTTGGAGGCAGGAGGCGATGAGACAGAAATTTCCGATGTACCAGCATTAGCCGGATACCTTCAGTTAACAGATCTAGATTGGAAGTATCAAACATCACCTCCTCCGCATAGGCAATACTGTCAGACTATAAAAGGTGACCGGTGTTTTTGGCCAGGGGGTAAAGTATTAGGTGGGTCTAGTGTTCTCAATGCGATGGTGTATGTCCGAGGCAACAAAATCGATTACAATAAATGGGAATCACTGGGGAACCCAGACTGGGGTTACGAGGATGTCCTGAAATATTTTCTCAAATCCGAAGATGTGCGAAATCCTTATTTAGCACGAACTGCATATCACGACACAGGAGGATATTTGACAGTTCAGGAGCCACCTTGGGGGACACCTCTCTCCATGGCCTTCCTTTAGGCCGGTATGGAACTCGGTTATGATCTACGAGATATCAATGGCGAGAAACAAACTGGTTTCATGTTGACCCAGTCCACAATTCGTCGCGGATCACGGTGCAGTACGGCAAAAGCATTTCTTCGACCAATCCGCAGTAGGAAAACCATAGACATCCTCATGCATGCCCAAGCTACAAAAGTTCTTATCAACAAAGATAAACGAGCTGTAGGTGTCGAGTTTTTAAAAGGTGGACAGAAGCATGTGGTCTTCGTGAAAAGAGAAGTCATTCTCTCCGCGGGCTCCTTAAATACCGCACAATTGCTGATGCTATCTGGTATCGGGCCGGCAGAACATTTGTCTGACTTTGACATTCCCATTATGGCCGACTTGCGTGTTGGTGATAACCTTCAAACCATGTAGGACTCGGTGGACTAACATTTGTCATTGATACTCCAGTTTCCGTGACACGCAGCCGCTTCCAAGCATTTCCCGTATCGATGGAATATATTGTACAGGAACGCGGACCAATGACCTTTTCTGGTGTTGAAGCGGTCGCGTTTGTTAACACTAAGTTCCAAGACCCCGCTGAAGATTGGCCCGACGTACAATTTCACTTTATTCCTAGCTCGATCTCGTCGGACGGTGGTGATCAAATAAGGAAAATTTTAAACCTCCGCGATGGGATTTTTAATAAAGTGTATAAACCACTTTTAAACGCCGGAACTTGGTCAATCCTTCCTCTATTACTGCGACTCAAAAGTACTGGGTGGGTCCGCTTAAACAGTAAAAACCCACTAGAGCAGCCCAAGATTATTCCCAACTATTTTGCCCATCAACAAGACATTGATGTCCTTGTCGAGGGCATCAAAATTGCCATCAATATTTCAGATACTCAAGCATTTCAGAAGTTTGGCTCAAGGCATCACCACATACCCTTGCCCGGTTGCAGGCACCTCGAATTCATGTCCGATGCTTACTGGGCATGTGCCTTCAAGCAGTTCACTTTCACCATATATCACGCCACAAGTACATGTAAAACGGGACCTAGTTGGGACTCATCAGCAGTTGTAGACCCCCGACTTAGGGTTTATGGCATCAAAGGCCTCAGAGTGATCGATGCCAGTATTATGCCGACAATCATCAACGGGAACCCCAATGCACCGGTCATTATGATTGGGGAGAAAGGTTCGGACATGATAAAAGAAGACTGGAACTGGAGACAAATAAATTCAACGGATCTTAATAAGTAAAGATGTCGCTAATCGCCCCTACCTCGGAGGTGTTAAAAAAAATTGTTCACAAAATTGCGGGCCTTGATATTTTCATTGGCGCAGAGGTTTACTATAAACTCTTATTGATCGGTCAAATTCGATTGGGACCCCAGATGCTAGTGCTGCCGAACACAATTTTCAGATGGACAGTCGCAGGCATAACACCGGAGACATCAAGAGAAATTCCGATCGGCGGCATGATGACTTCCAATAATACCAAGGAACCGCAAAAGAAGAGACTCTGGAGGAGTTTTGTAAAATTTTTTACTAAAATTTGTTTCTTGTCTACTTATATATGCTTAGCTTCCCCTTCCGATTATTAATCTCTTTTCGTTTCTTCCATTAAAAAAAAGGTCGAAAAAACGCTTTTTTATGCCGTTATTGAGATGTTACCCCCTAAAAAGCACATGGAATAAGTTAGTGCTTGCGGCCCGTAATTTGGATTAAGAAATCCTATTGTTAAAATAGACTTCGCACTATAAAGCTGTAAATAAAGGCGTTTTAAATTCAAAAATAAATACAAAATATTATTTATAATTCTGTGGATCTAAGCTGGTAATAATCTAGAGCGCTGGGAAACGACAGATTTGCAGATTTAACGTTAGCCGGAGCCACTTGAGATAAACGTACACACGATTGATTAATGGATCCATAATATTTGATGCACCGATCGAAAGGGGGAGATGAGGGATCGTCGCTTTGGGTTATTGGTTAGAAAATCGCTTCTATTTTTGTTTATTATACTACTGCCAGGGAAGGCGAACCTATACGGTTGAGTCAGCGCCATGAGAAACTATTTTTTCTCGACCGGATCCATCAGCCAAATTCAGAAAGATACCTTTCTCTTAACCATTTCAGGAAGCCTATAACTCAATAAGGTGCCTGGGCCTGTTCGAGAATTTACTAGACGAAAAGAGAGATAGAAGAGCTTCTGCAGTGTTCTAACAAGCGAAGAAGAACACCAAAAGTGAAAATGTAATTTGAACTAGTGCACCCGTGAATTTTCCGATCTATGACAGCTTGGGCACCAGTACGAGCTCAAAAGCAAACGTGATGTCTATGGTATGGCGTGGGATATATTTAGGTAGTTCGGCTTGAGAACAATTTGCTGCTACTACGATACTTAATATTCCTATAACTCCGCAAATTAATAAACTATTTTAACGAGTAACTGTTTGACTTAATTGTTTTACGAGTCCGTCCGTTTCTACGTAAAGTAATAATTATTAAGTTTCTTAACTAGTCGTTTAACGCTATAATAGCAAAATTTCCAATATTTTAAGGGACATATTTACAACATAGTATAGAGAATGCTCATTTTGATTTAATGTCTCTGTCATCCAGTATGTGATAGCACCTTATTTGGTGCATTGAAAAATATTGTCGTGATCAATAACACTTGTGATTAAGTGGAATCGTGGCAGTGACTAGCTTTATTTAAGATACACAGCTAACGGTAATAAAGTTCTACTAGTAACTTTCTTAATTCTGCCGAACTATGTCGTGTGTATTGGGTATACCAGCGCAATGTGCTCAAAACAGCGTAGGATCGTTCAATTCTTTGGTATCAACTCTTTTACAAGCTTTAGCTCATGCAAGGTGTGAAATAAGTCCTGACAATCTGTGGCCTGCTGACTATGGGCCGGAATTTATGAAGAACCCTAATGAAGTTTACGATTTTGTCGTGGTTGGTGCTGGTAGTGCAGGATCGGTCATCGCAAGTCGCTTGAGTGAGAATCCCAGCGTAAAAGTTCTGGTTTTGGAATCAGGTACTAACCCCCCCGCAGAAGAAGAAGTGAGTTTTGTTGAAAAAAAGTTATAATGTGTTTATTAAGATTACGAGTACTTCCAGGTACCCATGGAATATACATATTTGACACAAACACCCTACAGTTGGAATTACACAAGCGAATTCAGCAACAAGAGTTGCCTCAGTTATGAAAACCATGTTTGCCCTTGGCCGAGAGGTCGCATGATCGGTGGGTCCAGTGGTATCAATCTATTAGGCTACTCTCGTGGTAGAGAGCAGGATTACGACAATTGGATGTCAGAAGGAAATCGTGGTTGGAGTTGGAACGATGTATATCCGTATTTTAAAAAATCAATTAATCAAAATGGAAATAAATCGGAAGTTGGTCTTATTCTGAGCTCTGTGGTAGATGGAATGCCAGCGATCAGGGACATGCTTTTCAGTGCTGCTGAAGAAACTGGTTATTCCAGGCTGCGAAGCGCATTTGATGGATTGAAAGTGGGATACCTTCCATTGCCGTTGACAGTTGCTGATGGAAGGAGATACAGTGTCGCGAAAGGATATTTGGTACCTGTCAAGGACAGACCAAATCTTCACATTATCAAATCTGCAACTGCAAACAGGATTGTAATTGATCAATTAACAAAGACTGTAACAGGTGTTGAGTTTGTTTATGAGGATCGGAATAATTTGACAGTTAAGGCTGGAAAGGAAGTTATCGTTTGTGCAGGAGTTTTGAACTCTCCTAAACTATTAATGCTCTCTGGCATCGGCCCGGCGGAACACTTGATCGGTTTGGGTATTACTCCCGTTCAAAATCTGCCAGTTGGCGACAATCTACAAGATCATGTATCAATTCCTTTGTACATCAATATTAATACAACCCAACAGCCAAGGGCTACATACACTGATCAACTAAACGATATTTACGAATATCTTATCAATAGTACTGGATTTTTCACTACTGGAGGATCTTATATTACGTTATATATTGACACGGCAAACACATCTAGTGATCCTGATATGTATGTACACCAACTTTTTACACGAGCGGAAAAACCTAGCCTAATTGGCAGGAATCCAACTTTTCAAGCCTTGGATCCAAAATTGGGTGATCAGATAGGAAAAGTAAATGAGCAATACCACATTTTGATTCTTCAGGCATCTATCATGAGACCAAAATCCCGAGGAAGAGTTCGTCTTAGCAGTTCTGATCCGCGGGACATTTTAAAGATATTCCCCAACTACTTTGAAAATCCTGATGATATGGAGACTGCTTTACGTGGAATTCAAACCCTTTTGAAATATATTAAAGCCAAAGCTTTTCGGGATCAAGGCGCTGAATTGATGCACCTGGATATCGAGGAATGCGACGAGTTCACGCATTTGAGTGAAGAGTATTGGAAGTGTTACATACGACACATGTCCGCATCAGTATATCACCCCGCTGGAACAGTTAAGATGGGCACTAATACAAACCCATCAAGTGTTGTAGATTTCAATTTACGAGTGAAAGGGATTGACCGCCTTAGAGTGATAGACAGCAGTATAATGCCAAATGTCGTCAGTGGAAACTTGAATGGTCCGACGGTGATGATCGCCGAAAAAGGAGCCGATTTAATCCAATCTAAATAATTATTTAGCTGACTGTTTTGATAATGAATCTTTTCAAATAATGAGTTCTCCAATAGGGACTTGACAACTTTTTTTCGGTAGTAAATTTTTATAATTTGCAGACGTTGTTCGTTCGTGTACCTAATCATGATGAGAATGTTGAGTTTACTGAATAAACTGGCAGAGACAGTTCGATGATTAGTGAAAGGGTGCATTCACAAATTAAATTCAAGTTGTCAAGTCCCTATTGGGAAACCCGATATTTCTCACGACTTCGTACATTGAAATACAAATTATTAACAAGAATACAAAACTCTCCGGGCCTATATTTATTTTAAATAAGAGGTTTGACTTTTCCGTTTATTGGTTTTCCTTGTTGCTGGTCGTCATCAGAAACTCGCTCCCCTATAATATGCAGATGTTTTAAAGCATGGCCAAACAATTACATTAAATCCAACGTATATCCTGAAACCAAATTCTGAGTCCTTTGGTACTCACAATTTAACAGGGGTAAATAGTAATTTATAATTCGCCTCAATAGATTAAATGCCAAGCACCGCCGCTTATATTCGAGAATGTTTCAACTTTCTATATGAACTGGGAATGCTACATTAATGCTCTGGTATACGACGTTGATGATTTTGCCGATTCTTTTTTGGTCCTGTATTTTTGGCAATAGTTGCATATGCGTAATCTGTTGTCATCGCCACTATACTTTGTATAATAGTACTCTTTTAACATCAACTTACGATCGATGCGATTAAGTTATACAGAGCAGTGGAGTGCCGGATCGGGGGAAGCGGGGAAGTAACGTAAGAACTTGGTGTACTATGGGAAAGTGTTTTGGTGAGTGTGCATATCTCGTCGGGCTCGCATAACCTTCTGCAAACTAGTAATCGCCACAGGTGAACTGTTTATTTTGTAGATATCCCCAGCGAAAATTTGTTGGTGCAAGCAAGATAACAGTCGCTAGGCAGATCGGGTGTTCCGAAATATTTCGAAGATGACGATATTGTAATGAATCCATAAAATTCGATGGGATGCAAGTTTCATTAACTTGACTGGTGAGATGATATATATCGAATGTGAGGGAATCAGTTGTTATTTCAATGTCTTCCATCTCTCTTGTATGGGGATAAGAGAAACCGAGAGATTAGCTGAAATGTCAGCTATCATCGCTAGTTGACTCAAATAGATGGAACAAATACAAGATAAGCACAAATAATTTTTTCCATATGTTTTGTTTATCTTAGCCTATGATCTCCTCAACGAGAATACAATATTCAAGGACGGATGTAGAGTGGTCGCGAGTGCTACAAGGCAATTAAATCAGACGGAGTACCATCAACAGAATGATATTAAATTCACTAGATTCAGTTTACCTTTTTTTTTTCTAATAGATTTGTAACTTTATGTTCAAAGTAATAACAATAAAACACAAAATTACTGTACACCAAAAAAAAAAAAAAATCGTACGTAGAATAATTTAGAGTGCTCGTAGAGAGCCAGTAAATTACATCAAGATCTAATTTGTTAAAATAGGATTAGCGTTTAGTCTAATATTGTAAAAAACGTTTTCTATTTGTTTTTTCTGCAAATAGATGCGTTTAAGAAAAACATCACCAACTATAGACCTTAGAACTTGTTCCCAAGTATATAATTGAACCCTCTTTACATCATCATCATCATCATCGGCACTACAACCGGGAACCAGTCTTAGCCTTATTTAGCAAGTCCTGAGGCTTGTTAAATTTTCCATAATGATTTGTTTTTTCCGGACAAGGTAATTAGTCTTGCGCCAGAGGCTCCCCGACGGGGAATCGAACCCCGGTCTCCCGCGTGACAGGCGGGTATACTAACCACTATACTATCGAGGAGCCAGAACCCTCTTTACAAGCCTATACTTTTTACCAGTTTTCGCCTTTACAGAATAGGAAACTTTAGAATTTAAAAGTGCTTCGCTCCGTATTTGGTGTTCCTGTTTGCAAACGATCTACCTTTAACGATTCCAAACACTATGACTCACTAACTCTGAACACTGTGGAAGTTTGTCTCATCTTTGTATGGACAACTCTGGGATGTAATTGCTTACAGTCCCATATTGGGAAAGTTCCATGAAGGAACACCCCATCGGTACCGACACAAGGAGAATTGTGAAATTTATTATTACTCGATGTCTTTTCGTCTGTTGTTTTTTTTTTTTTTTTTTTTTTTTACATTAACTTGCGCACAAAAGGGGAATTTTGAAGTGCCCTTAAATGTAAAAGCACAATACGATCGGTAAAAGATATAGAGAAAGTTTTGCAACTATATAGCCCGCGTACACTGACCACGCGGGAGTATGAACGCTTTCACTGGGCGAAGAATTTGAGGTACTGCGAGTTTTGTGGCGACTTGTAGAGTCGCTACAAGATCGGAATGTGAACATTATCTCACTAAACCACAAAAGATCGACCACAAAGTAGTTTAAACCATTTGCAGAAAGTCGGTTGGAAAAAGACCTTTTCTTGATTTCATTAACAGAGAGGAAAAAGTGTAATGACTGAATTTTCATCTGCGGCTTGCACCAACCCATTTTTGTGGTCAAAACGGTTTTGGTCAAAAAGAGATAAAGCTTTACAAACGGAAAAAACTTCGAATTGCCTACAAGGGAGATGCTGCAGTGTATTTGAAACTACTGCCAAAAATTAATACGTTGAAGAAGAAATTAAAAAAAAAAAGAAGCAAAAAACTAAAAAGAAAAAAAACTGGTCGGAATTTGTGGAGAAGAAAAGTGTTTTTTTTTAATAAATGGGCACCATCAAGAAACTATTAAAACTAATGGTGGGCGAAAAAGTCAGGATGAAATTAAAGTTGGGTAGAGAAAAGAGAACAAGTACCGTAATGCATTGTTTCTATAAATCTGCCAACTATTGCGTGAGAAAACCATCAAAACAATGAACAACACAATTACAGTAGAAGACCGCTAAAGAAGTACAAAGATGACCACCCACACGCCTAAGACGGTAAGGCAACATCTTGTCATCTTATTGTCTGAACACAGCCATCGCAAGTTCAAGTCCATAAAAATAAACACCAAATTGTCTGTGGTGAAGTTGGATCGCAGTTTAGTGTTATTGCAGCGTCGACCTTAATTCAATCGCTGGAAAATTTTTGTCTAAAAATCGAATTCCCTATTGTTTGCTGTTGAAAGCGCAGCTCGCTAAAAGTGTATGGCGTAAGCGCCGCAGTTAGTGAATCAAATACACGAATTGGTTTTTGATTACTTTATTATCGAAATATATAAATCAATCACTCAATTATCCATAAATTTCTTAATCTACTCATACAAATTATGCTTCATCAGCTATTACACTTAATTCATAATTCACTCAAAAATACAAAATGCTTATTACGCTATTCTATTCTCTATAACCAGCTTGGTGCATAGTGTAAGAACAATGACACGATTTGACCCAATTAATTTATGAATCATTCACCTGCAGTAAGCTCGCAAACGATTGTCATTTGATTCTTGCAAATCGTAACCGTAGCGATTCGTTTCTTTTGCTCAATGAAAAGAATCGACCTTGAATTGTTGTCGGCAACGAATGCTGGTTACGTGACACTTTTTATTTGTGACAAGGTCAAATTGATTTACTTGATATTATACATCATGGTCATTTCGTGGCTATGTTGTTACACTACATTACACGCATGAACGTGAAACAGAACTGACAATGTCCAGACAGTCCAGAAAGTGCGTTTTTCATCTTCGATAAGAGAAGGGTATTCCGAATCGATATTGGAGTTCCTCCTAGATGACAGAAGACTTTCTTGTGTTTTGTAAGCATTGTTGTTATTTGACATATATGGTTTGATATCCAGGGTCATAGAAAAATATTTCAGTATGTTAAAAGTCCAAGTTTTGAAAGTGTGTATATGGTCTTATAGCACTTGTGGCGATAGTGAAGAGCGTGTGATTCGAACCGACGCCATCACGGTTAGAATCACTAAAAGATAGAACCAAAGCTCAACGCATCAGCCCACTGCCGCGTTTGCGAATTCGATTTCTAAACTCAAGTACAATCGTCTGATGTGGATTTTGTTATGTTATCGCTATGGTACACGGCTCTGATGCATTTACTTATTCGAATTTCCTTTCGGTGTTCTTCACTATTTGCTTGTATATTGTGTGTGTATCTGTTAGAAACGCCACACTATTCCCTCCTCAGTAACTTTGTTACGATCAACTTCGTGTGCGAACGACGGGGCGAGGAACGAGCGAGCCAGAGAACGTTAAAGCAGGCGAGTGTGCCGGTGCTTTATGCGGGAGTCGTGATTGTAGTAGTAAAGTTCTGTTTACCTATGGGAGATTGTGTGTTGTGTATACAGATCATCTCGGGTTGTTGCGTTAAGCAAGGATAGTGAAAACGGTGATTTGAACATACGATGAAACGGGTGAAAAGCGAAGCATTGAAGCATCAGGCTACTGCCCGCGTGTACTAATTCGATTTCTAAACTCAAGTACACTCAACAGATGGGGAATTGTTACATTATCGCTATGGTATACGGCTCTGATGCTTTTGCTTATTCGAATTTCCTTTCGGTGTTCTTTACTATCTGTTAGAAACGCCACAGTCTAATTACCATATAACTCCAGTAGCACACTTTATCAGGATTTCACTTACATGGCGGAGTCTTGACTGATGTCCGGAGTTGGATTTTGGGCGGTGGTGTTTAGTTTGTCAGCTGCTGCTTCTGTCCAATAGTTAAACTCTGTTTTTCTTTCAATCACAATCTGGTCTTCATATTCTAACTTCTTGATATTTCAATTTTAACCACATTCTGCTCTTCATATTCTACTTTCATTAATTTCACCGGTGAGTGAATCGCCACACGCGTTTTACACAAGGAACTTCGTGGTTCTTCAAACAAACAATACGAGACACAAAAATACCCGTTCGCGTCCTTTCATAATTTCCGCAAATTTTCATCCATCTTTCCATTTACCAGCTCCTTGAATAATTTTTTGTTTGTTCAAACCCTTGTTCAAGGACCTGCAAATGTCATGAAAAACCAACGGAAAACTTGCTGGGAAGGGTCGATGTGTATGAAAAAATGTGTAATATTGATAGGCTCTATTAGGCGCTTTTATTACGAAACAGTATTGAGTTTCACACGGAAAGATAATCCGCGCTGGTATATCATGCCATTCAAAGTCCAATGATCTCAGCACGCACTCATACTTCACTGTGGTATTCAGGGAGCTGAGTCGACCACGCTCGGAGTGGCAAGAGAAACCCAGCAAAAACACAAGGGATGGCGCTTTATGGTATTCAGGGAGCTTAGTCGATCATGCTCGGAGTGGCAAGAGAAAAGAAGCAAATAAACAAAAGTTGGGCTTTCGTTAATGGACAAGAGATGGTTAATGAGGAAATAGACTAAGTTACAATCCCTGACGAACGCTGGCATTCATTTTTAAAATGCAGATTTAACATCATCTGGTACTAACTTCATAGAAGATACGTAGTATCTTACTCAGAGAATGAGAAATTGATCAACTACATAAGAAAGTTATTTCGAGAATTGAACGCGATAGCACGTACAAGTGAATAGATTGCCTCTAGTGAACAATCTAAATAAAGTACCAGTATCCCTACACGAATTTCATGATATCCTAAACTCATTGCGGTTCAGTTCTCCCAAGCGATTACTCGCACGAGAGAGAGTTAGACACCGATATAGTCTACTACAAGTGGTTCTAGCAGTACAACAAAAATGGAGCAACATCTAAAAACTAAAGCAACGCGAATTAAAAGCATTACAACACCACGAGTGATCGACTGCGCGTTCTAAAGCTTTACCTCCACTCGCAACATACGAAGCCAAGGCTTTGGTCTGCTAATTTCCCACTAAGCTTGGCAATTTATACATCACTCGTAAGTGTTTACATATCCGAGGGCAAAGTACCACAGCCAATCAACAAGCAAGCTTAGATCCGATTATATATGAAATTCACGACCACAATATTGACACCAACCAACCATTGAAAATAAAATTTGTAAAAATGTGTAACATGTAAAAAATAATGGATCTGTATAACTAACTAGAAAAAGGAAATACAAACAAGCACCAGGGATGGCATTGACTTTGAAATTCGCTTTCAAACTATGAGCGCAGGTACCCATGAACAACAGACACAGAGATATGTCTGATGTGTGACAGGTTTCACGTAGTGATCAAAGTCGAGATCGCAAGTATCTGGGCTTGATCATCAGTCATGTATAACGTTTATTAAGGACGCATGGTTTCTATAAGGCAGAAGGCAAGTCAAGATACCAAGCTGCGGAAATATACTCATACCGAAAACAGGTACAAAAGACAGTGGTAAAACTTAATATTAACTCCACAACACAGCGTTTGCCGCAGTCATTCGCGTTTTGCTACTCCAACGTTCAGATCACTCTCGAGTGTGCCGGCTCAAGGTGATCTTTAAAGATAGATTCTCAAGCTTCGGTCGTGTGATCGTAGAATGATTTTTGACCAGTTGATTAATAGTGCATTGAATCAGAAATCAGAGCAATGCTGACGAGTTCAAAAGTGAAACTTCTAATATTGATCTTAGCCGTGAGTGTTATTGTGATTCGGACACAAAATGTAATCCTTTCGACTTTGGAATTTCTACGGCGCGGAAATGAAAACAATCGATTAGAAAATTTGGATAATAAACCGATGGAAAGCGAATATGACTTTATCATTGTTGGCGCTGGTACAGCTGGGTGCACGTTAGCTGCTCGTTTGTCGGAAAATCGAAAATGGAAAGTTCTCTTATTAGAAGCTGGAGGACCCGAAAGTCTTATAATGGACATTCCGATCGTGGCCCATTTTCTACAGTTGGGTGAAATGAATTGGAAATATCGCACCCAACCAAGCGATCGAGCTTGTTTAGCGATGAACAATAACAGATGCAACTGGCCTAGAGGCAAAGTCATGGGAGGATCGAGTGTTTTAAATTACATGATGTATACCAGAGGCAACCACCGGGACTACGACCGTTGGGCTGAGCTAGGTAATGAAGGCTGGAGCTATAAGGAGGTATTGCCCTATTTTAAAAAGTACGAAGGCAGCGACGTACCTGACGCAGACGAGGACTACGTTGGTCGCGATGGGCCTGTGAAAGTATCTTATGTTCAGTGGAAATCACAAATTGCCAAAGCATTTGTGGACGCCGTTCAAGAAGAAGGATTACCATATCGTGATTACAATGGCAAATACCAGGTCGGGGTCTCATACCTTCAAACAACAACCAGAAATGCTACTCGTTGGAGTTCAAACAGAGCATATTTATACCCCATCAAGGGAAAACGTCCAAATCTACACGTTAAGAAACGAGCACATGTTACGAAAATCCTAATCAAACCCGACACAAAAGAAGCATATGGTGTTGTGGTTAAAACTGGTGGACAGAGCCATAAGATCTTAGCCAGAAAGGAAGTTATTCTAACAGCTGGAGCAATAAATAGTCCACAACTGTTGATGTTGTCTGGCATTGGTCCCTCCAAACATTTAAGAGAAGTAGGCATTAAGCCAATCATTGATTTAGCCGTTGGATACAATCTTCAAGACCACACTGCTCCTGCGATCACATTTACAACCAATACAACATCTATACACTTTGAGGATTTCGCTGACCCATTACTTCTGACTGATTATGTTAGAAATTCTGGACCCTATGGATCCCCAGGCGGCTGTGAAGCTATTGCATTTTGGGCGCTAGATGACCCAAAAGCCGACGACGCTTGGTCAGATGTCGAATTTTTCTTAGTTGGTGGCTCAATGTCAGCTAACCCGGCGATTTCGAGGGCGTTCGGTTTGAAGAAATCAATTTACGAGGCTTTATTCCAGGAGATCGAAGCAAAGGAACTAAACGCATTCATGATTTTCCCCATGATTCTAAGACCCAAATCTCGCGGTCGAATTATGTTAAAGAGTACAGATCCCTACAAATATCCACTAATCTATGCCAACTACTTCCAACATCCGTATGATGTCGACATCTCCGTACGAGGTCTACTCAAAGCTATCAAACTGATGGACACGAAAGCCATGAAAAAGATCAATGCAAAACTCTGGGAGAAACAAATCCCCACTTGCGCACAATTCGAATACAAAACACGAGAATACTGGGAGTGCTACGTCAAGCACTTCACCTTCACAATATACCACTACAGTGGAACAACAAAAATGGGTCCAAAATCTGACAGAACCGCAGTTGTGGATCACAGACTTAGGGTACATGGTATTAAGAACCTACGTGTAGCTGATGCTAGTATAATGCCAGAAATTATAGCAGGACATCCGAATGGTCCTGTGTTCATGATCGCCGAAAAGGCAGCTGATATGATTAAGCAAGATTATGGAGTTATCCCATAGGTTTCGAGTGTTGTACGTGTGATAAAAATATCTCATATGCTGTGTCAAACTTCCATTCACAGCTCGTTATATTTTTTAAATTTGGTCTTAAAAATTATTTTAGATTAATCTCTTATAATGAAAATGTACTGAAATTAGAGTAAGTAGCCAAGCAAAGTTTATGCAATGAAATGCTATTAAAAACATAACAAATATGAAAGAAGTGCAGTTTTTTAAATACGGGGCACTCAACAAGATTTTTCGAAACATCTATACCTCACAAACCGTCATAAAAATTCGTAATTATACTTTTGTAAATTAACTATTTGCAAATTTTAATTTTAAAATGTGCATATAGACTGTCAAAAAAAAATGACATTTTGACCTAGAACTTAAAAAATTAAACGCTTTAGAATATTCAACTGAACATTGAACCATAACTTTCTCTATACGATAACCCTTGACGCCTTAAAAAACCATTCGTAGGCGCACAAAATAATACCAAACTGTTATATCGTCTACAACTCGTTAAAAAATTGCAAATTTTAATGACTTTAATTATTATACTTTTTTTTGTGCAAAATGTACAGAAAAATGTGTTTTAGGGACATCTAAAACTCAAAACACATTGCGGCCAGAGGGAGAGGTAGAAGATACAGAAAGATGTTAGTGCACTTTAAATGTTTGAAGATTTCAAAGACGAGGAAATACACGACCAGGCACAGGAAGTCATTCAAAGTATTTCTCCAATGAGAGTGGTAGATTGGAAACGCCCAATTAAATTACGTATATAGTTGATATCGGGTGTTAACAGACTCAACGTCATCAAGTACTATCTTAATAGAAGAAACATAGTCTCTCATAGTCACATGAGAGTTCATTAACCGAAAAGTAATGAAATTTCGACAATAGGACGAAATATCGAACTCTGTCAAATATCGAATAGTGTTTCGTTCATAAAGCATTTACTATTTAAAAAAACCAATCAGCAATCATTTGACAAAATTCAAATAAAAGGAAATAAATGGCGGTGAAATTGCGAAATGAGAAAAAAAAATTAACAAAGAAAATGGGCAGACTATTTAAAGGGGTGAAATTAGGGCTTAGTTCATATTTATGAATTGTCAAAGTAATTGAAATTTTTAAGTATTGATTTGTCATCTATCGGTACTCATCGTCGTAGTATACACATAGTAGTTTTATCTCCAGGTTTAGGAGCTGAAACTTTTTTTTTAGTGGTTGCGCCAAAGGATGTGTAATCTGTTAAAGTTACCACGAGGTCGAGCCTCCAGCATTCACGATTCCACCAGGAACAGAAATTTGGGGTATGGCAAAGGAATTAGAAGATGGCAACTAATTAAATTACACATGAAATTAGAAATTGAAATCGATGGGAATAAGCATTAAAATATTAGACATATCTGAAAATCTGATTACTGCTTGAATAATAATTTCTGATTCGTTATTATACCATAAATAACTAAGGCACTAAAAATGGAGTATGAACCATTTTCGCTGTGAGAAGAATTTGGAGTTACTTCGAGTTTTGTGGCGCCTCATAGAGTCGCATGACTGTGTATGAGCATTTACTATCTCATTAAGGCAATAAAGATCGACCACAAAATGGTTTAAACCATTTGCAGAAAGTCGGTTGCAAAAGTATTTTTTTTTTTGATTTCATGAACAGAGAGGAACAAATGTAATGGACTGGATTTTCGTGTGCGAATTGCACCACCCAATTTTGGGCATGGTAGTAAATGGTCAAAAGTAGTTCACATACAATAACTTTGTACGAAAAGCGTTTTGGTCAAAAAGAGATGAAGCTTTACAAACGGAGAAAAACCTCGAATTGCCTACAAGGTTGATGCTGCAGGGAGTTTAATGAATATATACGAGTATATTAAATACAAACTACTACAGTTTATAATTACTGCCACCAATTAATACGTTGAAGCAAGAAATTAGAAAAACAAAACAGGTCGGAATTTGTGGAGAAGAACGCTCAACGCATTTGTCCTTTTTTTTAGTTGCTCGTACACTCGCTCTTCCCAGAATTTCAATGTATGAACAAATATGTTCATACTTAATTACCTATTAATGACGTAGTCGTTCCAAGAACATTTTTGCTATTAACCAATTTACTCAAATGTGTCCTCAATCTCTGTCCTTGTACTTATTAATTGTAAAATTCTTGGAATCGTACCTTTTGGTTTGTCTAACTAAATGTATGCACCATCTTTTGGAAGGTGAAATGTAAATTTTCGTTTGGTTTTGAGATCAGTCTAGTTTTCGCTGTGATCGAGCTTTGTTCGTGATAAAAATAAAAAATATATTGTTTAAACCAGTGCTTTTTGTTGATGTAACTTTGAAGACTATTACACGTAAGTAACGCAGCGCGGTAAACTAATCGTGCGACGAAAACATTGGTCCTTCGAGCCGGATCATTAGTGGAAAAGACTCAACTCGTGTTATTGTATGGCGTTTGGGATGATAGTTAAGAACGTGTGATTCGAACTGACGCTATGACAGTTAGAATCACCAAAAATTGAGCAAAAGCGCAACCCATCAGGCCACCGCCGTGTGTACGAATTCGATTTCTAAACTCAAGTACATTCGTCTGATGTGGATTTTGTTATGTTATCGCTATGGTATACGGCTCTGATGCATTTTCTTATTCGATTTTCGTTCGGTGTTCTTCACTATTTGCTTGTGTATTGTGTATGTATCTGTTACAAACGCCACATTACTCCCTCCTCAGTAACTTTGTTACGATCAGCTTCATGTGCGAACGACGTAGCGAGGAACGAGCCAGTTCACCAATTATGGCGTTTGGGATGATAGTGAAGAACGTGTGATTCGAACTGGCGCTATGACAGTTAGAATCACCAAAAATTGAACCAAAGCGCAACCTATCAGGCCACCGCCATGTGACCTTTTCCGGGAAAACTGTTGATTTTATAACATATAATATTCAAATAGTTATTCACACATTCAGTTATGTTTGAAAAATGTCTAATGTATACATGTAAACAATTGTATCACTAGAATTATAAGTTAGCTGTAGTTCTGGTGGGGTGTGGGGTTGTATGTTGGTATGTCAACACGGACACTGTTTCACATACACACCACGAATTGTTCAACCAAATACAAGATAAATAGTTCACCCGAGATAAGTAAAGTACAATAAAACACGCCGGTCCTTGTTGCTTAGAGTTGATTTTTTTATTGTAGCTTAATTAAAATAATCCATTTGATAAAAACGGAAATACCACAACGCAGCTCTATTTAATTTCAATGTATTAAGTCAATGACACAGATGCGGTCTTTAAATTTTATTTACACATTTGTCTTTGGTTTGGTTTTTCTGTCAGCACGAATTTAAATTTGAACCGACACCTTAAGACCGACTTTAGGTAATCTAAACAGTCAACAGACTAACTTTTCACTACACGTTATCCAACTAATTAATTGTACCGACTTCCTCGACTATTTATTGCGACTCTTCGCGATTGACTCTTAAAAACGCGACTTTTACAACTGCACGCAGCGGTGGCTAAGATCTGACTCAGATGATGCAACTCACATCCATCTGTTCGATGGCCGCGAATTGCATAGATAAGGGAGGATTATATATGTGGGCGTATAGGAAAAGTACAATGCCCTGCGATGAGGACGATGATCGGTGGACACCTGATCAAACAGAAGTACTTCGTTGGTAATGTATGCCAGAGATCGAAATAGATTTTTGTTTCAAAGTAAACAAAAACGCTATTTCACAGATCAATGGTGTATATGATGAGGATGATGCCCAGGTGATGTATATGATGTGCCTATGATACAAAAGGGGTCGTCATGGTATTTGCCTAAGATTTCTTGGAAACACCGATGTAGGCAATATCCAATCTAGTCATATGGCTCCGGTGCACAAGGAGGCAAATTATTTTGTTAATATAAGTCAACAGGAACCTCGTCGACGGCGGCAAAGGGTCAGCTGGATGGCTATATGTTTAGATTAACATGCGGGTAAGTAAAACGCACACAGTGGGATACTGTATGTTTACTTTAGATCTCAAGCGGGTCATCGTAGGCATCGCTGGGGTATAATTGTTTATGGTGAATCATATTAGTGCCCAAGTCCCATGATCGGTAGATAACCAATAAAGAAAATTGGTTGCAAGTGTTGCGCACTTCGGGACTGGGGTCATAAATGGTTATGAACCGTAGCAAAACCCATCGGCTACAACTGTGTCAACAATTACGCTGGCTAGCAAGTATTTATCTATTATAATCGCTGACAACCCTAGCCGATGGAGATATGGTACGGCTCATATAATAATTCACTGTGACGCATGTCTTGATTTTAACTTTCGGGTGTGATGCTGCAGGGGAGCTTACGCTGCCCCTAATTGCAGGTAAGTACTATGGGTTTGGAAGATGGTTAATTTAAGAGGATGGGCGGTTCATTGGGAATGTATTAAAGAACCGCCACAGGGGTTCTCTATAGTACATGGAGAACCAACCCACAATTTCAGCCCCATTTCGACCGCTAACAATGTGTCAACTCAACTCCAATTCCCCCGACAAGCTATTCCACCTGAAAACCATGTTTTCCAAAAGGATACATAGCTAAATTCATTATTCTATGCAGACAATGCATAATTGAGTTTAGCTACCTTTTTTCCATACGGCAACTCCATTCCCCTCACCCATGAGTTTTCCACCGAAAATTGCAATTCATGTTGGTTAGCAACAACTAAGTCGACCCAAACGACGCGGTTGCAGCATCGTGCAACGGCTTGGGTAATTACCGAATTACTTAGCGTCTTTCTCACGATAATATTTCCCTAGCCGATTTGGCGTCCCTTTGATTTCCCCCAGATACTCTATTCGCTGGGGATCAATGATATCTTTTCGCAGGTTAATAGCACAAGCCATTTTCCTCTCCTTTCCATTTTTATCTTCCCCTACATTGCACTCAGATCACCACAGTCACCGAATTAGGTCAGTGGGCCGTCCTCAGAGGCTGCATTGTTACACGCACACCAAAGCCAGATCAACCTTGGGTTATTGTGCTTTTCCTTTTGATTTCATCATCCTTTCTACGCCCATCGACTGTCGAACGAATATACAAGTATTTATTCACATCGATGAGCGTAGAGAAGAATTGAGGAATGCACAGGAAAGCGCGATTACCATTGGCTGATCGTCGTGCAAAACCAAAGTTTCATCCCCGATTGAACCAGTCTTTACTCAACCACAACTGCGGCAGGTAACGCTGCTGATAGGTGGTCTTTCAACCACCGCGGCGTGTGCACGTGAGTAAACACGCAGGAGTTGGTTTTTTTCATTCGCAATGGAGAGTGTACACACCCCGAGTCAAATTAAGTCGCTGCGTGAGTTCTCCTATTCGTAAAATCCATATTTCTGCGTAAAGCCTCTGTTATTCGTGCCTCTAATGGAAACTATTGATAAGCAACAAATAGTGTCGAGACTTTACTTAAGAACAAAATTGTGCAGTCGGAACATATCATAAAGCCTCTGTTAAACGTGCCTCTAAAGGAACTATTAAGAAACAATAAACAGTGTCCTAAAATAAAAGATCTCAATAAAAAGTTTATTTCTAATAAAATGAGTGTTTATTCCTTTCTGTGCTGTGCTGTGTCAGCTCCACCGCCTACACCTTTTGTCATTCCTCCTTGACAATAAAAAAAGAACAATAAAAGAATATTAACAACCCGGAGTGGTTCTTTTCCATTGTGTCCGGTCGAACTTTATCCAGCGATACAAGCTGATGTGGATAGGAGTGAACTGAGTGCCCGTGTCTGGCACATCTACATCATACCCCACAGTTCTATTTATTGGCCTACAGGAACCCGGAAGTTCATGACCTCACCGACTCAACTGTGCCATCGTTCCCTGTCATACGCTTTACCATCCGATCTGATCTCTTCAAGGTCAAACCTAACACCGTCCTCCCATCTTCGTCGCGCCCATCCTGTCGGTCTCTTTCGCGTTGGTTTACCGTCAAGAATTTTATGCGCGGTCCTATCGTTGCCCATTCGCGCCACATATCCGGGCCATCTTCGTCTTCGCGACCTGATTACTCCTATAGCGTTTGCGATGATAGTGAAGAACGTGTGATTCGAACTGACGCTATGACAGTTAGAATCACTAAAAAATGGAACCAATGCTTAACACATCAGGCTACTGGTTACGTGTACGAATTCGATTTCTAAACTCAAGTACACTCAACTGACGTGGATTTGTTATGTTATCGCTATGGTATACGGCTCTGATGCATTTTCTTATTCGATTTTCGTTCGGTGTTCTTCACTATTTGCTTGTGTGTTGTATATGTATCTGTTACAAAGGCCACAATTGCACTATGCGTAATATGGCACAGTGCACTGTGACTAAAACCGAGAGAAGCATACGCGGATAGTGGATTGTCATACACCTCAGCAGCAGAATCCAGCAAGTCAGATCATCCAGGTGAGTCTTTCAGTGGTAAAGTTTCGTCAAGTGATTACCTAGATTTGTTCACAATCCTACGCAGTTGGTCCCTTATACTTTGCAAATTATTGCCTTTATTTCTGGTTTCTCGATATAAAATTTCTTAGGTAAATTCAGTTATTTCAATTCTTCTTCCAAAATGTCAGAAGAACAGGTTAAGGCATTAGTAAATAAGCGGGCTGGAACCAAGAAACCCTTGGTTAATTACAACAATTTTTTAAATAAATTCAATCCCGGCACTGACGTTCCCGCTCTAGAAAAAAGATTTTCCGAAATAGAAACGGTTCGCGACAAATGTATGTCCTTTCAGGAAGCTCTTGAAGGGTTACTAGAACCCACTGATGAGCTTTTTGAACATCGGACTATCTTCGATGAGTCGTATTACAAGACATGTGGTATTGCCGTGAAACTTTTAGGTGAACACTCTAAAAAATATACTCCGGTTGCTCCAGATACACCAGAATTGCAAGGTGTCAACGAGTTCGATGGTAAGGCAATAACTAACAACATAACTTCTCTTGGTCTGCCATCGAGCCCGTTAGTCAATGTGCTTCCGTCACCTTCAATTGCCCAGGAGCACCCTGCAATTGCTAACAACAGCACAAGTCCACAGCTTGAGGGTTCGCAAAATGATGAAGCTTTACGCCAGCAGATATTGTTCCACTTGTCGCGAAATGCAATCGATAATTCCCACTCCTCGCTCTTACCCGCTATTTCGTTGCCATCGTTTGACGGATCCTATGATTCATGGTTAGGTTTCTATGATGTGTTTCACTCCTTGGTGCATGAAGATTTGAAAATTGCGCCTGTTAAAAAACTATTTTATTTAAACGGCTGCCTTAGGGGTGAAGCAGCTGAAGTGATTGCAGCAATCGGATCGTCTGATGCAAATTATCAGGTCGCATGGGAACTCTTGAAGGATAGGTGTGATGACCGTAAATATATACGTGTTTGTCACATTAAGGCCATTATAGGTATGAATTCTATATCCAAGGAATTTTCATTCCGTTCGTTTGTAGATATTTTACAAAAACACTTACTCGCGCTTCAAGCATTAAACGAGCCCATAGACTTTTGGGATTCTACATTACTTGTAGTATTTCGCGAAAAACTCAATTCTTCGGCGTGTGAACGGTGGGAAGATTGTAGTATTGTAGTAGCAATATAGCTCAGCCCAATATAAAAAATTTCATTGATTCCCTTAAAAGACGTGCTCATTTAGAGGGTGTTCGAACTCAAGCGTCTGGCGCTAAGCCCACTCAGGAAAGACTAACTTCACGTCGCAATAATCAGTCGCAGCAAGCATTCGTGGCTTCCACTCATAGTTGCGTTTTTTGTAATGACACTAGTCATCTGGTTTATACGTGTACTCAGTTTTCAGCATTAGCACCCCGCGCTCGCTATGAGGCAGCTAAAGACGGTGGTTGGTGCATAAATTGTTTAAAAAACGGTCATCGAACCTCTAAATGCTATTCTAAGATATGTCATAATTGCAAGCAACGCCATCATACATTCCTACATTTTGCTAGTACAAACGATTACCTTTTATCCGAGGTTACCTCGGATTTCGTGGAGAAAGATACATGCATGAATAAACAAACAACATCACAGTCTCTATTAGCTACCGCATTGGTTGGTATTGTCAACCGTCAATGCAAAAGCAAAATGTGCCGCGTATTTTTGGATGCAGGATCGCAAGCCCATTTCATGACTGAGGAAGTCGCGAATCTATTAAATCTTGTGAAAAAACCTGCTAATGTTTATGTTACTGGAATTGACAACACTTCCACAAATGTTAAGTATTCTGTTAGAACAGCGCTGCGTTCTCGTGTCAGCAAATATGGGAAATTAGCTGAATTTCTCATTGTGCCTCAGATTAGTCAGGCTATGCCTTCAATCACCATCCATCCGAATTCTTTTGATCTCCCTAAAAATATTCAATTAGCTGATCCCGAATTCTTCAAATCTTCGAGGGTTGACGCATTAATTGGCGTCAAATTATTTTACAAATTGCTCAGCATTGGGCAAATATCATTGAAAAATCAGCCCAATAGTGTACTTCAAAAAACACAATTTGGGCGGATTTTTGCTGGCGAGTTCGATCCATCTTCTAGGGTATCAAGCGTGTCTTGCCACGTTTCCATAAATTTTGACCCCGCGATGTAAACTTAACCCGGTTTGGGGAATCTGAGGAGCTCTCCACTCACCGACTGTTGTCACCAGAAGAAATGGCTTGTGAGGATCATTACGATCGATATACTATTAGGAACTTTGACGGACGATATGAAGTAAAGTTGCCGTCTAATAAAAAAAGGCTGCGTTAGGCGATTCTTATTCGGCCGCATTAAGACGCTTCCATGCTTTGGTGGGTAATCTTCATTGGAAGCCCGGGGTACAACGCGAATACACCCCATTTCTGGCTGAATATCTAACGTTGGGACATATGTCACTTGAAATGAATCAAGAGGAGACGGGTAAACGATATTTCCTTCCTCATCATGCTGTATTAAAGGAGGATAGTGTGGCGGTTCTACGAACCACACAAATCCTACCTATAGCGTAATCGATTGCATATCCCCAACGTAACATTGAATTCAATGGTCAAACCCAATCGAACTAAACGTTCAAATTCTCTAACATTGAATTCAATTCGATTTCATCCAATTCGATTCAATTCCCTAAAATCAGATAGCATAATGCATATCTTCTTATATATGCTATAAGCAATTAACACCTCTAAATCTCCCACAAGATCCAAAACCCAAAAAGTGCACGTGTCCAAACAAAGGCATGTCTTTTCGATCCACCGACACACAATTCTTGCAATCATAAACATCCTAATGCATATCTTCACATGCCAGATGTTTTATGAGTTGAAAATGCACCAATCTAAAAACTGACACCCAATTTCCACGGATCCTGTGTTACCCACCTGAAGTACACGAAAACTCTTGTTGTTATAAGCCAGATGGATAACACAAACAAAACCCCAAGAAAGGATCAAGAGATAAGTGGCGACGCGTCTGGATGCTGGAAAGAAGATAAAGATACGAGGAGTAGAATTTGGAATTGAGAAGAGAACACTTTAGTACAGTCGTCCCAGAGAACTCCGACGAGGAGGTGATCCTTAATGTGTGTCGAGTTTAACGTGTGTCGAGTTTAACGTGCATCGAGTTTAACGTTGTCGAAAAGTAACGTGTCCCGTGGAGTAATTAAGTGTGGTATTAGCTAAGACAGTGTCAACAGCAGATAACGCTAAACTATAAGTGAAATTAAGGACATAACATTTTTCATGAGTTTGACGTTTCGCTTGCAATCGAGTAGTTTACGTAGCACACAATACACCAGGCAACGATTAAGCAAAGACAAATGTACGCACACTAGTGTATTAATAAAAACTTAGAATTGTGTCCTAACGATTATCAGCCAGTGTTGTGGGTAATGTGTGAGTGTCGCTGTGCTATGGCTAGCACCGGTTCTACACCCGCCACCACTGTTTTTGTTCGCCGCACTGTGTCACCCACTGCGCAGCTTATCCTTGGTACCCTCGGGACGTTGATCTGACTCCAAATGTGGCTCCGATCGCACCGCCATGAATTATGTACCAAAAACACAGAACAAAGTTTGACACGTTCCGTAGCTCTTTAATCGATTAATTATCCACAGTCTCAAACGATAACAAAAAGACTTCACCTTGGTTGATTATATATAGCCGTTTAATTATAGACAATTCAATGGTCGATTATATGTAGTTTAAAACAATAGTTTATGTAGTTTAGAACAATATTAATTATATGTAGTTTAAAACAATAGTTTATGTAGTTTAGAACAATATTAATTATATGTAGTTTAAAACAATAGAAATCTTTTCACACGCTTACTTATCTGCCTTAATATAGAGTTACAAACGACGTCAGGCACGCGACCGAACTCCAGGACTTCCAAAAATCAACTCCTTTCCATCGGCGCGATAGAAGACCAAAAACTCTGTCATCGTTTCGATGACCATATTTGGTGATGATCTCTATTATTTGGAGCAACCAGAAAGGGTTGCACACGCACATACACGAAGCTCCCTTCTGTTGCTCGTCGTGTGTGTCGCCCAGCATGCGAACCATAGACTTGAATTTGAATAAACAAGCGTTCGCAGCTGGGGCGGTTCATCCTGCATAGAAACGGGATATGTACACGATCAGCTACTACTTTTGTAGCATGACTGCTGATCGTGTGTATGTTGTTGTCGGCATTTCCACTTAACCAGCCAGACACCCTGCTGTACTTGTCGGTCAGATGGCCGTTGGATATGGGCATGCATGTCAAGGGTAAGACACAATATTTTTCATGTGTGCGGCTGGCGCGTGAAAGTGTATCTCTTGAATTAGTTCAAGCGATGTTGGTCGCTACTTGGCGCGACCAAATTGCCTTTAATGTGGAGGGTGCCAGCCAATTTCGCGGTATCAAGACGAAACGTGCATCACGAATTAGTTAAGCACTTGTTGGCCGTTTGGTGATCATTTATGTCGGTGATTCGAATACTTGGAACCACAACATCTCGAATAGCTTTATTTGAAGTTGTAGTGGTGGTGCTTCGCATCGAATCACTTAATTGATCCCGAAAATTAAACAGCTTCCCGGATTGATTGCATCCTACTTGAAAGTAGGAACTCAGCGAAGGTGGTAGAATGCATGTTTCGTACAGGCAAGGTGCAATTTTCCAGGTTTGATATTCCCTACGGGGGAGCTCTATATAGGGTAGGGAGAAGTTTAACTGGTGGCGTTCGGGGAAACCGCCACAGTGTCAACTAAATGTAATAACAATAAAAAAAAAACCACAGGTTAAGAACAAATATCTTTGAGTTTCATTTGTGCTGCATCCGCTCCGTGTTTAATTTGTGCCATTTTCGCTGCAGTGTGTTTCTTCCTTATGTGCGGACAGTATTCGGCGGAACACTTCAGTGACATTCGACGAAAAGACTAAAATCCGCCCAAATGGCATAACAACAAAGATTCGAGTTGTCTTTGATGGTTCGGCCAATACTTCAACGGGTAATCCCTTAAATGACACGCTCATGGAAGGTCCGAAGCTACAGGAGGATTTATGTAGCATCCTTTCTCGATTTCGCTCTGAAATTTACGTCCTCACGGCGGACATCGAAAAAATGTATCATCAGGTTCGTGTCAATGCCTGCGATGCGCAATATAAAAAAATTCGGTATCGACGCAATATTTCTGAACCTATTCAAATATACAGGCTCAATACTGTAACCTATGGGACAGCTTGTGCTTCATATTTAGCTATAAAAACTCATTTTAGACTTGCCGAAGACGAGAAGGACAAGTTTCATCTCGCGAGCCCTATATTGCGTAGGGATTTTTATGTTGATGACTTGCTTACTGGTGCAAATAACATCGCCGGAAAAACTCTATTGCGTGATGAACTCATCGCTCTACTAAGGATAGGTGGATTTTGTTTGAGAAAATGGACATCGAATCATCCAGCATTGGTTATCAAGAATCAAGAGCATCCAAATAGCTCACATATGTCACTGGAACCTGATTCGGCTATAACGATTCTAGGGATTCGCTGGAACTCTCGTGAAAATTACTTCTTTTATGTCGTGAATATCATTGGGCGAAATAGATCAAAAAGCGAAGTATCTTATCTCAAATCTCCAAGCTATTCGATCCCATTGGACTCCTTGGTCCTATTATAGTATATGTGAAAATTCTTATTCATCTATTGTGGAAGGCTAGAGTTGCTTGGGATGAATCTGTCCCAATGGAGATTCACTCAGCATGGTCTGATTACCGTTCCCAGTTGCATTTGATAGAAAAAATTAAATTTCCTCGTGCAATAACTATACCAAATGCGGTTAATGTACAATTGCATGGCTTTTGCGACGCTAGCGAAAGGCTTATGGGGCTTGCCTCTACTTGCGTTCCATTGATACACAGGGACAAGTGCATATCCGATTAATTGCTTCTAAATCTCGTGTTGCTCCTGCCAAGCCACTGACCTTACCTAGATTGGAGCTCAGCGCTGCCGTATTACTTTTGCGGCTTTATAGCATCATAAGGCCTAATATTTTAACCGAAATTAATGAGTCATATCTTTGGTCGGACTCTGCCATTGTTTTGCATTGGATTCGCATTCCACCTCATAGGCTAAAAACATTCGTTTCAAATCGTGTATCAGAAATACAACCTAGTGTGTCTTCATATAACTGGAATCATATCGTAGCACAAGACAACCCTGCAGATCTGATATCTCGCGGTCAACTTCCCTCTGAATTCATTGAAAACCTTTGGGTCAATGGTCCATTGTGATTGCGTCGACGTAATTCAAAATGGCCCAGAACACTAATCGCTCAAATAGATATTCCTGAATTAAAACCAACCATACCCAAGGTTGCTTGCATGCAGCTCGAAATTCTAAAATGTAATCTTCTTGAACGATACAGTTCATTCAATAAATTGCAACGAATCATGGGCTATATGATATGATTTATATATGATTTATTCACAACGCTAGAAGACAGAGTTGTGGCGGTTGCCTTGAACGCCTGAAATGCTGTAAATCCCCAATATTCGCTGATGCAAGATCCATCAAACAGACATGTTCTTTATAAGCAATTTGGTTGCACCACCACATGACCCGAACCATTTCATTACACATGTCTCCGAACGAATTCCGCTGCACACATGCAAGAGATATTTCTTTCCTTTCTTGTTTTTTATCTATGCCCACATCGGTCGGTCATCCGATTGACAAATACATTATGGCATACGGCTGACCGCCCAAGGAAGTCGAGTTCTCAAAAATGGAAAATTACCAATGAGAATTCGACTACTTGGAGATGCCGCCAAGATGTGCACGATCAGCATAAATGCTGTACGCAGTTGCTGATCGTGTGAACACAAAATATCTACGTCGAGATATTTGCACCAGCTGCAACCATGCCAGCTAATCTTCCCCTTGTGGATTCGGTGATCCACGGTCCGCATACTCATGGACACACGCCATGAGCAGCAGAAACGATCATCGTGTGTGTGTTTCGTCCCTTTTTGCTGGACCAATGCAAGGAAAATCATCCCTTATCGGGCACCGAAGCAATGTACGAAATTTGCTGTGCTGTCGTCTTCGATGAATGAATCTTCAATCACTATACGGATTCCGTGGAGGCAAGTCGTGCCTTGAAAATGAACGTTAAATAATTACTTACAGCAGGTGGAAGTGCTTTAATTAATTTGTTGTTAATATTATCAAGACCAGCAGCCTTTTTTGATTTCGATTTTTTTATCAATTCTTTAACTTTGCTAATATTAGTTGCGTAAGTACTTTCAGCTGGTGATTGAGAAAGTATATGGATAGTGTTAGCAACTTCAGCCTCAGTATACGTCGCTTAAATGCATAGATAGAGTGGTTCTTACTAAACGTGTTAGCAAGTAGGGTCGATTTCTCCACTGAAGAAATAAACAACTTGTCGTGATCTTTCAACGGAAGAATACTTGACCCTCTCTTTTTCATAATTTATATTTTCAAGAACGGTTTGCTTGCTTTGTCAAGAGGGGAAAGGTGTTTATTCCAACACTTGTTCCTATATGCTGAGATTTCTTTTTTAATGATATTATTTAAGACTTTAACATTAACTGGAAAGCAATCGATTCTATACCGAAGTCATTTTCTTCTTTCAGAGTTTCGTAGCCTAATCAGATATTTATATAAGATATTTTAAGGAAGCGGTGCCTTATCAACTGAAGCAGTGGAACATTTAGGTATCGTAAGATCGGCCGCTCTGTTGATAACAGAAACAAAATTGTTACATAGGATATCAATATGCTCGCTGCAGGTTATAGAATTTAGGCTGGTATCACCTAGAACCAAGTTCGTGTTTATATATGATTTATAACATTTCCAGTTGGCGGCGGAATAGTTGTGGTATAAACTGGTACGATTTACAGCTACTGTATGATTCACTGTGAGGCTGATGGTGGTCTGAACTTAACGCATTTCGAGTTAATGGTACTGAGCAGTAATTTGGAATATTAGTGATATGTAGATCGAGAATTGAGGGGTTCTTGTTAGTACTCGATGGGATATAGGTGGGGAGAAGTGGATAAAGTATGGAAAAACATGGGCTGGATTCAGTAACATCTGGTAAAATGTTACCCCAGCTGTTTGCCCTAAGACAATTCCACGACTGATGTCTGCAGTTTAGATCACCACCAATAATTACCTTGTTTCGATTGTTGACTCTATACAATTTTTGCAGATCCCGCTTAAAGTAAGTAGATTTCTCAATGTTTCCATTTCCTCCAGGGAAATAGACCGAAAAAATACTCACCTTGGAGTTATCACTTAATGTTACATCACTACTAATTTCCTCAATTAGTTTAAGGTGCAATGAAGGACGCAAGATATGTTCTATACATTTTTCACAACAATGGCGACACCTCCACCACTAGCATGTACCATGTCTAGGCGATAACATATTGTGACGCATATGACAATCAGTACTGGAATCTTCGAGAAAGTCCGCAACAAAGTACTAGATTATTTTAGGAAGAACTGGAAAACTGGAATAGAACATTCAAGACTATGGAACGGACGGAAACAATACAACAAATCAGAATGAGGAAAAACGGTATAAATACGTCGCACGCAGATCGGGAGTCGAGTTATAAATAAGACAGTGAAGCAAGCGATAAGTCTCGAGTGAGAAGTAAGCAGTAAAAGACGAAATAAGTACGGAAGCGATAAGTAAAGAAATCGTTAAATGTACGGTATAAGTAACGGTTGTATTACGGACTAATAAAGTGTTATATTAATTCAAAATCGATTTAACGGCTCTTATTTATTTTAAAATAATTAATCCAGCGAACCCTAAGCTCGCTACAATTGGTGTCAGAAGTGGGATTAATTATTGTTTAACTGAATAAGTGTGTGAAAGTGTGTGACGATGTCAGATCGACATTTGGAGGATCTTCGCGTTCCTGAGTTGAAGAAGGAACTTTAGGACCGGAATCTGGATAGCAGAGGACAGAAGCAAATTCTTCGACAGCGTCTGCAAGCAGCAATGGAGGAAGAGGGTATTGATGTCGACACATATGTTTTTGCGATTGCACCAGACTGCCCGGATGGAGAAGAAACAGCGAGTCAAGATGGTGCCAATGTAACGCAGAAGAGTTCGCCACAGTTGGACATTTCGGAGATGTTCAGGATGATGATGATAAAATTGGACGTACAAGCTACAGATGTTAATGCAAAATTCGACACCGTAAATTCAAAATTCGACGCCCAAAATGCAAAGTTGGATGCCCAAACGCAGTGGATGAAATGTAATTTTCAACACTTTAAGGAAGAAATTCGAAACGAAGTAGAAAATCTGGATCTAAAAGTCACTGATGAAATAACGCGAATCGAAAAGAGACTTGAGTGTGTTGAGAGAAATAAGACATCGCCTAGCAGTCAACATGACTACAAAGATACAAGGATCCAACCGCCAACCTTCGATGAAACGGGACCCTTCTCCGTATTTATACGTCAGTTTGACCCCGCGGCCAATTATAATAAGTGGTCGGATGAGCAAAAGTCAACATCACTAATCTTGTCACTCCGCGTGGCGGCTGCAGAATTGCTACAAACCATACCGGCAGGTAAGCAAACAGATTTCCAAGCGATAAGAGACGGCCTTGAAGCTAGGTATGGCGACAACCACATGCAGTAGGTCTACCGCATGCAACTGCGGAGCAGAACGCAGAAACCGGGAGAAAATCTGCAACAGTTGCAGGCAGACATTGAGCGATTGGCAAACTTGGCTTATACAAATATGACTAAAGAATTTCTGAACGAGGTAGCAATGGATGCATTTATAAACGCACTCCAAGATCGGAACTTGCAACAGGCCGTTCGTTTGGCGGGAAAGAAGACGACTAATGAAATACTGGCGTTCGCAATTGCGAAGACTGAAATATTATGTGCGTGAGGAGGATGAGATCCCAGCTCGTTCAGACTCGGTAATTTGGACCAGTCTCGAGAGTGATCCCGGTGACAATCGGTTTTACATCACCGAAGCTGTACAAAATCAGCGCAAGGGGAACATCCTTGTTGGGAAAGCCCTTATCGACGCGAAGAAGCACATCGTACCTGTCAGAGTACTAAATGCGTCCGAGGAATCACTCCTGAACGATTTTTCTGATATTTTTGTGACAGGAAATGATAAATTCGGACGCACCGGTATAGTTAAACATCGCATTGACACGGGTGAGTCACGACCTATAAGACAGCCAGCTCGTCGACTACCGTTGGCCAAACAATCAGAAGTAGGCAACATGATTCGAGATATGGAAGAGCAATTAATCATCGAGAAATCATCGAGCCCATGGGCTTCGCCGATAGTGCTCCTCAAGAAGAAGGATGGGACAACTAGATTTTGTGTCGACTACCGCCGGTTAAACGACGTTACGAAGAAAGACAGTTACCCGCTTCCTCGAATCGACGACACAGTAGATACCCTCTCTGGAGCTCAGTGGTTTTCAACATTGGACCTAAAAAGCGGTACTGGCAAGTGGAAGTGAAGTAGGAGGACAAGGAGAAGTCAGCGTTTACTACCGGAAACGGACTTTATCAATTCAACGTGATGCCTTTTGGATTGTGTAATGCTCCAGCAACGTTTGAACGATTAATGGAGAGTGTTCTACGGGGACTTACATGGAAGACGTGTCTTGTGTACTTGGACGATATCATCGTTGTTGGAAGGAATTTACCAGAACACATCAATAATCTGCGCTCCGTCTTCGAACGACTAAGACAGGCCAACTTAAAGCTCAATTCGAAGAAATGTGAACTCTTCCAAAAGAGAGTCAACTTCCTGGGACACATCGTTTCATCTGCAGGAGTTCAAACGGATCCTGATACGATAGCAGCCGTCCGAGAGTGGCCTACTCCAGAAGACAAGCAGCAGTTGAGAAGCTTTATGGGATTAGCCACATTTTACCGACGGTTTGTTAAAGTTTTCGCCAATGTGGCTAAAACCCTACACGAACTAACGGGTAAAGACAAGAAATTCAATTGGACAGAAAAGTGTGAGGGAGCATTCAACACACTGAAAGCCGAGTTATGTAAGACTCCAACACTGGCATTCCCAAGAGCGGATCGCCCATTTATATTGGATACTGATGGAAGTAACACAGGAATCGGAGCAGTGTTGTCACAGGAAGTCGATTGTAAAGAGAGAGTTGTCGCATATTATAGTCGAGTCCTATCTAAGCCAGAGAGAAACTACTGCGCAACAAGAAAGGAACTGTTGGCTGCCGTAGAAGCCGTTAAAAATTTCCATAAGTACCTCTACGGACGTCGATTCCACCTTCGGACGGATCATGCCGCCCTGAAATGGTTGCTAAATTTTAAGAATCCAGAAGGACAAATAGCTCGATGGATCGGACGACTTCAAACGTACGATTTCCAAATTTCCCACCGTCAAGGGAAGGTGCATAATAACGCTGACGCTCTATCAAGAAGACCATGTAAGCCAGATTGTAAACATTGTCATAGAGCGGAAGAGAAAGAAGAGGCGTACGACCTGCGAAATGTACAAGTAGAAGTACTAGATGGGTGGACGGGTGATGCTATACGCGCAGCTCAACTTCAGGATGAAGATATGTCGCTAATCCTGGAACACAAAGAAAAGAACGAGCGACCAGCTTGGAACAATATTTCCGACAAGAGTGCAACATTTAAGGCATATTGGGTACAATGGAATTCCTTGCTGGTGGAAGATGGAATTCTTAAGCGTAAATAGGAAGCCGCGGACGGAAAATGCCATCGAATGCAGATTCTAGCCCCACCATCAAAAGTGAAGGATGTACTAACAGAAATGCACGACGGGGCCTCCGGTGGACATCTGGGAGTTAATAAGACACTTTCAAAATTACGATCTCGATTTTACTGGCTTCACATGAGAGATGACGTCGAGTCTTGGTGTAGGAAGTGCACAACTTGCACTGGGCCCAAAGGACCAACGGCAAAACGAAGGAGCGCTATGAAGCAGTACAACGTGGGTGCCCCTTTCGAGCGAATTGCGATTGATATCTCAGGACCATTTCCAAAAACCAACGACAACAACAAATACATGTTGGTCATCATGGATTACTTCAGCAAGTGGGTGGAAGTCCTTCCAATTCCAAACCAAGAAGCAACAACCGTCATTGAGCAGCTTATCAATAATTGGATCAGCAGATATGGAGTTCCCTGTGAGCTGCACTCCGATCAAGGTCGAAATTTCGAATCACAGATATTTCAAGGCATCTGTGCGGCTCTGGGCGTAAGGAAAACCAGGACCACACCCTTACATCCACAGTCAGACGGAATGGTCGAAAGGTTCAACCGAACAATGAAAGAGTATCTATCGAAGGTCGTTAGTGATCACCAACGAGATTGGAACAAATATGTACAAACCTTTCTCATGAGCTATAGATCGGCTAATCACGATACGACGTGCCATTCTTCATCAAGAATTATATTTGGACGGGAGATACGATTACCAGCCGATCTGCGATTCCGAATACCTCCAGACGCCATAGATAAGACCGAAGACTACGTAGCCGAATGGAGAAATCGGCTCGATGAGATTCATCATTTGGTTCGAAAGCATCAAGGTATCCAGTGACAGGATGAAAACAAGGTACGACGTTCGAGCCAACGCATCCGGATCTAATGCAGGCGATAACGTATGGCTTTATAACCCTCATCGGCAAAAAGGAAGGTCTCCGAAGTTGCAGCAACATTGGGAAGGACCGTATAAGATTCTCACAAGAATTAACGGCGTTGTCTATAGGATTCAGCGAAGACCGAACGCCAAAATGAAAGTGGTACATCGTGACCGACTTTTGTTAACCCAGAAGACCAGTGAACTTAGTTCGGGACGAACTAATCTAGGAAATACTGGAATATTCGGGAAAGTCCAAAACAAAGTACTAGAATATTATATAAAGTACTGGAAAACTGGAGACTATGGATAATAGAACATTCAAGATTATGGAACGGACGGAAACGAAATACCGAATCAGAATGTGGGGAAACGGTATAAATACGTCACACACAGCTCATGGAGACAAGTTAGAAGTAAGAAGGAAAATACGCGATAAGTACGGAAGCGATAAGTCAAGAAATCGTTGTGTACGGTAAAAGTAACGGTTGTGATTCACGGACAAATAAAGTGTTATATTAATTCAAAATCAATTTAACGGCTCTTATTTATTCAAAATAATTAATCCAGCGAACCCTAAGCTCGCTACAATATTTTCAAAAACGGTTTGCTAGCTTTGTCAAGAGAGGAAAGGTGTTTATTCCAACACTTGTTCCTATATGCTGAGATTTCTCTTTTAATGATATTATTTAAGACTTTAACATTAACTGGAAAGCAATCGATTCTATACCGAAGTCATTTTCTTCTTTCAGAGTTTCGTAGCCTAATCAGATATTTATATAAGATATTTTAAGGAAGCGGTGCCTTATCAACTGAAGCAGTGGAACATTTAGGTATCGTAAGATCGGCCGCTCTGTTGATAACAGAAACAAAATTGTTACATAGGATATCAATGTGCTCGCTGCAGGTTATAGAATTTAGGCTGATATCACCTAGAACCAAGTTCGTGTTTATATATGATTTATAACATTTCCAGTTGGCGGCGGAATAGTTGTGGTATAAACTGGTACGATTTACAGCTACTGTATGATTCACTGTGAGGCTGATCGGAAGGTGGTCTGAACTTAACGCATTTCGAGTTAATGGTACTGAGCAGTAATTTGGAATATTAGTGATATGTAGATCGAGAGTTGAGGGGTTCTTGTTAGCACTCGATGGGATATAGGTGGGGAGAAGTGGATAAAGTATGGAAAAACATGGGCTGGATTCAGTAACATGTAGTAAAATGTTACCCCAGCTGTTTGCCCTAAGACAATTCCACGACTGATGTCTGCAGTTTAGATCACCACCAATAATTACCTTGTTTCGATTGTTGACTCTATACAATTTTTGCAGATCCCGGTTAAAGTAAGTAGATTTCTCAATGTTTCCATTTCCTCCAGGGAAATAGACCGAAAAAATACTCACTTTGGAGTTATCACTTAATGTTACATCACTACTAATTTCCTCAATTAGTTTAAGGTGCAATGAAGGACGCAAGGTATGTTCTATACATTTTTCACAACAATGGCGACACCTCCACCACTAGCATGTACCCTGCCTAGGCGATAACATATGTACTTTGGATGAGAGAAAGAAATTTGTTGTTTGAGCCAGGTTTCTGAAACAACTGCAATGTCAATATTAAAATTTATCAAGAAAATAAAAAATGCATGCTTTTTGTTCTGGATGCTTCTCGCATTCCAAGTCATGATGCTAAGAGGGTTTCTTAACATGATTTTTCGGAATATATATACTTAATAGCTAATGAGATAATAACGTTAAATTGGTCAGCTTAAGTTTGACTAAGAGAGTTTATCTCCCTAAATGAGAACAAGTTATCATTATTTATAGTTTCAGATGGATTTTTCTTGGTGTGTGTCGTATCCCTGTTGGAAGGTTGCTGGGTTTGATGGAGGCCAGAAGCCCAGGTGGATGAAGGAAGTGAAGGTTGACGCACAGATCGCGGTAGTGGAGGAAAACTATCAATGGATAATCGGTCGGGTAGTGGCTGCTGCTTGTCACTCGGGGGATGTAGGCACGTTGTATTTCCTGTACCACGTCCACACGGGGATAATTTGCGGCGAATGTATATGTACTGCTTTCGGGTACTGGATTCAGGATCGGTGGATTTATGTGGCCCACTGCAATTTGCACAGTTAATGACCTCATTCGTTTTGCATTCGGATGTTTTGTGGTTTCCCGAACCGATTGCACGGAAGCTATTTATGTGACAATGCATCGAGCCGTGGCCGTAAAGCTGGCAATTATGACATTGCGTGACCTTACCTGGATGATGTTTTTTGAAGTCCCAGCGAACGATAGTTTTGAACAATGTAGAGAAGTTACGTTTGAGTTCATTTAGTTTTATAGTACCGCGTTGGATGTAAACAATGTACAGGTAGTGTTTGTACAAGGCTTTTGTTGTTGAATTTATGGTGATGGTTTTAACATCTAAGCACTTTATCCCGAGTGCAATTAGTTCATTCTTGATAGCTTCGTGATAGCACTACTTTCAATGGGCGATTTTTTGATTTTTAATTTAATATTTTTATTTTACATACACAGAACTGAAACTTTTTGATTTAAAAAACTGTTACTTTTAAGGATCGACTCTCTTTTTTTTAATTCTTCATTTTAAGTTTAAACTTTAATATCGAAATTACGATATATCTTGCCTCGCACGGCACCCCATCACGACTCGCCTCAATCTAACGTCGCCCAACACCAAATCTAGACTGCCTGAATTGCCACCCGCCATTCATTTGTTTTGTTTCTCATTTGGAATTATTTTTAAACATACTGTGTTTATTTACCAATAATCAATGTTTACATTAAGTACTACAGCTAACTTCAAACTGCTATCACGTAATATGAAGCTCCGTGTTTATAGAACCATAATCATGCCGACTGTTCTACACGGATGCGAAACATGGGCTCTCAGAAAGCGAGATGAAATACGACCGGGAAGTAACGCGCACCGAAGAAGAGCTCCTGCGCTTCAGTAGGGCTATCTCCCACAGAGACCGGGACGATAGTATTAGACAGCGTCAACAGTTCTGGTGGTTGAATGGCATATAAAGACCTGGATACCAAAGTCGGTATAGAATCACACTATCATCAGCTAGCTTACATAGACTTAGCTTTTCTAGAATTAGGGTAGTATAAGATTTAAGTTAAGTTAAGCTAAGTGATTTTACATTAAAAAAAAAAAAAAAAAAAAAAAAAAAAAAAAAAAAAAAAAAAAAAGTAGATAAGTTTAGGTAAGTTAAGTAAGTTAAATTTTAAGAAAAAAAAAAAAAATTTGACAAAGTTTTTCAAATTTTTCTTTGCCTTTCAAATAATTATAAGTATTGCCACAAAGTTCTGTCGCCGAAAGGCAAATTATACAAATATTAAGTAATGTTTAGCTTAGAGCGTAGTTATTATATAAGCTATTTAAGCTAGAATTTAAGCATTTTTTGTCTAGCCTTTAATTTAGAAACTAAGAATATAGAAAGAAAATAAAAAAATGTTTAAAAAATGAAAGCGAGATGAAAACAAATTTCCCGTATTCGTAAACAAAGTTTTAAGGAGTATCTTTGGCGGTAAATATGACGAAGAGGTAGGACAAGGGAGGAAACTTCACAACCACGAATTGGAAAAACTATACCGCAAACCTACAATAGTGAGAGTGTGGCGTTTCTAACAGACACACACAATGCACAAGCAAATAGTGAAGAACACCGAACGAAAATCGAATAAGAAAATGCATCAGAGCCGTATACCATAGCGATAACATAACAAATCCACATCAGTTGAGTGTAATTGAGTTTAGAAATCGAATTCGTGCACGCGGCCAGTAGCCTGATGTGTTAAGCATTGATTCCATTTTTTAGTGATTCTAACTGTCGTAGCGTTCTTCACTAGCATCGCAAACGCTATAGGAGTAATCAGATCGCGAAGACGAAGATGGCCCGGATATGTGGCGCGAATGGGCAACGATAGAACCGTGCATAGAATTCTTGACGGTAAACCAACGCGAAAGAGACCAACAGGGCGGGCGCGACGGAGATGGGAGGACAATGTTAGGTTTGACCTTGAAGAAATCAGATCGGATGGTAAAGTGTGGAAGAAGAGTGCATAAGACAGGGAACGATGGTACAGTTGAGTCGGTGAGGTCATGATCTTCTGGGTTCCTATAGGCCAATAAATAGAACTGCGGGGGTTAAAGGTATGGATGCCGACGTACGGCACGGGGTTCACTTTCACCCACCGACAGAAACCGGGGAACGGCGAATAGCTGCGGGTAATAGCAAGCCAGGGAACGGTCACCGCTGGGCCGGTTTAGATCGTTTGCAATTATTCCAAAAGTTTGATTGATTGGGTTATACATTGAAGTCATTCACTAGCGGCCATCCACTAGAAGATCGCACTTCGGGCACGTTGCGAGCACTTGAAAACTTGATGCGAATCCGTCATCCGCAAGGAGGAAACACCACAAATGAAACAGCCGGGCTTCGTCGAACTCAGTCTTTTATTTCTTCAATTTCTCATATATTCAATTAGCAACATAATTCTCTACACATATATGCTTGTACATATACACAAATGTCCTAGGTACGCCCAATAACTATCTAGAATGTTGTTTGTGTAGAATTTGCACACTGTAAATTAAATATATCCAGTTAACAATATTAATCCTCTACACACATACTCTTGCACATATATACAAATGTCCTAGATACGCGCAATAACTGTTCATATCATTGTTTGTGTGAAATTTGCACATTTCGGCATCCAGTGGTTGGGTAAATCCGCAAGCTCCTAACAGTGACCCGAGTTGCGCCGCGCTATATTGCAAAAGGCTGTTTGATACGCCAGGATTGCCGAACGCAAGGTGGCCAAAATGCGTGCCAGGTTCTGACGACCGACTCCCGAAATACGCTACGTCAACACCGGCTGCGTGGATCGAGCGGAAACATTCGAAACTAAACAAAATGCTTGCAGGCGGCGGTGCGGCCCTGGTGGCGGTTGGATCTCGACTGACTAATAAATGGAAAAAAAGTTCATCGCGTCGTGGCAGTGGAGGCATAGCTAAATAAAATCACTGCCACTTACTAGGAACTTGAAAGGGATTGCTATGCTTGCATAGGGAATTCAGTTCCAGCGAATCCTCGCCGTATAAGCTGAGTTGGATTCGTTGGTTGTGTATACCGGGAAATTGGTTTCGGCGGCATAGCCAAGTATGATCAAGGGTCTTGATCGTTGTGATCGTTTCGTGGGAAATTAGCTGTCGCTTTGTTGCAAGCGAGAAGTATAGTTTAAGGAGGAAATGAACCGAAGTGTTTTTTTGGGAAAATGCATACGGCTTGATTGTAGGGAATTAATGTGGTTTTACATCTTTTAGGTAAAAGAGGAACCGAAATGGTTTTCGGGGGAAATTGGAATTGCTTGGGTGCAAGCAAGGGATATAATTTAGATACAGAATTAACCGAAGCAATTTCGGGGAAATGTATGCGGCTCGGTGTAGTTGGTGGTGATGATTAATGTTCCGTTGTAGGTTTGAATATGCGTTTTATTACAGCATATGAATTTCCGGCGAAATTAAGATTGCTTGGTCGCAAGGAGGGAATATGACTTAAGTAAAGAATTGACCGAACCAATTTTGGGAAAATATATGCGGGGATGATTTAGAATGTATTCTGTTGAATTGTGTTCTGTGGGAAGTTTTGGGAAATGCCTTTCATTGCGGATTGGGAGATGGATTCTTGCAAGTTCGGGATGGAGGCGCTTGCAGGTTTTGCATGGTTGCGAATGTGTGTATTGGCTCATCGATAGTATAGTGGTTAGTATACCCGCATGTCACGCGGGAGACCGGGGTTCGATTCCCCGTCGGGGAGCCTCTGGCGCAAGACTAATGACCTTGCCCGGAAAAAACTTGCTAAATAAGGCGAAGACCGGTTCCCGGTTGTAGTGCCGATGATGATGATGAATGTGTGTATTGCAGGTTTGAATGAGGAGTTGGGTTGAGGTGACGCACTGTTAGGGGTCAAGAGTGGTTGGCATTGTGGGTTGGTTCTCTATGTGGTATAGAGAACCCCCACAGAACTACAGCTAACTTATAATTCTAGTGATACAATTGTTTACATGTATACATAACTCATTTTTCAAACATAACTGAATGTGTGAATAACTATTTGAGTATTGTAGGTTTTAATATTAACAGTTCTCCTGGAAAAGATCAGAAAACCAGGATTTTTATTTTGTTTCGTTAATTTAATCATATCTAATACTTAACTCTAACTTAATCTAGCTTAACCTATTTAATATTATAATAAGTTAAATATGTAATGTGAGTTGAGGAATATAGGGATTGATGGTTAAGGAGGTAGGTTGGCGTGGGTTATGGTCAGTTAGTGGTCTCGGGTGGTGTAACACTTTCCGGTTGTTCGTTAAAACGCAGAATGGTTGTATGTTACAGTATTTGAACTGATTGGGTGCCAGCTCGGTGTTATGGTACACTACGTCGTTGGAGTTGTTAACCAATCTACCAAAGGTGGAGACTTCTGGTGTGGAGACAATTCAGATAGTGGGCCCTGTCATCTAGAAGATTTGGTAGTAGTAAAGTTATTATGGAGTTGGGATTATTTGGGAGGTTTTCAATAAATTTGATAGAAAGGTCTAGGAAGCGTCTACCTATGACGGACAATATTAGCGGCATTGTATAGCAAGCTGTTATTGTAATATTTGTAAGAGTTGGGTTGTCGGTTGAGGCCAGTGACCAGCCTGGAGCATTTCCTTTCGAAAATGCGTAGCTTCTCCATTTGGGCTGGTGTTATATGATACCACAGTGGACACGCATATGTGAGTGTGGGTCTGATTATTTGTTTATAGATGAGCAGTTTGACTTTTTGGGAGAAACCGTTGGGTTTCCACATCACTCTTCTACAGAGATTCAGTTGTATTGTGGCTTTACGTAAAGTATTTTTAATGTAGGTGGAGAATGAAAGATCATTGGAAAAGGTTATAACCACATATTTTAAAATTTTGCAAGGTTTTATCTGGGTGTTATTTAGTTTGAGTCTAATTTTATTGTGGGTGCGCCTTGTGTTGTTTGTGCAGTGCTCATTTTTACCCTTAAGCTCTATAAGTTGGGTTTTATCAGGATTTAGCCCAATTTTCAAATTATTGAAGTATGTTAATAAATTTTGGAGGAAGTTATTAATGCGGTTTCTTGCCTATTTTACAAACGTGCTGTTGGAGTAGACTATGGTGTCATCAGCGTAATTTAACATTACGGTATTGGGTAATGAGGCTGCGTATGTCTGAAGAATAGAGGAGGTATAATAGTGGTTCAAGAATTGAACCCTGCGGAACCCCTGCGGTTATATTGTACGATTACAATAGAGAAGAATTTATTTTGCCATGAATTTTCTACCAGAGAGGTAGGAAGCGAGAAGTTTGGTGGTGTCGGTGTTTAACCCGAATATGTAGTGCAGCTTGTTAAGCAATCCTGAGATCCAAACACAGTCGAATGCTTTAGATATGTCGAGAGAGATACAGAGCGTCGAGCTTTGGTTTTAGGGATTAGTTGTGACATCGTGCGGTAGCAGAGCATGACAGGTGGAGTGATGTGAGCAAATGCCAAACTGGGAATTTGTGATAATAGCGTTGTCATTAGCAAATGAAAGGAGATTTCAATATATCTTGCATTCCAGTATCTTGTTTAATGTGTTTAATAACGATATCGGACGATAGTTGCTGGGGTTGTTGGAAGGACTGGACTTATTGATAGGGACTATAACTGTGGTTTTCCAGTTATCTGGGAAATGTGATTGAGAAGAACGAGAATAGGGACTAGATTTGACGGGAGAAGTCTTTTGTGAAGAAGGTTTGGAATTCCATCTAAGCCGGTCGACCTTTTGTTGTTGCGTGTCATAAATTCGGATAATTCGCCTGTGGGTAGGAATGACGCATTATCCAGAGGATGTGACGCTTTGTTTGTTTCGTTGAATTCCGGGATGAAAGGGGTGAAGGATGGGATCATTGTGCATGAGATGTAATCGTTTACGGTAACTTGAAAATTGGAGACTGAGAGGTAGTCGTTTTGTTCATGGATTTTATAAAAGTGATTACAGTTTGCTATGTCAATATCTGATTGGACTGGGTGATTGTTAGTAGCGTTGATAATATAATCGATTCGGGGTTTGTATTTTCGACTCGTTAGTCTGTTGATATTTTTGAATAAATCACGATTGGGTTTAATTTTGTTAAGAATAGACGTGTAAGCCTGGTCGGAAAATTGTTTTAGTTGTCCATTTATCGGGGTAATCAAGAGTTGGACTTGATTTTTAATAAAAGGGGAGTAATTGCTATGTAGTTTTCGTCTAAGCTGTTTTTTTATGCGTGACAGTTTTGTAAGGATGTTGGGTTAAGGTTTTCCTAGCTGATTATGAGGGATGGATGTAGGTGTGTGGCTGAAGAGGGCATTTTTTAGGATTCGCTCTATTCTTAAGGCTGCTTGATCAATTTCAGCAGGGAGTCCCTATTGACTCTTTTCCAGTTTGTCCTGGACAAATTCGGGATCGGATTGAATGAGTAGCGTGGTTTGGGGGCAGGGATTTGGACAGTGGTGTGGACGGACCCATGATAGGATGGGAATTCGAAGGATACTGTAGGGGGGTTAGGTGAGTGGATGTCTACGGCTTTTAAGAAAACATCTATTGTTGATTTTGTAGAATTGGAGATACGTGTTGGCTGTAACGGACAGTCCGCATAGATATATGGATGAAGTCGAAGGAGTGCTAGAAGTTGGCAACCGTATTTATTGCACTTAGTATCGTTAAATGAAGTATGTCGAGCATTTCAGTCTCCTCCTATTATGAAAAGTGCAGGTAGAGAGTGTTGGATTGTCTCAGTGATAACGGAACTAGGGAAGTGTGGTTCCCGCGAAGGGCGAATGTATACGGACGACATTACAAGCACTTTGTTGCTTTTGGAAAAGATTTTAATTGCCGTGTACTCAATATTATTTGTATTGGTGAACATAATTTCGGAAAATTGGAATTTCTTGTATATTCGAATTTTACTACCTCCACGAGGTCCAGTGGTTCGTGGATTAGTAACAAGTGTATAATTAGGGATAGATACTCGGGAGTGTGGTTTAAGCCACGTTTCCGAGAGGAGGAGGATATCTGGAGAAAACTTGTCAACGAACAATAGGAGGTGTTGTCTGCGAATATTGGAATATATGGACTCTGCATTGAGGGAAATTATGGTTAAATTAGCCATTAAGGAAAAGGATATGTGAAGTTATAAGAGCTAAAATCTGACCTTTTTTCTATTTCTGAGCTGTGCTTCAGCGTGGGCAGCATCTTCTGTATACATGCTGTGATATCCAGATTAAGATCGTTACAGTTGAATTGGTTATTTTTTTGGCATGTTATCGGAATTCTTGACAACCTTAGCGTATGACTTTCCTGGGCTTGTGGGATATGTTGATTGAGGTGATGCTGTTTTGATTGGTGAAGGTTTGCTCGTTGCCATGGGTGTTGTTCGCGTTTGTAGAATCCTCAGCTTATGAGGACATTGCGAGAAGTTGGCAGGGTGGGGTGCTCCGCAGTTACAGCATGTCACTGTGGTTTTCTTCATTGTAATGGATCGGGGTTTGTTGTTTCGATTGTTCCTGGTTCCATCCCAGGCGGACTGAGCTTACATTCTCCAATTTACGTAGCGTATGCTTAGATGACATGCGGCCGCCAAGTGTCCTGAGCCTTGGCACCTTTTGCAATGAAGGACGTTTTGTTTATGTGGTTCCTCAATCGCAATTCTATGCGTGAATAGACATTTTATTTGTTTCAGCAGGGTGATATCAGTTGAATAATACGTAGATGCAGGGTCTTGTTAGTCCGCATGCATGGTGTTCGGAAATAGTCCAACCTGTTTATTTTCAGTACCGGACAGATCCTGAATATTTCTGCTGCAAGTTCCTCATTGGTACACGCTGGATCAATATGTCTTATGATGAAAGTCGCTGGTTTCAACTGTGCATGTTGAAAAGTGAAAAATTCAAGCTTATGTTGCGCAAGTTTTTCTACCGCCTTGTTGTGATCCGTTAAAGTGGTTGTTATGATGGAAGTCGAAGCTCCTCTTGTGTTTGTGGTGAAATTGCGGTGGCCTAAGGTACTTTCGAGCATCCTAATTAGCTCCTTGATGTTTGTTATATTTTTAATGTAGATGGGTGGTGGTCTTATATTTTTGGTGTGTGTGTTAGTCATTTGATTTGCGGCTGTCTTCTTTTTTTGGGGAGATGGTGTTTCGGCGGACAATAATTGTTGCTTTAGAGACGATGGGGCTAGTCCGGGTGTTGAGCAGGCGTTTCTTCCATGCAGACGTCATCTCTGATTTTATTGGTTGTTTTTAGCGAGTGAATTTCCTCCTGAAGATGTTTCATCTGGAGTCGAAGTGTATTGATGTACTCCACGGCTTCCAGATACTTTTTTTGGTAGTCCATAGCTTGTGTCTCCATGTTTGTCGGTTTCTTTGTTGCGCTAAGTAAAATGTCGGTGGCTCTTCTTTTGTGCTCTATGATTGTTGGTCATCACTGAGGAGGTCGCCCAGCATTCGTTACTGTTGGCTTTCACTGTTTTGTTAATGTTAAAATACTAAAAGTATTTTTACACGTGCACTTCACACAATCTTACTGACACGTGCGTTTTACACACTTTCACAAACACGTATTTCACCTATGCTATGAGCAAACGTCTGTTCGCTTTGAAGTACTCAATAAGAATGTGTCATTTGGAATTGGAATCACAAAAAGGAAAAGAAAGGAACAAAGGTCATAAATGCACTTCGGCAGGAAACAATAGATAAAGGATCTTGCGGATGCGCATTTATGATCCTAGATGTTGATGCGCGATAAAATGGACATGCGGTGCGTTTTATGGCGCAATTTGTTTGCATTTGAATTTGAAAGGTGTAAATGGTTATTGAATTTGGTGGGACCAAATTTGTGGAAACAAATTCTTAGAGGATCATAAAATTGCAAACGCGCATTTGTTCGAAGATGGGGCATCTGGTCCGCACATTTAATTTAGGGAATTTGGAAATCTATAATTGAACATACAATGCATATGATTGCATATGATTTACGGTTTTCTGGGACTTGAATCAATGCGACAATTGAACGTTAGATTCAATTTGTTCAACATCTGATTCAATGTTGATTTGCGGATATGGATGGAGTTATAGGCCGAAGGTGCAAAATGTATGGGGGAGGGAAATGGTAGGGTTTCGTGGAGCACTACAAAGTGACTCCACTATTCAATGAGGTACGCCATTATAGCATCTGTGGACATATTTCTACGGAAAGTACATTACATTGGCGGTCGTTAAGGAAGACAAATGTGCTTATGATATTTCGTGATTTGACTCCACAAGAATCGTTGGAATCAAAGCTCATTCTACGACATGATAGGAAAAGAGGGACGAATAGTCGCCATTTTTAGAAATTCATTGTATATATGCAGCCTTTCACCTATTTGGAAGTTGTATGTAGTTAAGTCGGATAGATAAAAAGCTTTCACAAAAGTTAGACTATCATTTGTTACAATCTCTGCCAGACTTTCTTTTTGACATAAAATTTACATCAAAAGGGGACTGTGAAAACTCCTTACGTCAGTTTGCAAGGGCAAACCCCCGAAATTGTACAATATAGGAATAATATAGGGAAATAATTCTGAACGCAAAATTGCACGCGATCGTATAGAATGGGCAGTATAGAGCAAACACCCTATTTTTAAATTTTAAAAATGCTGTCAGTTTTTATGAGGAAAAAACATACCGACTTTTTTCCCGACCCTATATTTGACAGACACTATTTCTGCCATTAGTGAATATATAAATTCCTTCATCAGCTGCTTTCTTTATGGTATAATAGCCGATTATATGACATAAAAGTGAATAGATTGCCACTACACAACAATCTAAATAATGTACAGGTACCCCTATACACATTTCATAATATCCTCAAATAATTGCAGTTGAGTCCTTCCAAGCGACCACTCGCACCAGAGAGGGTTCGACATTGATCTAGTCTACTATATGTGGTTCTATCAGCACAAGGAAAATGGAACAACATCTTAAAACTAAAGGAACGCAAATTAAAAACATTACTACACCACAAGTGATCGACTGCGAGTTCTAAGCCTTTACCTCTCTAGATTTCCAAATACGATTATATTTTGCTAAATTTGCCAGTCGCAACATACGAAGCCAAGGCTTTGGACTGCTAATTTGTCACTGAGCTTATACATTTATGCAACACTCTTAAACGTTTAAATATCGGAAGGCAAAGTACCACAGCCAAGCAACAAGCAAGCTTAGATCCGATTATATATGAAACTCACGACCACAATATTGACACCAACCAAGCACTAAAAATAAAATTCCCCATGGGCTTCTGTAAAAATTTGTAACACGTAAAAGAAGATGGATCTGTATAGCTAACTGGAAAGAGGAAATACGAACAAGCACCCGCGATGACATTGACTTTGAAATTGGCTTTCTAACAATTACCGCAGGTCCCCGTGGACAACAGACACACAGACATGTCTGATGAGTTTCAGGTTTCACGTAGTGATCAAAGTTAAGATCTCAAGTATCTGGATTTGATCGTCAATCATGTATAACGTTTATTAAGAACGCATGTTTTGTATAAAGTAGTAGCCGAATTAAAATGCCAAACTACTCATACCGAAAACAGGTAAAATATATTCACTGGTAATTCCGAGTATAAAATTTAATATTAACTGTACAACACAGCGTTTGCCGCAGTCATTCGCGTTTTGATACTCCATCGTTCAGATCAGTCGAGTGTGCCAACTCATGGTGATCTTTAAAGATATATTCTCAAGTTTCGGTCGTGTGATCGTAGAATGATATTTGACTAGTTGGTAATAGTGAATTGAATCAGAGCAATGCTGACGAGTTCAAAGGTGAAACTTCTAATATTGATCTTAGCCGTGAGTGTTATTGTGATTCGGACACAAAATGTAATCCTTTCGACTTTGGATTTTCTACGGCGCGGAAATGAAAACATTCGATTAGAAAATTTGGATAATAAACCGATAGAAAGCGAATATGACTTTATCATTGTTGGCGCTGGTACAGCTGGATGCACGTTAGCTGCTCGTTTGTCGGAAAATCGAAAATGGAAGGTTCTCTTAATAGAAGCTGGAGGACCCGAAAGTCTTATAATGGACATTCCGATCGTGACCCATTTTCTGCAGTTAGGTGAAATGAATTGGAAATATCGCACCCAACCAAGCGATCGAGCTTGTTTAGCGATGAACAATAACAGATGTAACTGGCCTAGAGGCAAAGTCATGGGAGGATCGAGTGTTTTAAATTACATGATGTATACCAGAGGCAACCACCGGGACTACGACCGTTGGGCTGAGCTAGGTAATGAAGGCTGGAGCTATAAGGAGGTCTTGCCATATTTTAAAAAGTACGAAGGCAGCGACGTACCCGACGCAGACGAGGACTACGTTGGTCGCGATGGGCCTGTGAAAGTATCTTATGTTCAGTGGAAATCACAAATTGCCAAAGCATTTGTGGACGCCGTTCAGGAAGAAGGATTACCATATCGTGATTACAATGGCAAATACCAGGTCGGTGTCTCATACCTTCAAACAACAACCAGAAATGCTACTCGTTGGAGTTCAAACAGAGCATATTTATACCCCATCAAGGGAAAACGTCCAAATCTACACGTTAAGAAACGAGCACATGTTACGAAAATCCTAATCAAACCCGACACAAAAGAAGCATATGGTGTTGTGGTTAAAACTGGTGGACAGAGCCATAAGATCTTAGCCAGAAAGGAAGTTATTCTAACAGCTGGAGCAATAAATAGTCCACAACTGTTGATGTTGTCTGGCATTGGTCCCGCCAAACATTTAAGAGAAGTAGGCATTAAGCCAATCATTGATTTAGCCGTTGGATACAATCTTCAAGACCACACTGCACCTGCGATCACATTTACAACGAATACAACATCTATACACTTTGAGGATTTCGCTGACCCATTACTTCTGACTGATTATGTTAGAAATTCTGGACCCTATGGATCCCCAGGCGGCTGTGAAGCTATTGCATTTTGGGCGCTAGATGACCCAAAAGCCGACGACGCTTGGTCAGATGTCGAATTTTTCTTAGTTGGTGGCTCAATGTCAGCTAACCCGGCGATTTCGAGGGCGTTCGGTTTGAAGAAATCAATTTACGAGGCTTTATTCCGGGAAATCGAAGCAAAGGAACTAAACGCATTCATGATTTTCCCCATGATTCTAAGACCCAAATCTCGCGGTCGAATTATGTTAAAGAACAATGACCCCCACAAATATCCACTAATCTATGCAAACTACTTCCAACATCCGTATGATGTCGACATCTCCGTACGAGGTCTACTCAAAGCTATCAAACTGAAGGACACGAAAGCCATGAAAAAAATCAATGCAAGACTTTGGGAGAAACAAATTCCCACTTGCGCACAATTCAAATACAAAACACGAGAATACTGGGAGTGCTACGTCAAGCACTTCACTTTCACAATATACCACTACAGTGGAACAACAAAAATGGGTCCAAAATCTGACAGAACCGCAGTTGTCGATCCCAGACTTAGGGTACATGGTATTAAGAACCTACGTGTAGCTGATGCTAGTATAATGCCAGAAATTATAGCAGGACATCCGAATGGTCCTGTGTTCATGATCGCCGAAAAGGCAGCTGATATGATTAAGCAAGATTATGGAGTTATCCCATAGGTTTCGAGTGTCGTACGTGTGATAAAAATATCTCATATGCTGTGTCAAACTTCCATTCACAGCTCGTTATATTTTTTAAATTTGGTCTTAAAAATTATTTTAGATTAATCTCTTATAATGAAAATGTACTGAAATTAGAGTAAGTAGCCAAGCAAAGTTTATGCAATGAAATGCTATTAAAAACATAACAAATATGAAAGAAGTGCAGTTTTTTAAATACGGGGCACTCAACAAGATTTTTCGAAAACACCTATACCTCACAAACCGTCACAAAAATTCGTAATTATACTTTTGTAAATTAACTATTTGTAAATTTTAATTTTAAAATGTGCATATAGACTGTCAAAAAAAATGACATTTTGACCTAGAACTTAAAAAATTAAACGCTTTAGAATATTCAACTGAACATTGAACCATAAGTTTCTCTATACGATAACCCTTGACGCCTTAAAAAACCATTCGTAGGCGCACAAAATAATACCAAACTGTTATATCGTCTACAACTCGTTAAAAAAATTGCAAATTTTAATGACTTTAATTATTATACTTTTTTTTGTGCAAAATGTGCAGAAAAATGTGTTTTAGGGACATCTAAAACTCAAAACACATTGCGGCCAGAGGGAGAGGTAGAAGATACAGAAAGATGTTAGTGCACTTTAATGTTAAATGTTTGAAGATTTCAAAGACGAGGAAATACACGACCAGGCACAGGAAGTCATTCAAAGTATTTTTCCAATGAGAGTGGTAGATTAGAAACGCCCAATTAAATTACGTATATAGTTGATATCGGGTGTTAACAGACTCAACGTCATCAAGTACTATCTTAATAGAAGAAACATAGTCGCTCATAGTCACATGCGAGTTCATTAACCGAAAAGTAATGAAATTTCGACAATAGGACGCGTAATCGAACTCTGTCGATTATCGAATAGTGTTTCGCTCATAAGGCATTTAGTATTTTAAAAACCAATCAGCAATCATTTGACAAAATTCAAATAAAAGGAAATAAATGGCGGTGAAATTGCGAAATGAGAAAAAAAAAAAATTAACAAAGAAAATGGGCAGACTATTTAAAGGGGTGAAATTAGGGCTTGCTCATATTTATGAATTGTCAAAGTAATTGAAATTTTTAAGTATTGATTTGTTATCTATCGGTACTCATCGTCGTAGTACACACATAGTAGTTTTATCTCCAGGTTCAGGAGCTGATACTTTTTTTTTAGTGGTTGCGCCAAACGATGTGTAATCCGTTAAAGTTACCACGAGGCCGAACCTCCAGCATTCACGGTTTTTAAAGTTGTACAGTATGTGACACCTACCACCATCCACAGGAACAGAAATTTGGGCTGTGGCAAAGGAATTAGAAGATGGCAACTAATTAAATTACACATGAAATTAGAAATTGAAATCGATGGGAATAAGCAATAAAATATTAGACATATCTGAAAATCTGATTACTGCTTGGATAATATTTTCTAATTTGTTTTTATAAATTGATGGAGAAGCTGTTACAAAAGATCTGCTATATGTATAGAAATTAATAATTGAAGAACGAGTTTTTATTGTCAAAATAAATTTGCGCGTAAAGGTCTCAAATTCTTCATCTTCGAATATTTTTGACTGTCTCGGACGCTCTGTGTCTTCGATGTCAAAATAAGCATTTTTGAAGCGCACAAACCCTTTCTGATACATTCTGACATCTGAAGCACAGTCAGGGTATGTTTCTGAGAGCAAACGATGAGCTTCGAAACCACATTTCTTTATATTAGGTCAATAAAGTAAAAGTAACTCACAATTTTTAACACAAAAAAGGGGGAGAGGAGGGATGAGATTTCTGGTTTTATTTAGGTGGAGTTCGCCAAAATGCGCATGAGCAGCTGCTTTATGTGCAAAGGTTTCCTAATCGGAGTCATCCAACGAGTGCGGTTTTTACAAGAACTCACAACGCCTACATCTTTTGTTCTTATTGGGGTTGGACTGAGTCTGTTCCAAACCGATCCACAATAAGAAGCTACGACAACGAATCAATTAAGTAGATTGGGAAATTCAGTCAATTAGCCTGAGGACGTTATTTTTGCACAGATGTCGAGCATGTATTATAGCATATGCTATAAAATTCTCTTCAAATATAAAATATAATACAAAACATAAAATTATTGTTTGCACAAGTACGCTCATTTTCTATCAACTTTGCTCTCTTAATTAAAATAGTAATATAAGATTTTTCTAGATCAGGAAATTTAATAATAAACCACTTTTCCGGGGGGGGTGGGAGCGAACATACAGGGCAAAGTTACTGATTGCTCTCCACCCGGCCAGGAACTATCCTTGTCCCTGTACAATCCAAGTTGACATGTAGTCTCCACGTGACACCCCTGGATAGCTACTTTGGCACCCGCCGAGTAGTGAACCAATGCATGCAGCGACACCCTGAGAAAGGTTGGCGCAAGGCTAATAACCAGGCCCGTAAAAATGAATTATTATGGCAAATTTAACAAGCCTCGGATATGGACCGGATACACGACGACGACCACGGAACCGAAAATGGCTAACGATTTAAGAAGATTTTCATGGAACGTCCGCTCACTATACAGAGCTCGAGCTGCAGAGCAGCTAGCCGATGCACTGTCCGAATATAAGGCTGACATAACAGCATTACAAGAAATAAGATGGACGGGGAGTGGTGTTATTCAAAGAAACGAATATGACATTTATTACAGTGGTCATGCAAAACACCATGTGCTCGGGGTAGGCTTTCTAGTCAGCTTTAATGCAGTGCGAAGCAAGTTTAAGAACATAAGCCTTATAAACTTTTTTTTTCATTTTTAAAACATTTTTTTATTTTCTTTTTATCTTCTTAGTTTCTAAATTACATGCTAGACAAAAAATGCTTAAATTCTGGCTTAATTATCTTATATTATAACTTACTGGTCCTACGCAGGTGCTCTAAGCTAAACATTACATAACGACTGTATAATTTGCCTTTCGGCGACAGAATTTTGTTTGTGGGAGTACTTATAATAATTTAAATGACAAAGAAAAATTTTGAAAACTTTGTGTCGACATTTTTTTTGTTTTTTTTCTTAAAATTTAACCTACTTTTATTTCTTTCTTTTTTTTGATATAATTTAAAAAACAACTTAACTTAACTTAAATCTTATACTACCTTAATTCTAGAAAAGCTAAGTCTATGTAAGCTGGCTGATAATATTGTTATTCTTTACTGACTTTGGCATTTTTTTTTTTAAAACATTTTTTATTTTTATTTTTATATTCTTAATTTCTAAATTAAAGGCTAGACAAAAAATGCTTAAATTCTAGCTTAATTATCTTATATAATAACATACTGGTCCTTCGCAGACGCTCTAAGCTAAACATTACTTAACATTTATATAATTTGCCTTTCGGCGACAGAACTTTGTGGCAGTACTGATAATTAGTTGAAATACAAAGTAAAATTTGAAAAACTTTGTCAATTTTTTTTTTTTTAGTTTTTTTTTCTTAAAATTTAACTTACTTAACTTACCCTTTTTTTTTTATGTAAAAGCACTTAACCTAACTTAACTTAAATCTTATACTACCCTAATTCTAGAAAAGCTAAGTCTATGTTAGCTAGCTGATTTTCAATTCAATTCAATTTTTATTTGGTAGATAATTACATTTATGGTATTTAGCTAGCTGATGATAGTATGATTCTATACCGACTTTGGTATCCAGGTCTTTATATGCCATTCAACCACCAGAACTGTTGACGCTGTCTAATACTATCGTCCCGGTATCTGTGGGAGATAGCCATACTGAAGCGCAGGAGCTCTTCTTCGGTGCGCGTTACTTCCCGGTCGTAGCACAATCGCCCGTATACGGATGATCTACTTACATGATAGATCAGCGGAATTCCGGATCTATCCTGTATAAGCCCTTTCATGTCCAAGTCAAGGAACGCCTCTGATGGAACAAAGCCGTTGCGACGCACGCTCTCATAGTACAGAGTGTTTGGATAATAGGCCACGAAAATTAGGTCATTGGACGAGCTTACTGCTCTCGCAATATGTCCTCTGATTAATTTAATCATAAAATTATCCAGCCTATTTATGTACTCTTCATTATATAAAGTCTCATTTGAATATAGTGCGATTCCGGTGTCCGATATAATTTGAGACAACTTCTGAGACACTTCCTTTCGAACACCAGAATCTTTTCCATCAAATTTGGACCTATGTTGAACCATACTGGGCAACCATATATGAGCATTGGCCTGATTAGCGTCATGTAGCATATGACTTTTACCCTGCTGTCAAGTTGGCTACTGTGAAATAGCCTCCTTGTCATAGCAAACGTTTTTCTAGCCTTGACCAAAGCCGCCTCTACATGTCTGTTGAAATACAGATATTGGTCTAGCCAGATGCCAAGGTATTTAACTAAACTCTTGGTTTGCAGATTATCTCCATGCGGTCCCACGATAACTAGCTTTCGCCAGTTTTTCCTTGTGTCGTTCGTGGCTTTATATAATGGAGTTCTAAATAGGATGGCTTCACATTTCTGGAAGTTGTTCTTAAGTTTCCAGTCATTGCAATAGCGCTGCACTTTATTGAAGTCTCGCTGTATTAAACTATTTATGATCGCAACTTTTGGGGCTGTTCTGTAAATTATGAGATCGTCTGCGTACGCCATAGCTTGCGGAAGTGCATCTAATAAGTCGCTAATGTAAATGTTAAAAAGAATCGGAGAGAGTACTGCGCCCTGTTGCAAGCCATTCTTGATATTATACGTTTTATTAGAGGTCACATTACCACTTTTGACCACGAACCTCCTGTCCTTTAACATATCGTACAGTACATATAGTAAAGGCTTATGTATGCCATGTCTGACCAGTTTGTAATACAACCCTTCGATCCAGACGGTATCAAAGGCTTTTTCCAAGTCGATCAGACAGGCCCCTGTGCATTGGTTCCTACATTTATTCCATTGTATGTCGGAGACCAGTTTAGCTGCGGCATGTGTGGTTTCATGACCCGCCTTAAAGCCAAACTGGGATTAATGCTGTTGTCGTCTACCCATTTTAGCAGAGCTTTGTTAATGATTTTTTCAAATACTTTACTGATGCTTGGGAGTAAACTTATCGAACGCATGTTCATTGGGTTTGTAGTCTTTGCCCTTTTTTTGCGATGGGCTGAATGATAGCCGTTTTCCAACGCGCTGGATAATATGCATTATTCAACGCGTTGTTAAACAGGACCGTGTATATATCTATTGCCTTTGGGGGCAGGTTCTTGAGTACGATGTTAGGTACTCCATCTATTCCCACTGACTTTTTGCTTCTTAATGAGTCGAAGATACTCCGGATTCCTTCCCTTGTGATTAAAAGGCTATTAGCCCCACCATTGGCATTAATATCAATTGATAGATTATCGTCACTGAATTCGGTAAAACCCGGATTCTCCGATTACCAAAGTGAAAATTCATTTCGGAGGTGCAGGTGATTGAGTAGAACTCTGTCCTCCAGGTCGTGATTTCGCTGAATGCTTTCATTCACCTTGTACATTTCCTGAAAGACAGCTCCCACAGCGTTCACCTTTTCCAAAGGATCTTTGATCACGAAAAGCTCACTATTGAAGATAGCGTTCTCTGTATCTATGACAATGTTGGTTAGCAGCTGCTTGTTTACCTCAGTACGTGGAATTTGGAGACACTGAATCTCATTTTGATTATTTCTCCTGAATATTTTATTTATTTGTGGGAACATATTCGGGTTATTAGTTTTTATAGCTCGAATTCTGTTGTTCCAATACAAATTTGTTGCTAATCTATAATTAGCTTTAAGTAGTTGTTGAAGGTTTTTTAATCGGGATTTCAGTGATATAATCTCCTGGTCTTGTCTGTCTGTAAACTGTCTGTGTAATTGTTTCAGTTTCGATAGCAGTCTGCTCTTTTTCTTGTGGAGTGCGTTTATTATTGTTTCTGTACATGTTTATGTGATCTGTAACTGTTGTTTTGGGAATTGTTTTGAACATTGCTCGTTTTACAGTTTCGTCCATTTGTTGAATGTATTTGTCGATTTCGTCATTTGTCAGGTTTCTGTTTACTGGCAGATTAAAGTCATTCGAACGAAGTTCTCTTGTTAATGATCTGGAGAACCGCGGCCATCGCATTGCCCCGTAGTTGTAGGGTTGTGGGATCACGAATTCCTCCAGATCTGCCAGATCGTTCGGAAGCTCTATTACTGCCGTGAATGCACAGTGGTCACTGTCGTATTCAATCGTCCGTAAACTGTTTGTGTTTTGTCTGTTGGTGTTAAGTAATCTCAGTCGTGAGTCGATTAGCAAGATATCTAAGAATGATCTAACTATAGGGAACGATGGATATTTCGTAGCTAGGAGGTCAGTTCTATATTCAATATGATACTGATCTAACCAACCAGCCAACTGATTTCTTCTGGCATTAGATATATAATTTCCCCAATTTCTATGCTTGGCGTTCATATCTCCCCATAGGATAAAGTAGTTTTTGCTCAGGTGCAATTGTAAGCATCGAAAGAGTGTCTCGAGCTCTGCTATAAATAGGTTATGTTGGTGCTCCTAAGGTGCGTAGACCGCAATCGCATACAAACCCCTTCCTTGCTGAAGGGGTATGCGTGCGATACAGGCTTCCAGCACCCGGAACCTGCGCACTTCTCCACTATATATTATTTAATTATTGATCCCTTTTCTAATAAAGATTTTTAATTTGTCCCATGTGACCATTTGATGATCCAAGACTGTAATTTTTCTTAGACCACCAATTCTACTGCTGGGTGTTAATTGCCTTGGATGTGGTGAATGGTTTTACCGCGGTAAACTCGAGATATTCGTGCTTCAGGTTTTGAAACATTTCGAGCAGAGCCTCCGGTTCCATTTCAGGGTCGACACCCTTTAATAGAACCGTTACGCTCTTCGTTTGTTTCGGCGTGAACGAGTAAAATTTCGCGGTGGCTCTTTTTAAGACCTCTTTAATTTTGTCGTGGTCTGCCACCGTATATGTTTGAATGGCATGCCTGTTACCCGTCAGTCTTTTAACTGCAAAATTGTTTCCTATGGCTAGCTTACAAAGACTTACCAATTCCTTACAGTCAACATCTATGGAGTTGATTGGTGGCATCTTTATTTTTCCGCTGTTATTGTTGCTTTGCTGCTGCTGTGTTGCTTGCTGTTTCGTTGATCGCTTTTGTGTTGGATGTTGCTGTTGATGGTGAAATTGTTGCTGTTGGCCGATTTTTGGCTTTGGGTTTTGTAGTTGTTGCAGGTTTTGTTCTTGTTCGAGCGCCGCTATTTTTTTCTTTCGGCGTCTCCCTTGTAATAGGGCTCTTGCCATCGCAAGTTTCGCCTCCAATTCACTTATCTTTTCCTCTTCATTCTCAGACTCTGAGGATGCAAGAGAAGCGGATAAATTATTTGCCCCATATATGTTAAAGTTGGAGCCCACTGTCCTCCTCCAATTGTTGATCTCTTTTCTCCATTGTTAATTTCGCGGTTTTACTTCGCGTCACAATGGAGTTTTTCGGTGTACCTTTCCGTTTGTGTGTTGTCCCGTTTTTATCTTCCTCCGTGTTCATGCTGGTTCTTTCCAGTTTGTTTTCATTAAAAAAAAAAAACCAAGGCGACCTGCAATACGAACCACGAAGTCGATTTCTTTCGTATGCCGACTCGATCTCGGCTATCGTCGGCTAAGAGTCAGTATACTTGCACTCGCGCCAAATTATGCTTTGAAAACTCTGTGCTTAACTAGCAATATATTGTGTGTTTTAGTTTTCACTTTAACGACTGAGGTGATATATTTTAATTGTCTTACTTTGATTTTGTACCTCACTGAAGTGATTTTGAGGGCACGTTTTTTTGTCACTTTTAACATTTGTTTTGTTTGTTTGTTGTTGTTGCACTTTGTTTTAATTGTCACACATGTCACGTCACTGTTTTTCTATTTCGTGGCTTCGTTCTCGTTTATCAATTAGATTAATTATATCAATAGGTTGTCCGTTTTTTAAACACACGTTTTGAAACTGAGTATTCACAGAGTGAAAGCCGATGTTTTCGTGATATTAAAACACATTGGTTATGTGATAAACAGCACTTTAGTTAGTAATGTAATTGTATGTTCGTCAATGAAAAAGTGTATTAAATGTGCACAAAACCGAAATAAATGCACGATAAATGAATAAATAGTCTAATGAGTTGATTGCGGTTAATATTTCAGGAATTTAATAATAAATTCACTACGGTTGATAAAGATTTACTTAGAGAGCTGAATTGCACGTCTACATCGGATGTTTTATATATTGTCTCAGGTATAAACATATTCTTTTAACCCCTGTATGAGTACCGAGCCTTATAAACGTTCATGGACCTACAGAGGAGTCCCGTGACGACGAAAAAGAAGAATACTATGAGAACGACAAACGGGCCCTCAATGCCTGCCCAAGATACCATGTGAAAATCGTTCTTGGTCATGTTAATGCAAAAATAAGTCGGGAGCCGGTTTTCGGGCACTACACAGGTTCCCATAGTTGGCATGAGAAAACTAATGACAATGGACAACGAGCCATCGAACTGGCAGCATCGAAAAACTTGGTCGTTGCAAGTACCAGGTTTCCGCGTAAAGACATCCACAAAACCACCTGGGTATCACCTGATGGAGCCACTCGAAACCAAATTGACCACGTGTTGATAGATCGCCGCAACTCCTCGAGCTTGATGATGGTGCGAACGTACCGAGGTGTCAGGGTCGACTCGGATCACTATCTTGTTGGTACAGTTTTCCGAGCGCGGATTGCCTTACGGAGATGTATTGCATCCGCAGATCAGGTTCGAATCAACACGGCTGCCATACGCAATGAGAATACCAGTAACACCTTTGGTTATGCGTTAAAACTCGCCCTCGAAGAGCTCGACGGAGGGAGAGTAAGTCCTGGGTGTAATAGGATAGGACGCGGGTACGCGAGGAGAAATCCAAAGAGCTCAGAAGATCTGAAAAAATGCTTCACAGACAAAAGAAACGTGCTTGTTAAAAAAACCTTGTCTGTGAAATAGAGAAAAGTAGAGAGCGAGGTCTGCACCAGGCGCGGAAGTTCTATCAAACAATCCGCAGTATGACGCGGTACACACCACGCTACACTTACTGCAAGGATAAAGCGGGTAATCTGATCACCGATCCTGAAGGCATTCTGGCGCGATGGGAAGTGCACTTCAATGAATTGCTAAATGGTCAGCTTACAGAAGAATTGGAGGCATCACCAATGCAAGGTCAAGACCAAATGTTGCCTCCACCAAGCATTGAGGAAACATTAAAAGTCATTAGACAGCTCAAATCAAATAAAGCCCCCGGAGCTGATGGCATACCAGCTGAGCTGATCAAACAAAGAGCGACAGCGTTACATCACGCAATTCATGAGATCGTGATGCACGTATGGGAGCGTGAGGAGATGCCGGAAAATTGGCGTCGTGGTATAATTTGCCCCATACATAAAAAAGGAGATATCACAGTGTGCAGCAGCTATAGGGGTATAAGATTGCTGAGTACCGCCTATAAGAAACTGTCCTCTATCCTACAAGATCGGATGGCGCCATACGCTAAAGTCATCATTGGTGAATATCAGTGTGGCTTCATCCCAGGCAAATCAGCGATTGATCAGATATTCACCCTTAAGCAGGCGATGGAAAAATGTCTAGAATTTAAAATCCCATTATATCATCATATATAGACTTTAAGGCCACCTACGACAACATAGCCAGGGTAAAACTATATAATGCCATGAGAGAGTTCGGCATTCCAAACAAATTGGTACGACTTTGTAGGTTGACTATGACCAACGTAACTAGTCAGGTAAAAATAGCGGGATTGCTGTCCAAACCAATAAACATCTTTAATGGACTCCGACAAGGGGACGATCTGGCCTGCCTCCTCTTCAACCTGGCGTTGGAGAAAGCAATCCGTGACTCTGGCGTTACAACTAGAGGGACTATTATCACCAAGTCCAGCCAGATACTTGCCTACGCAGTTGACATCGACATCATCGGTAGAACCGAATCGACTGTACAGGAATCCTTCACCCAAATCGAGCAGGCGGCACAAAAACTGGGACTGCACATTAATGAGGAAAAAACTAAGTACATGGTGGCAACTTCTGTGAAGAGAACGTTGAACGTTGGTCAAACTATCAGGGTAGTGGAGCACGAATATGAAATAGTGCAATCCTTTAACTCCCTTGGGTCAATAGTATCAGCCGATAACAATATGGAAGAAGAAATATGCGAACGACTGATCAAATCCAACAAAGCCTACTATAGTCTATCAAGGCTCTTTAAATCCCGAAATTTATCCCGAACATCCAAGCTACTACTCTACAAGACCATGGTCTTACTCGTACTCATGTATGGATCCGAGATCTGGGTCCTCAATAAAAGGCACTCTGAGCTCTTAGCCGCGTTCGAGAGAAAGGTCTTAAGGAGAATTGTTGGCCCCGTATGTGAGGGAGGACGAATCCGGAGACGCCACAACCATGAGTTGTACGCAATCTTCCTTGAAGCTAATGTTGTAAGAAAAATCAAGCTCGGTAAAATCCGGTGGGCGGGACAACTAGCTCGAATGAGCGAAGAGGAGCCTGCCCGGAAAGTCCTTTGTGACAGGCTGTATGGAAGGAGACAGCGCGGCAGACCTTGTCTGCGATGGGGGGATAGCGTAGACCAGGGCGCCCAGAGCCTGGGAGTGCCGAACTGGATGACATCGGCTCGAAACCGCTACCGGTGGAGAGATTTGTTAAATAAGGTCAAGACCGGATCCCGGTTGTAGTGCCGATGATGATGATGAACCACATTTCTGAATCTTCATAAATTCCTTATGTTTTTAAATTTAACATGACCATAGATGCGGTATGAGAGAGAAAGGGAGAGCGAATGTGAGGTGTACTTCAAGTTATAATCAGCCAGGCAGCTCAATCAGCAGGCATCAAGAATGGAGAAATACTGTCATCGTCAATTTCAGGAGCACCAATATCACCGATAAAAGATCACGGACAGAAAATTATTCAGCGGTAATGAATTCGCCAGAATCAACACTGAGCAGCGTTGCAGAAATTTTTCAAATCCAACAACCGGTAACAAGATTCAGCATCCGTGCTGGTATGATCCTCATACTTGATGCGATACTGAAGTTCAGTGCCTCTTCTGCTAGACAAACTGCACAAAAATGGACCAAACAAGTGGAAAAAGACGCAACAATTTATGAATGGACTGAACGTGAAAATTCCCTGCTGCAAAAAAAAAGAGCACTAATAGGATCAGCGTTAAAGTGGTTAGATGCACAAGAAAGCATTGCCAACCGGAATGGAATTTTAAGTAATTTCGGAGAACAAGATATTTATATATACAGAACGGATATTTATAGAACACTCTCCTCCATAAAGAGGCGCAAAAATGAAATAGTCGTAGACTACGGGTATGAAATGGAAATGATGTCAGCGCGGGCAGAGTTGGGGGAGCACATCGCTAAAGGGGACACGGAAAAGTAAACGTAAAAATCAAGAAAACGAGTTGCCCCTTTTAAAAGCTTAGACCAAAAATTGGGGAACGAAAATGATGAGAGAAAAAGTGCATAGAATGTTAATTCCAAGATATAAAATCTTGGTCGCGAAACAGAACACACAGGTAAATATTGTCGAAAGAAAAGTCCAAAATCAACTGAGCAACTCAAAAATAACAGAAGACGTTATAATTAAGGCGACCAAGGGCACATCAGCACCCACTGCTCAAACAAGGTTGAGAGCAAAAAAGTGAACTTGCCTCAAGTCAATCATGTGCATGGTTGGAAGCATTAACACTTACTGCCAAATAGATAGCCGCACTAAGAGAAATATTACCAGAGAAAAATTCTACGAAAAGATCGCCGAAAAATACGCTTTTGACAAAGAACGTATAACACTAAAAGGGTCAAGTGGATTAATATCGACAAATCTCAGACGTCTCATCTTCATCTATGTTGTTTCCCTTCTTTTCCATGGCAACAGTGTTATGCTTATCTTCCAAAGCAACAGATTCGTCTTCCATTACATTCCTTGCACTTTGTTTAGAAACGTTTGTGGGGGTTTCTCTATTCTATATGAGAAACAACCCACAATTCCAACCACAATTCCTACCTAATTTCGACCGCCTTACACCGCGTCAAATCAACCCCATTTCCCCCTACTTACCTGTTCACCTGCAAAGCATGTTTCCACCAAGGACACATAGCTAAACTCATTGTACCACGCAGACAATGCATAAATGAGTTTAGCTTACCTTTTTTGCCATACGGCAACTCGTGTCCATGCCGATTAGCGACAACCAAATCCAGCCGGACAAAGTTGTCGCATCATTGCAGAACCGCTGGGGAAATTTATCAATACATTCGATTGAATCACGTGATAATATTTCCCTAGTGTTACTTCGGCTTTTCTCCCGACACTTCATTCGCTGGGGATCAATGATCTCTTTTTGCAGGTGAATATCATCAGCTTAATTCTCCTCTCTTTCTCAGTTCTGTCTTCGTATGGATCAATGTACACTGAACTCACCATACTACCGAATCAGGTCAATGGGTTCCGCTCAGAACTACATTGATTAATGCACATACAACCAAATCCACCCCAAGATAATCGTACAGCGTGTTTCTGTTCTCTCATTGTCCCGCTCTCTTCGATCATCAGTTTACCGACGTAACCTACCACACATCGAGGAACGTGGCAGTGAGAGAGCAGAAGTATGTTCTTTTTTTGGTTGTATCCAATTTCTTCCCTTTTCAGACAGTCGATTAACGTGATTATCGGAGAAAGGTTGTGTCGCTAACCGCCGCCGCGTGTGCATGCTTATGCACACGCTTGTCCGCGGAGTTTCACAGAAGAAGTGTAAAGTTTAGAGACCTAAATAGTAATTATACCGCGATGAAAAAGGGCGAATGTATACGGTGCTAGTGTAATTGCATTATTACTAACTGTTTTAATTAGTTGCAATTTTTGTGAAGTCCTTGAAATTAAACAAACGTATTTTAATTTGCAAAACGCTACTTTGAAGTCGTACTCCGAAGTACTCCTGTGGGAAAGACGGCAAACAAATTTAAAAACACAATATGAGAGTGTTCGCAAAATCAAATAAAAAGGAAATTATTATCAAACAAACAAACACCAGAGTGTTATTTAAAGTTCCAGTTATCCTGGGTGGACTATTCTCGCAACCGCGCAACATCGTTGGGAGATATAAGGAATACGTGGCATACGCTGGCACACACCATCTTATACCCCCATACGTTTATTTACTTTAGGTGGCAAAATATCACTATTTGTTCGACGTCTTCCTGTTGCATAATAAACCTCATAGTGAAACTTTATAGATTGAACATTTTAACAGAAGTAAATTAAAAGTATAATATTAAAAGGCGAAGCATTAACTGGGGCCCACATTCCATTGTGAACCTCCACTCAAATATTAGCGATTGCACACACCTGCATTGTTGGGTTATCAATCTTCGAAGGTAAAGTAATGGCGAGGATTATGTTCGAAGGGTGGCGAGGAATGGAGAGAGAGTGGATCTACAAAAAGAGAATCAGATCTGATCTTCTCGAAGAAGCAACATTTTTTAAGTTCAGTCGCATGAAGCGAATTATTTTATTTTTTCACGTTTTTCTTTTGTTCTTTTGTCTTACTTGTTGAAAAATGTGTTGAACTCTCTTAAAAAGAAAAAGTTTATTTAAAATTGAAAGTTGAAGTTAATGTTTAATAATAATATTCGGAGTGTTCAAATAAATACGTCTAAGCAAGACTGCTTTGTCCTCCTCGCATCCCGCACGAGTGAAGGAGGAGGTGTCCCCTTGTTGGAGTTCCCAGAATTGGCGGGTAAGTGCGGTGTATCACAAACGAGATCAAAGCGATTCCAGGAATTCGACCAGGAAGTTTACCGCGGTCGCCCCGTTAGCGAATCGGCTGACTGCCAACGGCACGTAACGGGCCATTACACTGCATCCAGTTGCTAAATCAAGCAGCGTTGACCGAGTAGCCGCCAACGGGGAATTGCGGCGTATGCATTCCGGGAACCACTTACGCTTGTTGCTCGGCCACACAACTGCTGGGGGATGAACCCCCGAAATCGGTATTGAATGGATTTTCCATTCATATCAACCTCAACTGACTCATTTAAATTCAACTTAAAACAAGTTTTATAATGCATCAACTCATACCTGGCACAGTTATACTCGTTCTTTCATTTGTAATACTTTATTTATATATAATAAGTTACCCAGCCGATTGTTCAACAAAAATAAGCAATCAATCATCACCCAAATTATACTACCAATCAACCCCCTCATATGCAACAAGTGGCTCAACTATATATCATCATCCAAAGAATGATGCTATAACTATTGACGCAGTCGCATCTGCAGTATCACAATTGACATGTCTACAGTAACTTCATATGCCACAGTTGGCGCAGCATTATTGTGTCACAACTCTCAGTATATGACAACTGCCACAAAAACATACGTTAAGATATACATGACAACTATACGTTACAACGAATCTTTATACACGTAACGACTGGCGCCGCTAGTACTGGCAACGACTTCAAGTTATATATTACAACAATATATATCACACTCATCATATACGCCACAACTTTATTATATTATTATTAATCATAACACATTATACATTATCACAAACATTATATTGTGACGCATATGACAATCAGTACTAGAATATTCTAGAAAGTCCAAAACAAAGTACTAGAATATTCTAGAAAATACTGGAAAACTGGAGACAGTAGAAAATTCGAGGCTAGGGAACGGACGGAAACGGTATAAATACGTCGCACACAGATCGAAAAAGAAGAAGAAGAAGTAAGCAGTAAAAGACGCAATAACTACGGAAGCGAAAAGTCAAGAAATCGTTAAGTGTACGATAAAAGTAACGGTTGTTATTAACGGACTAATAAAGTGTTACATTAATTCAAAATCGATTTTAACGGCTCTTATTTATGAAAAATAATTAATCCAGGGAACCCTAAGCCTGCTACAATATGTTACTTGTAACTTTACATATGTTACAACTGGCGCAACTTTATCTACAACTTGTAATCGTATATATGTTATATTCCTTCCGTGCAATGTTACTTGGGAACATTTTGTAAATCAATTCATCTCTGATTTTACAGTGGGGATTCATTTCTTGCCATTTTCCCAGTCTCAATTTTCAATACTGTTTTGTGAAACATTTAGCGGATTTATCATGTTGTAATCGTACAAACATATTGGTCTTCAAAGACAATTTCTGTACTTGTTGATGGATCAGCGACTGTGCCGTGTGCTTTTTGCAAGCTTTTCTGATAGGGAAAGGTATGCTTCCCACCGGTAATAGACGACGTGACATACGAACTCAAATATGCCATTCCGGGGCCAAAATATTGATGGGAAATCCATTTTTAGATATGGCAGAAATCAAACTTACAGGTCACGGATCAATCATGGCACCAATCATTGGAGACGAGTTCGTGTTACTTATTAAGGAGGAAGATGATAATACCAAAATTCAGATATCGACCATTGAGCGGAATGCAAAGACAGTTTCAATTGCGAGCAGTCAAAAACAGCGATGTCAATGAAATTAATTTCAACGTTCAAAACGAAATACTGGGCGAAGCGAGAACGTATAAGCATATCGATACTGTCATGCATCAAGAAAAGTTCGTCTGTGACGGTGCCGCCAAACCCCACGGTTCACTTACCTAAAACCCCCTTGACTTCCATCCATTTTCCTAACTTGACTAATGCAATCGCACACCCTACCTGAAAATGCTTCACGCATTATATAGTTCAAATCTACCCTTTATGCATTCTCTTCGCATATAATTTCTCGTAAGATACCTTTCTTTACCTTATCAGGCAGAACCCCCATTATTACAACCCAATCTACATCAGTTTCCGCTAATGCAACAGCATTAGCACCTGTAAATGCTGCACGCAATAAGCTTACCGAATTTATTCATTTTCAAGCTTCTGCAAAGGAATTCTTACCTGCATGCATAACTTCACATTTCAAATCCCCTATAAGTTCTTTTTTATCTTATCCTAAATTCCCTGTAATTAAACTCATCGGTTCGTATATCATACGACCGCATATCAGAGAATCTTACCATGAATTGGCTAATCCCAGCCCCAATATGTGTACAAAAACCTATTTACACACACATTGGCTGGCAACCCCTTTAGCCAGCGATAAATAGTATAACCCAGATGCATGTAATTAGCACCATTCATGTTGAGACTAAGGCCCTAGCAGTGCACTAAGTGCAAACAAAGGAACGCTGTCCTTTGGCAGGCATCTGGCGATACGGCAAACTATAATCGTATTCCCAGCATTTCCCTACTGACAAACAATCTTCAATTTTGTTCGTCGCCACAAAACGAATTACCAGACACATACAAAGGCATGCAAGGGAGTCGTTTCTGCCACCGACCCAAGATACGGTATACAATTTCCATTGTATAAAGTATCGCATCCCATTAGCACGTTTTTTTTCTAACGTCTATCATAGCGACGTTGCACAGCATAGACATAGATCATGAATCTCCTTTGTCTTTGCCGCCTGCCTGTTTCGTTGTTCGTCTGCCTTCGACCCCGTGTAAATAACATCAATCTGTTCGATCGCGCACACCCACCACTGCACTGAAAGAGTGCATTTCTGTGGCGACCACACCCTTAAGAGAAAAGTTTTTCTCTCTCTTCCATTATCTTAACCCTAACCTAGGATGGAATTCATGTCAGAGTTCTATCCTCGGTGAGTCCTATTACAACCACCGTCCGAGACGGTCGGTTCACTCCCGCTCCCAGGTGCTCACGGGGATGCAGATATTTCAAAGTCGAGAGTCGCGTTCATATACTCAAAAGTCGAGAGTCGCATCCTACAACTTCAAAATGTATTCGTTTGTACAAGTAAATTTGCCTCCTCAGTTTGCTACCACGAATTTGTTAAAATTAAGAAAGAATTATACGAACCGTAAAACTACGTTGTTAAGTGTGTCTTCTGTTCCGATTTAAAATAAAGTTAGCAAACAACTTCTAATCGGTGCTTTTATTTTTGGATATTTCCGGCGAACTATGTGTTGGTGCTGATACGTAAATTAAATTAAAAATTAAAGACCCAGTTACATCCGACCTGTGTGTTTCATGCTCCGTTCCTGGTGAACCTTTGGCGGCGTTGCTCAATGTTGTATTCGGCGGAACTATCGGTGTACGATGGGGAAGAAGGGAATCAGCGCCGTGCGCCGGTGCAACATACTTCTCCTCCCCACACCTCTTTTATCCGCGTCAATCTTAAATTCGCTTAACTTTCTAGGCTGGGGTGCATTTTAACATAGAAAATTCGCGTGCCTCTTACTCTTCTCTGAGCCATCAATCCGCCACGATTTTGTAAGAGTGTCAACCTTTCAGTAAAAACGGTGATTAAAAATAACATCGAAGCTATAATTTTAAGTGGAAAATTTAAAGGAGAAGTTATATTGTTACCACTTCACTCGTTCAAATCGTTTGCAGTTTATGGTGCGTTTCGCATTTGGCACGGCCATACACAAAGCTCAGCGACAACTGCTGCGGCGTCGACAAAACTTCTGATTTATTTGTGTACGCACCAGATGGAAAAACAAAAAATATTATGTATCCAAATTATAATGAAGAGACCTTCAACACGAAACAATCTCTTTCGTCTAACGCATCCTGGGTAAAAGCCAGTAGTAAATAAAATAATTCCTTTGTGTGTGGTTTTTCTTGAACTAGAATAGCTGGTTATAGCGCATATAAGTGTATTAGAGGATAAAACACAAACATCTTCTGGCTGCCACCACATGCGCCTCTGTGAACAATTAACATAAATCCCCACGAAAGTAAGCAAAGTGAAAAAATTAATTCAGTCATGGGGCGGTACTGATTAATGCCATACTTCACAGAATTCAGTGCAACATTTGCAATTGAAAAATGTTACTGTAAAATGAATTCTATTTGCAGCACACCATAAATAACTTCCCAGAGAAAAGCCCGTCAATGTCCTACACAGCAATCTAAAAAATATACCGGCATGCTTACTGTTAAATAAAACTTTTCCGCAAGGAAAGTGTGCATGCGACTCAAACGCTAAACGCATGACACTCATCTAGTACAATCACCAGATGTGCATCTGTCTTTAAAAATGACGGGTAATCGGGCACGAAAGAAAACGCGACTCAACTTCCTTCTTCTGCATCCGGACGTCGACCGACACGGACGTGTCGCTTTGCATCACCGCGGACGACAGCTGCCTGGACTTCGAGCACCCCCGAGGACGACCGTTAGGTATATTTTGCGTACAGATTGACTTGCAGTTTAACCTACGTTATTTTAGCTCTAGATCTTAAGAGCTTTAAGTCCTGAATTGTGTAATAGCTCTTAAGTAAATAGTGTCGTGTCTTTTTGTGTTAGTCTAAGTAACTGATTGTATAGCAACTACTGCTTGTCCAATAAATAAGAGTCTCGTAGCACTAGACCAGGTGTAAAATGTCCGAAGGTTTTCGCCGAGGAGGCGTTCTGATCGTCTCTAAGTTCTTTGGAAAGTTCCTCTGGAGTCTCTGTCGACGGCGGCGGATACGATTCCCCCAGCGACGTGGTACAGCATCGCGGAAACTTCCACAGACGTATACCTTTAATTCAAACACTTACACATTTTTCACAATGTCCTAAGATCATACGATCGCTAAAACAACGCGAATTAAAAGCATTACAACACCACGATTGATCGATTGCGCGTTCTAAGCATTTACCTCTCTAGATTTCCAAATACGATTAAATGTTGCTAAGAAAAATACCAAGTTTGCCACTGGGAACTTACTAAGTCAAGGCTGTAGACTGCTAATTCACCGCTGAGCTGGGCAATTTATGCAACACTCTTAAGCGTTTAAGGCAAAGTACCACACCCATCAACAAACAAACATTGTTCCGATTATGCATGAAATTGACGACCACTATATTGAGTTCAATTAGGCAAATAAGATTCTCCATCGGGATCCAGTAAAGCGCATCAACATCCAAAAGACAGTAGACCCAGTGGTTGTTTTTATATCTTATATAATCAAATACATTCAAGTTCTTATATTAAATATGATCTGCATACTCAATTGGAGATACGGAAATACGAACAAGCACAATCGATGACACTGACTTTGAAATTCGCTTTCAAACTATGATCACCGATACCTGTGGACAACAGATACGCAGGCATGTGTGACAGGTTTCAGTGACCAAAGTTGAGATAACAAGTATCTGGGTTTGATCGTCAGTCATATATGGTTTCTATACGGTTTCTATAATGCAGAAGGCGAGCCAAATTGTCAACCCACGATAATATACTCAAGTCAAAACCAGGTCAAAAAGATACAGCGTTAGTTCCGAGTATAAAACTTAATATAAACTATTAATACAACACAGCGGTTTCCGTAGTCATTCGCGTTTTGCTATTCCGACGTTCAGATCACTCTCGAGTGTGCCGGCTCAAGGTGAGTTTCATAGATAGATTTTCAAACTTCGGTCGTATGATCGTAAAACGATCTTTGATTAGTTGGTAATAGTGCATTGAATCAGAAATCAGAGCAATGCTGACGAGTTCAAAAGCGAAACTTCTAATATTGATCTTAGCCGTGAGTGTTATTGTGATTCGGACACAAAATGTAATCCTTTCGACTTTGGAATTTCTACGGCGCGGAGATGAAAACAATCGGTTAGAGAATTTAGATAATAAACCGATGAAAGGCGAATATGACTTTATCATTGTTGGCGCTGGTACAGCTGGATGCACGTTAGCTGCTCGTTTGTCGGAAAACCGAAAATGGAAAGTTCTCTTATTAGAAGCTGGAGGACCCGAAAGTCTTATAATGGACATTCCGATCGCTGCCCATTTTCTGCAGTTAGGTGAAATGAATTGGAAATATCGCACCCAACCAAGCGATCGAGCTTGTTTAGCGATGAACGATAATAGATGCAACTGGCCTAAAGGCAAAGTCATGGGAGGATCGAGTGTTTTGAATTACATGACGTATACCAGAGGCAACCACCGGGACTACGACCGTTGGGCTGAGCTAGGTAATGAGGGCTGGAGCTATAAAGACGTCTTGCCATATTTTAAAAAGTACGAAGGCAGCAACGTACCCGACGCAGACGAGGACTACGTTGGTCGCGATGGGCCTGTGAAAATATCTTATGTTCAGTGGAAATCAAAAATTGCCAAAACATTTGTGGACGCCTTTCAGGAAGAAGGATTACCATATCGTGATTACAATGGCAAATACCAGATCGGTGTCTCATACATTCAAACAACAACCAGAAATGCTACTCGTTGGAGTTCAAACAGAGCATATTTATACCCCATCAAGGGAAAACGTCCAAACCTACACATTAAAAATTGGCGTCGTGGTATAATTTGCCCCATACATAAAAAAGGAGATATCACAGTGTGCAGCAGCTATAGGGGTATAAGATTGCTGAGTACCGCCTATAAGAAACTGTCCTCTATCCTACAAGATCGGATGGCGCCATACGCTAAAGTCATCATTGGTGAATATCAGTGTGGCTTCATCCCAGGCAAATCAGCGATTGATCAGATATTCACCCTTAAGCAGGCGATGGAAAAATGTCTAGAATTTAAAATCCCATTATATCATCATATATAGACTTTAAGGCCACCTACGACAACATAGCCAGGGTAAAACTATATAATGCCATGAGAGAGTTCGGCATTCCAAACAAATTGGTACGACTTTGTAGGTTGACTATGACCAACGTAACTAGTCAGGTAAAAATAGCGGGATTGCTGTCCAAACCAATAAACATCTTTAATGGACTCCGACAAGGGGACGATCTGGCCTGCCTCCTCTTCAACCTGGCGTTGGAGAAAGCAATCCGTGACTCTGGCGTTACAACTAGAGGGACTATTATCACCAAGTCCAGCCAGATACTTGCCTACGCAGTTGACATCGACATCATCGGTAGAACCGAATCGACTGTACAGGAATCCTTCACCCAAATCGAGCAGGCGGCACAAAAACTGGGACTGCACATTAATGAGGAAAAAACTAAGTACATGGTGGCAACTTCTGTGAAGAGAACGTTGAACGTTGGTCAAACTATCAGGGTAGTGGAGCACGAATATGAAATAGTGCAATCCTTTAACTCCCTTGGGTCAATAGTATCAGCCGATAACAATATGGAAGAAGAAATATGCGAACGACTGATCAAATCCAACAAAGCCTACTATAGTCTATCAAGGCTCTTTAAATCCCGAAATTTATCCCGAACATCCAAGCTACTACTCTACAAGACCATGGTCTTACTCGTACTCATGTATGGATCCGAGATCTGGGTCCTCAATAAAAGGCACTCTGAGCTCTTAGCCGCGTTCGAGAGAAAGGTCTTAAGGAGAATTGTTGGCCCCGTATGTGAGGGAGGACGAATCCGGAGACGCCACAACCATGAGTTGTACGCAATCTTCCTTGAAGCTAATGTTGTAAGAAAAATCAAGCTCGGTAAAATCCGGTGGGCGGGACAACTAGCTCGAATGAGCGAAGAGGAGCCTGCCCGGAAAGTCCTTTGTGACAGGCTGTATGGAAGGAGACAGCGCGGCAGACCTTGTCTGCGATGGGGGGATAGCGTAGACCAGGGCGCCCAGAGCCTGGGAGTGCCGAACTGGATGACATCGGCTCGAAACCGCTACCGGTGGAGAGATTTGTTAAATAAGGTCAAGACCGGATCCCGGTTGTAGTGCCGATGATGATGATGAACCACATTTCTGAATCTTCATAAATTCCTTATGTTTTTAAATTTAACATGACCATAGATGCGGTATGAGAGAGAAAGGGAGAGCGAATGTGAGGTGTACTTCAAGTTATAATCAGCCAGGCAGCTCAATCAGCAGGCATCAAGAATGGAGAAATACTGTCATCGTCAATTTCAGGAGCACCAATATCACCGATAAAAGATCACGGACAGAAAATTATTCAGCGGTAATGAATTCGCCAGAATCAACACTGAGCAGCGTTGCAGAAATTTTTCAAATCCAACAACCGGTAACAAGATTCAGCATCCGTGCTGGTATGATCCTCATACTTGATGCGATACTGAAGTTCAGTGCCTCTTCTGCTAGACAAACTGCACAAAAATGGACCAAACAAGTGGAAAAAGACGCAACAATTTATGAATGGACTGAACGTGAAAATTCCCTGCTGCAAAAAAAAAGAGCACTAATAGGATCAGCGTTAAAGTGGTTAGATGCACAAGAAAGCATTGCCAACCGGAATGGAATTTTAAGTAATTTCGGAGAACAAGATATTTATATATACAGAACGGATATTTATAGAACACTCTCCTCCATAAAGAGGCGCAAAAATGAAATAGTCGTAGACTACGGGTATGAAATGGAAATGATGTCAGCGCGGGCAGAGTTGGGGGAGCACATCGCTAAAGGGGACACGGAAAAGTAAACGTAAAAATCAAGAAAACGAGTTGCCCCTTTTAAAAGCTTAGACCAAAAATTGGGGAACGAAAATGATGAGAGAAAAAGTGCATAGAATGTTAATTCCAAGATATAAAATCTTGGTCGCGAAACAGAACACACAGGTAAATATTGTCGAAAGAAAAGTCCAAAATCAACTGAGCAACTCAAAAATAACAGAAGACGTTATAATTAAGGCGACCAAGGGCACATCAGCACCCACTGCTCAAACAAGGTTGAGAGCAAAAAAGTGAACTTGCCTCAAGTCAATCATGTGCATGGTTGGAAGCATTAACACTTACTGCCAAATAGATAGCCGCACTAAGAGAAATATTACCAGAGAAAAATTCTACGAAAAGATCGCCGAAAAATACGCTTTTGACAAAGAACGTATAACACTAAAAGGGTCAAGTGGATTAATATCGACAAATCTCAGACGTCTCATCTTCATCTATGTTGTTTCCCTTCTTTTCCATGGCAACAGTGTTATGCTTATCTTCCAAAGCAACAGATTCGTCTTCCATTACATTCCTTGCACTTTGTTTAGAAACGTTTGTGGGGGTTTCTCTATTCTATATGAGAAACAACCCACAATTCCAACCACAATTCCTACCTAATTTCGACCGCCTTACACCGCGTCAAATCAACCCCATTTCCCCCTACTTACCTGTTCACCTGCAAAGCATGTTTCCACCAAGGACACATAGCTAAACTCATTGTACCACGCAGACAATGCATAAATGAGTTTAGCTTACCTTTTTTGCCATACGGCAACTCGTGTCCATGCCGATTAGCGACAACCAAATCCAGCCGGACAAAGTTGTCGCATCATTGCAGAACCGCTGGGGAAATTTATCAATACATTCGATTGAATCACGTGATAATATTTCCCTAGTGTTACTTCGGCTTTTCTCCCGACACTTCATTCGCTGGGGATCAATGATCTCTTTTTGCAGGTGAATATCATCAGCTTAATTCTCCTCTCTTTCTCAGTTCTGTCTTCGTATGGATCAATGTACACTGAACTCACCATACTACCGAATCAGGTCAATGGGTTCCGCTCAGAACTACATTGATTAATGCACATACAACCAAATCCACCCCAAGATAATCGTACAGCGTGTTTCTGTTCTCTCATTGTCCCGCTCTCTTCGATCATCAGTTTACCGACGTAACCTACCACACATCGAGGAACGTGGCAGTGAGAGAGCAGAAGTATGTTTTTTTTTTGGTTGTATCCAATTTCTTCCCTTTTCAGACAGTCGATTAACGTGATTATCGGAGAAAGGTTGTGTCGCTAACCGCCGCCGCGTGTGCATGCTTATGCACACGCTTGTCCGCGGAGTTTCACAGAAGAAGTGTAAAGTTTAGAGACCTAAATAGTAATTATACCGCGATGAAAAAGGGCGAATGTATACGGTGCTAGTGTAATTGCATTATTACTAACTGTTTTAATTAGTTGCAATTTTTGTGAAGTCCTTGAAATTAAACAAACGTATTTTAATTTGCAAAACGCTACTTTGAAGTCGTACTCCGAAGTACTCCTGTGGGAAAGACGGCAAACAAATTTAAAAACACAATATGAGAGTGTTCGCAAAATCAAATAAAAAGGAAATTATTATCAAACAAACAAACACCAGAGTGTTATTTAAAGTTCCAGTTATCCTGGGTGGACTATTCTCGCAACCGCGCAACATCGTTGGGAGATATAAGGAATACGTGGCATACGCTGGCACACACCATCTTATACCCCCATACGTTTATTTACTTTAGGTGGCAAAATATCACTATTTGTTCGACGTCTTCCTGTTGCATAATAAACCTCATAGTGAAACTTTATAGATTGAACATTTTAACAGAAGTAAATTAAAAGTATAATATTAAAAGGCGAAGCATTAACTGGGGCCCACATTCCATTGTGAACCTCCACTCAAATATTAGCGATTGCACACACCTGCATTGTTGGGTTATCAATCTTCGAAGGTAAAGTAATGGCGAGGATTATGTTCGAAGGGTGGCGAGGAATGGAGAGAGAGTGGATCTACAAAAAGAGAATCAGATCTGATCTTCTCGAAGAAGCAACATTTTTTAAGTTCAGTCGCATGAAGCGAATTATTTTATTTTTTCACGTTTTTCTTTTGTTCTTTTGTCTTACTTGTTGAAAAATGTGTTGAACTCTCTTAAAAAGAAAAAGTTTATTTAAAATTGAAAGTTGAAGTTAATGTTTAATAATAATATTCGGAGTGTTCAAATAAATACGTCTAAGCAAGACTGCTTTGTCCTCCTCGCATCCCGCACGAGTGAAGGAGGAGGTGTCCCCTTGTTGGAGTTCCCAGAATTGGCGGGTAAGTGCGGTGTATCACAAACGAGATCAAAGCGATTCCAGGAATTCGACCAGGAAGTTTACCGCGGTCGCCCCGTTAGCGAATCGGCTGACTGCCAACGGCACGTAACGGGCCATTACACTGCATCCAGTTGCTAAATCAAGCAGCGTTGACCGAGTAGCCGCCACCGGGGAATTGCGGCGTATGCATTCCGGGAACCACTTACGCTTGTTGCTCGGCCACACAACTGCTGGGGGATGAACCCCCGAAATCGGTATTGAATGGATTTTCCATTCATATCAACCTCAACTGACTCATTTAAATTCAACTTAAAACAAGTTTTATAATGCATCAACTCATACCTGGCACAGTTATACTCGTTCTTTCATTTGTAATACTTTATTTATATATAATAAGTTACCCAGCCGATTGTTCAACAAAAATAAGCAATCAATCATCACCCAAATTATACTACCAATCAACCCCCTCATATGCAACAAGTGGCTCAACTATATATCATCATCCAAAGAATGATGCTATAACTATTGACGCAGTCGCATCTGCAGTATCACAATTGACATGTCTACAGTAACTTCATATGCCACAGTTGGCGCAGCATTATTGTGTCACAACTCTCAGTATATGACAACTGCCACAAAAACATACGTTAAGATATACATGACAACTATACGTTACAACGAATCTTTATACACGTAACGACTGGCGCCGCTAGTACTGGCAACGACTTCAAGTTATATATTACAACAATATATATCACACTCATCATATACGCCACAACTTTATTATATTATTATTAATCATAACACATTATACATTATCACAAACATTATATTGTGACGCATATGACAATCAGTACTAGAATATTCTAGAAAGTCCAAAACAAAGTACTAGAATATTCTAGAAAATACTGGAAAACTGGAGACAGTAGAAAATTCGAGGCTAGGGAACGGACGGAAACGGTATAAATACGTCGCACACAGATCGAAAAAGAAGAAGAAGAAGTAAGCAGTAAAAGACGCAATAACTACGGAAGCGAAAAGTCAAGAAATCGTTAAGTGTACGATAAAAGTAACGGTTGTTATTAACGGACTAATAAAGTGTTACATTAATTCAAAATCGATTTTAACGGCTCTTATTTATGAAAAATAATTAATCCAGGGAACCCTAAGCCTGCTACAATATGTTACTTGTAACTTTACATATGTTACAACTGGCGCAACTTTATCTACAACTTGTAATCGTATATATGTTATATTCCTTCCGTGCAATGTTACTTGGGAACATTTTGTAAATCAATTCATCTCTGATTTTACAGTGGGGATTCATTTCTTGCCATTTTCCCAGTCTCAATTTTCAATACTGTTTTGTGAAACATTTAGCGGATTTATCATGTTGTAATCGTACAAACATATTGGTCTTCAAAGACAATTTCTGTACTTGTTGATGGATCAGCGACTGTGCCGTGTGCTTTTTGCAAGCTTTTCTGATAGGGAAAGGTATGCTTCCCACCGGTAATAGACGACGTGACATACGAACTCAAATATGCCATTCCGGGGCCAAAATATTGATGGGAAATCCATTTTTAGATATGGCAGAAATCAAACTTACAGGTCACGGATCAATCATGGCACCAATCATTGGAGACGAGTTCGTGTTACTTATTAAGGAGGAAGATGATAATACCAAAATTCAGATATCGACCATTGAGCGGAATGCAAAGACAGTTTCAATTGCGAGCAGTCAAAAACAGCGATGTCAATGAAATTAATTTCAACGTTCAAAACGAAATACTGGGCGAAGCGAGAACGTATAAGCATATCGATACTGTCATGCATCAAGAAAAGTTCGTCTGTGACGGTGCCGCCAAACCCCACGGTTCACTTACCTAAAACCCCCTTGACTTCCATCCATTTTCCTAACTTGACTAATGCAATCGCACACCCTACCTGAAAATGCTTCACGCATTATATAGTTCAAATCTACCCTTTATGCATTCTCTTCGCATATAATTTCTCGTAAGATACCTTTCTTTACCTTATCAGGCAGAACCCCCATTATTACAACCCAATCTACATCAGTTTCCGCTAATGCAACAGCATTAGCACCTGTAAATGCTGCACGCAATAAGCTTACCGAATTTATTCATTTTCAAGCTTCTGCAAAGGAATTCTTACCTGCATGCATAACTTCACATTTCAAATCCCCTATAAGTTCTTTTTTATCTTATCCTAAATTCCCTGTAATTAAACTCATCGGTTCGTATATCATACGACCGCATATCAGAGAATCTTACCATGAATTGGCTAATCCCAGCCCCAATATGTGTACAAAAACCTATTTACACACACATTGGCTGGCAACCCCTTTAGCCAGCGATAAATAGTATAACCCAGATGCATGTAATTAGCACCATTCATGTTGAGACTAAGGCCCTAGCAGTGCACTAAGTGCAAACAAAGGAACGCTGTCCTTTGGCAGGCATCTGGCGATACGGCAAACTATAATCGTATTCCCAGCATTTCCCTACTGACAAACAATCTTCAATTTTGTTCGTCGCCACAAAACGAATTACCAGACACATACAAAGGCATGCAAGGGAGTCGTTTCTGCCACCGACCCAAGATACGGTATACAATTTCCATTGTATAAAGTATCGCATCCCATTAGCACGTTTTTTTTCTAACGTCTATCATAGCGACGTTGCACAGCATAGACATAGATCATGAATCTCCTTTGTCTTTGCCGCCTGCCTGTTTCGTTGTTCGTCTGCCTTCGACCCCGTGTAAATAACATCAATCTGTTCGATCGCGCACACCCACCACTGCACTGAAAGAGTGCATTTCTGTGGCGACCACACCCTTAAGAGAAAAGTTTTTCTCTCTCTTCCATTATCTTAACCCTAACCTAGGATGGAATTCATGTCAGAGTTCTATCCTCGGTGAGTCCTATTACAACCACCGTCCGAGACGGTCGGTTCACTCCCGCTCCCAGGTGCTCACGGGGATGCAGATATTTCAAAGTCGAGAGTCGCGTTCATATACTCAAAAGTCGAGAGTCGCATCCTACAACTTCAAAATGTATTCGTTTGTACAAGTAAATTTGCCTCCTCAGTTTGCTACCACGAATTTGTTAAAATTAAGAAAGAATTATACGAACCGTAAAACTACGTTGTTAAGTGTGTCTTCTGTTCCGATTTAAAATAAAGTTAGCAAACAACTTCTAATCGGTGCTTTTATTTTTGGATATTTCCGGCGAACTATGTGTTGGTGCTGATACGTAAATTAAATTAAAAATTAAAGACCCAGTTACATCCGACCTGTGTGTTTCATGCTCCGTTCCTGGTGAACCTTTGGCGGCGTTGCTCAATGTTGTATTCGGCGGAACTATCGGTGTACGATGGGGAAGAAGGGAATCAGCGCCGTGCGCCGGTGCAACATACTTCTCCTCCCCACACCTCTTTTATCCGCGTCAATCTTAAATTCGCTTAACTTTCTAGGCTGGGGTGCATTTTAACATAGAAAATTCGCGTGCCTCTTACTCTTCTCTGAGCCATCAATCCGCCACGATTTTGTAAGAGTGTCAACCTTTCAGTAAAAACGGTGATTAAAAATAACATCGAAGCTATAATTTTAAGTGGAAAATTTAAAGGAGAAGTTATATTGTTACCACTTCACTCGTTCAAATCGTTTGCAGTTTATGGTGCGTTTCGCATTTGGCACGGCCATACACAAAGCTCAGCGACAACTGCTGCGGCGTCGACAAAACTTCTGATTTATTTGTGTACGCACCAGATGGAAAAACAAAAAATATTATGTATCCAAATTATAATGAAGAGACCTTCAACACGAAACAATCTCTTTCGTCTAACGCATCCTGGGTAAAAGCCAGTAGTAAATAAAATAATTCCTTTGTGTGTGGTTTTTCTTGAACTAGAATAGCTGGTTATAGCGCATATAAGTGTATTAGAGGATAAAACACAAACATCTTCTGGCTGCCACCACATGCGCCTCTGTGAACAATTAACATAAATCCCCACGAAAGTAAGCAAAGTGAAAAAATTAATTCAGTCATGGGGCGGTACTGATTAATGCCATACTTCACAGAATTCAGTGCAACATTTGCAATTGAAAAATGTTACTGTAAAATGAATTCTATTTGCAGCACACCATAAATAACTTCCCAGAGAAAAGCCCGTCAATGTCCTACACAGCAATCTAAAAAATATACCGGCATGCTTACTGTTAAATAAAACTTTTCCGCAAGGAAAGTGTGCATGCGACTCAAACGCTAAACGCATGACACTCATCTAGTACAATCACCAGATGTGCATCTGTCTTTAAAAATGACGGGTAATCGGGCACGAAAGAAAACGCGACTCAACTTCCTTCTTCTGCATCCGGACGTCGACCGACACGGACGTGTCGCTTTGCATCACCGCGGACGACAGCTGCCTGGACTTCGAGCACCCCCGAGGACGACCGTTAGGTATATTTTGCGTACAGATTGACTTGCAGTTTAACCTACGTTATTTTAGCTCTAGATCTTAAGAGCTTTAAGTCCTGAATTGTGTAATAGCTCTTAAGTAAATAGTGTCGTGTCTTTTTGTGTTAGTCTAAGTAACTGATTGTATAGCAACTACTGCTTGTCCAATAAATAAGAGTCTCGTAGCACTAGACCAGGTGTAAAATGTCCGAAGGTTTTCGCCGAGGAGGCGTTCTGATCGTCTCTAAGTTCTTTGGAAAGTTCCTCTGGAGTCTCTGTCGACGGCGGCGGATACGATTCCCCCAGCGACGTGGTACAGCATCGCGGAAACTTCCACAGACGTATACCTTTAATTCAAACACTTACACATTTTTCACAATGTCCTAAGATCATACGATCGCTAAAACAACGCGAATTAAAAGCATTACAACACCACGATTGATCGATTGCGCGTTCTAAGCATTTACCTCTCTAGATTTCCAAATACGATTAAATGTTGCTAAGAAAAATACCAAGTTTGCCACTGGGAACTTACTAAGTCAAGGCTGTAGACTGCTAATTCACCGCTGAGCTGGGCAATTTATGCAACACTCTTAAGCGTTTAAGGCAAAGTACCACACCCATCAACAAACAAACATTGTTCCGATTATGCATGAAATTGACGACCACTATATTGAGTTCAATTAGGCAAATAAGATTCTCCATCGGGATCCAGTAAAGCGCATCAACATCCAAAAGACAGTAGACCCAGTGGTTGTTTTTATATCTTATATAATCAAATACATTCAAGTTCTTATATTAAATATGATCTGCATACTCAATTGGAGATACGGAAATACGAACAAGCACAATCGATGACACTGACTTTGAAATTCGCTTTCAAACTATGATCACCGATACCTGTGGACAACAGATACGCAGGCATGTGTGACAGGTTTCAGTGACCAAAGTTGAGATAACAAGTATCTGGGTTTGATCGTCAGTCATATATGGTTTCTATACGGTTTCTATAATGCAGAAGGCGAGCCAAATTGTCAACCCACGATAATATACTCAAGTCAAAACCAGGTCAAAAAGATACAGCGTTAGTTCCGAGTATAAAACTTAATATAAACTATTAATACAACACAGCGGTTTCCGTAGTCATTCGCGTTTTGCTATTCCGACGTTCAGATCACTCTCGAGTGTGCCGGCTCAAGGTGAGTTTCATAGATAGATTTTCAAACTTCGGTCGTATGATCGTAAAACGATCTTTGATTAGTTGGTAATAGTGCATTGAATCAGAAATCAGAGCAATGCTGACGAGTTCAAAAGCGAAACTTCTAATATTGATCTTAGCCGTGAGTGTTATTGTGATTCGGACACAAAATGTAATCCTTTCGACTTTGGAATTTCTACGGCGCGGAGATGAAAACAATCGGTTAGAGAATTTAGATAATAAACCGATGAAAGGCGAATATGACTTTATCATTGTTGGCGCTGGTACAGCTGGATGCACGTTAGCTGCTCGTTTGTCGGAAAACCGAAAATGGAAAGTTCTCTTATTAGAAGCTGGAGGACCCGAAAGTCTTATAATGGACATTCCGATCGCTGCCCATTTTCTGCAGTTAGGTGAAATGAATTGGAAATATCGCACCCAACCAAGCGATCGAGCTTGTTTAGCGATGAACGATAATAGATGCAACTGGCCTAAAGGCAAAGTCATGGGAGGATCGAGTGTTTTGAATTACATGACGTATACCAGAGGCAACCACCGGGACTACGACCGTTGGGCTGAGCTAGGTAATGAGGGCTGGAGCTATAAAGACGTCTTGCCATATTTTAAAAAGTACGAAGGCAGCAACGTACCCGACGCAGACGAGGACTACGTTGGTCGCGATGGGCCTGTGAAAATATCTTATGTTCAGTGGAAATCAAAAATTGCCAAAACATTTGTGGACGCCTTTCAGGAAGAAGGATTACCATATCGTGATTACAATGGCAAATACCAGATCGGTGTCTCATACATTCAAACAACAACCAGAAATGCTACTCGTTGGAGTTCAAACAGAGCATATTTATACCCCATCAAGGGAAAACGTCCAAACCTACACATTAAAAAATATGCACATGTTACGAAAATCCTAATTAGACCCGACACAAAAGAAGCATATGGTGTTGTGGTTAAAACTGGTGGACAGCGCTATAAGATCTTAGCCAGAAAGGAAGTTATTATAACAGCTGGGGCAATAAATACTCCACAACTGTTGATGTTGTCTGGCGTTGGTCCCGCCAAACATTTAAGAGAAGTAGGCATTAAGCCAATCATTGATTTAGCCGTTGGATACAATCTTCAAGACCACACTGCTCCTGCGGTCACATTTACAACGAATACAACATCTATACACTTTGAGGATTACGCTGACCCACTATTTCTGACTGATTATGTCGGAAATTCTGGACCCTATGGATCTCCTGGTGGCTGTGAAGCCATCGCGTTTCGGGCGCTTGATGATTCCAAAGCTGAAGACGACTCGCCAGACGTCGAGTTCATCTTGTTCGGTGGCTCAATATCATCTAATCCGGCGATTTCGAGGGCGCTCGGTTTGAAAAAATCAATTTACGATGCTGTATTCCGGGAAATCGAAACCAGGGAATTAAACACTTTCATGATTTTTCCCATGACACTAAAACCCAAATCTCGCGGTCGAATTATGTTAAAGACCAAAGAACCTCACAAATATCCACTAATCTATGCAAACTACTTCCAACATCCGTATGATGTCGACATTGCCGTACGAGGTCTACTCGAAGCTATCAAACTGAAGGACACGAAAGCCATGAAAAAAATCAAAGCAAAACTCTGGGAAAAACAAATCCCCACTTGTGCACAATTCAAATACAAAACACGAGAATACTGGGAGTGCTACGTCAAACACTTCACCTTCACAATATACCACTACAGTGGAACAACAAAAATGGGTCCAAAATCTGACAGAACCGCAGTTGTCGATCCCAGACTTAAGGTACATGGTATTAAGAACCTACGTGTAGCTGATGCTAGTATAATGCCAGAAATTATAGCAGGACATCCGAATGGTCCTGTGTTCATGATCGCCGAAAAGGCAGCTGATATGATTAAGCAAGATTATGGAGTTATCCCATAGGTTTCGAGTGTCGTACGTGTGATAAAAATATCTCATATGCTGTGTTGAACTTCCATTCACAGCTCTTTATATTTTTTTAATATGTTCTTAAAAATAATATTAGATTAATCTTATAATGAAAATGTACTGAAATTAGTTTAAGTAGATAAGCAAAATATATGTAATGAAATGCTTTTAAAAACATAACACATATAAAGAAAGTGCACTTTAAACCCTCGAAAAATTTCGCAATTATACTTTTAAATTAACTATTTCCAAATTTTGGTTTTCCGTTCTTCACCTCCCACTATAATAAATACGTACGTTTCTTTGCCCTATACCACTTGGGACTGCAGCATAGTATCCACTAAATTTCCTCTAACCAACAGCAAGATTAACGAAAAATTTCCCAAAAAAATATGATGGCTCTGCGAAAACGAAAACATTGATAGCTTTACCGACTTTTTGAGAAATTAACGTGATCGTTTTTCCTTCTCGATAACGGTTTAATGCTTTCTTGACACAATAAGTTGTATGGCTCTACGTGGTAGGAGAACCCTTATTCCACAGATACTTAAAAGTATTAACCCCAGGTCGCATCTGACCACATTCCACACGTTGGAAAACTACCAAATCTACAATGTTAAGATTTGGGAGGCCAAGGTTCAAGAAGTTACAGAAGGAGTGCGATGCACAAGTTCAATACAAAAAGTTCTTAAGCGACCGGAGAGTACAATTAAAAATATTACCACAGGTAATATTAATTTCTATGCATCTGTAGAGAACATCAAAAAATTAATTTCGTCATTTATTCACTCGTTTATAGTTGATTACAGGATTTCGTACAAGCAGATTTACGAGATTTTCTGTTTCGTCGAAAGGATTCACTGAATAGATAAAACACAATTTTCATTCTAAATAACAGATCAATTGAAAAGTCCCCGGCCTGACACATAGATGGCGGCACTAGAATTAAATGCATATGATTTTTAGTTAGCCCTAACCTTCAAAAGACGCGTGTATAAATTTGATAGATGTCGGATCATTAGTTTGTGAATTATAGTATTTTGAGTGAAGCAACTTCTGTTATTGTGAAAAAAATGGATAAAAAGGAATTTCGGGTGTTAATAAAATATTGTTTTTGAAGGGAAAAAATACAGTTGAAGCAAAAACTTGGCTTGATGACGAGTTTCCAGACACCGCCCCAGGAAAATCAACCATCAAGGATTGGTATGCTAAGTTTAGACGTGGTGAAATGAGCACCGAAGACGGTGAACGCACTGGACGCCCAAAAGAGGTTGTTACCGACGAAAACATTAGAAAAATCCATAAAATGAAGAGGCAGGCACTCTAAAGATATCAACTGAACGTGTACATCATATCATTCACGAATATTTGGGTATGAGAAAGCTCTGTGCAAAGTGGGTGCCGCGCGAGCTCGCTTTTGACCAAAAACAACGACGAGTTGATGATTCGGAGCAGTGTTTGGAGATGATCAAGCGTAATAAACCCGAGTTTTTGCGTCGATATGTGACAATGGATGAAACATGGCTCCATCATTTCACTCCGAAGTCCAATCGACAGTCATCCGACTGGACTGCACACGATGAACCCGCCCCAAAGCGTGGAAAAACGCAACAGTCGGCTGGCAAGGTTATGGCGTCTGTATTTTGGGATGCGCGCGGAATAATTTTCATTGACTATCTTCAAAAAGGAAGGACCATCAACAGCGACTATTACACAGCGTTATTGGACCGTTTGAAGGACGAAATCGCCGAAAAACGACCGCATTTGAAGAAAAAGAAAGTGCTGCTTCACCAAGACAATGCACCGTGTCACAAGTCAGTGAAAACGATGGCAAAAATCCATGAATTGGGCTTCGAATTGCTTCCGCATCCACCGTATTCTCCAGATCTGGCCCCCAGCGACTATTTCCAGTTCTCAGATCTCAAAAGAATGCTCGCTGGGAGGAAATTTTCGTCGAATGAAGAGGTGATCGCCGAAACTGAGGCCTATTTTGAAGCAAAGGACAAATCGTACTACAGAAAAGGTATCGAAAAGTTGGAGGGTCGCTATAATCAGTGTATCACCCCCGAAGGGAATTATGTTGAATAAAAAAAACGAATTTTGCCAAAAAAAATGTTTTACTATGGAAGGCCGGGGACTTTTCAATTGACATGTTAGTCCTGAATGTTGCCAAATTTGTCGCCATCAAATTAGTGGTGATATTCCCCAGGGCTGTGTGCTCTCGCCTCCCTTTTTTCTATTTTACCAAAAAAAAACCATTTGCTCATTATCCACAATCCACTTCACTCGGTTGCAGATGGAAGCATGTTGAGTGTTTTGATCATGTGCGACCAATCTCTTCGAATCTCACTGCATATGAACTGAATATGCTCAATAGAATTTAATGTTGTGCTGGCTCTTGTCGTCAAAGACAAATTCTCATTTAGACATACTATGGACATTTGCATCATCATCATCATCATCATCATCGGCACTACAACCTGGAACCGGTCTTGGCCTTATTTAGCAAGTCCTGAAGCTGGTTAAATTTTCCATAATGATCTGTTTTTTCCGGGCAAGGTTATTAGTCTTGCGCCAGAGGCTCCCCGACGGGGAATCGAACCCCGGTTTCCCGCGTGACAGGCGGGTATACTAACCAGTATACTATTGAGGATCTGCATCAACGAACTATTAATTCTCGGTACTCGAGATAATTCTTCGACTCTTAGTTGGCAAAACAGCATATTTAAATTGCGGAAAATATATGAGGTCCTTAGGAGATGCAAGCCATACTTCACACTCCTGATCTTGTCACATTTTAAAGGCGTCGTATTCGTCCTGTAATGATCGTAAGCTTCCAGGTTTGGTCAAACGCATATACAATCAGACGAAAAGGATACCCCACTAATCAGTAAAACTTATTAAGGACGCAACGACAAGTCTTTCAATACCACCATTGGAACATAGGCTCCTGGTATTATAACCATCTTTTTCCTACGGCTATTATCACGATCTTTGCTTAACAAAAATGCACTCCACCTCACAAAATACTTTCAAAGAATGTATAAATTACTATAAAAAGAACTTTAGAAGTATGAACACACACAAAGAATCCTTCTTCAACCAAACTACACAAACATAATTTGCTCATAGATGGCGTTAGAGAACATATTATGTTTCTATGGTAACGCTACAATTTTGTTTTTGTATGAGTTTGACTTTTGTCAACGATAATCAGTGCATATTATCAGCAATTTCATACAACAAAACAGCATATGTTTCAATTTAAGGAAACCTCTGGTCGAACCGCCTCGAATGGTTATGGAAACCTATGATGACAGTGCTTTAGCAGAGATTGGTTTCGTCGGCTCAAAAATAGCAACTAGGGGGACAAGAATTTCACGCTTCGGACCCTCAATTCTTGGCTATTTGGAACTAGGACGCTAAGCAATAGCAACAATAGTTTGCCGAACTACTGAAGGTAACTCAAGCGGCCATTTCCATGCGCCTACGTTCCATGTAAAAGGGTCGAAAGATCGGAAAATGGGTGCCGCGTGAGTAAAACAATAAAAAATGTCGTTCCTGCATCGGAATTTGACTGACAATACAAATGGGAATGCTGACAAAACTGTCACCATGCTCCTTAAAGGATTTGATCCTTCCTTTACTCCCGAAGAAGTGCTCGAAGAACTAAAAAGCTTCGAAAACGATACCTTGAAATTTACAGGTGTGAAACCATATTCTACATCAAATTCTAGAAATCGCAACCGTAAGTTGCCTTTCTTCATTGTGTCGCTAAGCCCTAATAGTAAAATTGATGGACTTAGATATATTAAATACATTAGTCACCCAACAATAAGTTGGGAGAGAATAAAGAAGTCCGACCGCGTATTGTAGTGTATGCGCTGTCAACACTTCGGCCATGTGACAACGAATTGCAATATGCATTTCACATGCGTCAAATGCCTAAACAAACATATCATTGGAGAATGTCCATTGGGCAAAGAACAGCTCCCGGATAGAAGTAAACTATCCTGTGTCCTCTGTAACTACTCAGGTCATCCTGCTAACTTTAGAGGTTGCCCTAAGTACCAACAACTAAAATCAAAGTTGGAAGCCAGAAAGAAGCAAGCTGAAGAAGAGAAAAGGATGAAAACTCGCTCTTACAACAACTTCGTGGCACCAAGTGCGTCATACGCCCAAATGGCAGGTGGAGTAAAAAATGTACTAATCTTAGAAGAATCACGCAATATCATTAAAACGCCTGCTCCAGAGGCACAAACTGATATAACAGCAATATTACTGTCCATACAAGGACAGCTTGCTGCGTTTGATAAAAAATTCGAAAAGATTGAAAAAAAAAAACTGACGGAACAAGTGTCTCGAACGGACATTATCTATTCGACCCTGTTTCCAGATGAACCCACACTCTAATCATTACGTTCACTGCGACTGAATTAACCCTAAAAATTATTGCTGTGAATGTTAATTCACTAATCCGCATGGAAAGAAGGGATAATCTCAGCAATCTGCTGGAAACTCAACACCCAGATCTGCTTTTGGCTAGCGAAACTAAGCTAAACCAAAGGCACAAATTGGGCTACCCAAATTATAAAGTAATTAGACGAGATCGTCAAAATTCTACTCAGGGGGCGGGGTCGCTGTCTTAATTAAAAATGATCTACAACACAAAGTCGTCTACAGTAGAGATGTATACAAGTTCCAGGTACTAGAAACCTGCGTTACAGATATTCCTTTGAAAAGTCAAAAGCATCTATATGTGATCTCTGCTTATGCTCCCGAAGCTCCACAGTGTATACAGTTTATCAATGAACTTGATGCCCTTTTTCGAAGTCTCAAATTAGACTCGGAAAATAATTATTTCTTTATGGCGGGAGATCTCAATTCCAAGCAAGGTCCTTGAGGTAACCTTATCACAAACACAGGAGGCAATGTGTTGTTCGACTGGTGGCAAACAAACGCTATCAAACATAAACTAGAATTGTACGCTACAAGTACTCCGTCATATTCAAGAGGAAATTCCTTCTTGGATTTACTGTTGCTGGACCAGCGAATACAATTATTAGATACGGATCTAACCACTCGAAATTGCCTTCGTACAATCAAGTACGATAGCGATCATTACGGACTTGGTGCTGTAATACACGTGTGGCGGCTCACTGGAGCGCCACCAATTAAACTCCCAATTACCCCATTTTTCAAACTCCCACATAGGGCACACAAAAAAGAAAGCATGTACTTACCTGTCCATTGTATGCGAAAACCTCGCCTAAAGCATCTTAAAGCATAAGTCTTGCCGATGTAAAATTCATCGGCACCCAACAGGGTTACATGAGGCCAATTCAGTTGCAACACGAAGCAACTGACACGACCACCATGGTGCACATAGCACCCATTGAAATTGCAGCACACAAGCAAGAGATACTCTCGCTTGGCTTCAATGCTGCAATCACATCGGTCGCTAAACCGAGCTACATGAAATTGAAACTCGCACCTGGCCGCAAAAAGGGATCGAGAACTCGTCAGTGTAAATACACACACGACGGTTTGACCTCTGTTGACGCCAACAACAACATGCACACGATCAGCAATCATGCTACTCGTAGTCACTGATCGTGTAACCGCATTCAACCCTTTTCAGGATGACTTGCCCCAGCTGCGAATGTGTTTATCTTTATTTGATTTCATGTTCATGGTTCGCATGCTGGGCGACACACGCGATGAGCAGCACAAGGGATCATCGTGTGTGTGTTAAGTTGCAACCCTTTACTTTCAGATCCAACTCAGAAGGAATTTATGACCAAATATGGTCATCGAAGCGATGATAGAATATGTGGTATTCTATCGCTTCGATGAACATATTTAATCGTGTTTTAGATTCCGTGGAGGCCAGTCGGGCCTCCACGTTAAATAATTCGTCGCCTTGAAAGCAAGTGCCAAGTGACAAGGAAAAGAAGAGTCGTTGCTTAACTGCGTTGGCGTACGGACATACTTAGACCTTGGAGTTATCAGTTTTAGAATGCGTGAAGCCTCGCGATACGCAGTTGTAATATAGTTACTTTAACTTTCGTAACAAGTTAAACATACGAAGTGTTAAGTTACTTTAACTTCCTTAACAAGTTAAATATACGCAGTTGTAATATAGTTACTTTAACTTTCATAACAAGTTAAACATACGAAGTGTATTAAGTTATTTTACCTTCCTTAACAAGTTAAATATACGCAGTTGTAATATAGTTACTTTAACTTTCGTAACAAGTTAAACATACGAAGTGTTAAGTTACTTTAACTTTCTTTAACAAGTTAAATATACGTAATTGTAATATAGTTACTTTAACTTGCATAACAAGTTAAACATACGAAGTGTATTAAGTTTCTTAATCTTTCTTAACAAATTGAATACGTTAAATTTTTATTTTGATGAACTACTAATAAATGAGGAGTAAATTGAGAACTTACGGAGTTTTTCTTGCCAGAGTTTGCTGATCAGAGACCGTCGAGTTGGGTAAGCGTAGTGAACCGTCCAAGTGGCAACGCACTACGTGAAGAGACGTTACCTCCACACACGTCCCAAACGAACATTCACTACTTGAGCAGTACCAACAGATACATTCTTTTAATTTCGGAAAAGCACACTGGTCGCGCTTTGATCGGATAATAAAAAAATAATTACGCTCCAATGGCATAGATCCACCAACTGACAGAAATCTTCATAATGACGAAATCGATCATTATCTTTCGACGATGAACAACATTGTTACTAATACAATGAATCGTTCTATCCCAAAAGTGTCTCACTCCGAGAGCCATACAAACCGATACAGAAACTCAACGATCGACGAGCTGTATAGGCAAAAGAGTATTCTGCTCTCTATGTTAAAACTGCTCTACAGACAGTTCAGCGATCCAAACAGCCAGGAAATAAAAACAATTAAGTCTCTAATAAAAAATCTTCAAAAACTGATTCGTGACAACTATAGATCAGTAATTAATGATGATTGGAACAAGAGAATTCAAGCCATTAAAGCTAGTGGAACGAATATGTTCCCTCAAATAAATAAAGTCTTCCGAAGGAAAGATTATAATGACATCCTATGTCTGCGAGTTGCGCGGACTCCTGAGAATTGACAAACTCTGCTGAACGCAGGACTTACCCCGGAACACATCAACTCTAACAAAGAGTTCATAATAGTCGAGGATCCGCAAAAAAAGGCGAACTCAAATGGTGCTTGTTTCGAAGCAGTATATAGATTGAACGAATCGGCTCATTCTAACCTTGACCTGGAAAATAGGGCTCTCCAAAAACATATTTCGCTAAGCAATTAACTTAACAATTGGCGTCTCTTCAATCGAAGTTTCACTATCTTTAGTGAAAATAATAGAGCGGATTTTCCACTTAGAAATCTAAACACTAGCATATTTGTACACAAGGATGAACTGACGGACATTCTTAGATCGATTAAGAACAAAAAATCTTCTGGAATAGATAGTATTCCAAACATTGTTATAAAGCATTTACCTCTGGAAGTAGTGAAGGTTTACACTATCTTGTTCAATAACGCTCTAAACAATGCATATTATCCAATCCAATGGAAATCTGCAGGAGTCCATCCCATCCCCAAAAAGGGCAAGGACAGGTGCAATCCAGCCAATCTTCGCTCGATAAGTTTGCTTCCGAACATCAGCAAGGTATTCGAGAAAATTATAAATAAAGCATTGACTAACTGGTGTGACGAAAATGGTATTATCCCGAACAACCAGTTTGGTTTTCGATCGCAACATGACACAGTTCATGCTGCAACAAAACTTGTTTCCGACATACAGTGGAACAAGGCGAAGAGACAATGCACAGGGGCCTGTTTGGTAGACTTTGAAAAGGCTTTCGACACCGTATGGCTAGAAGGGCTGGTATATAAGTTATCAAATCTAGGTATGCCCGAATATTTATTATACATTATCTACGATATGATAATGGGTATACAATTTGTAGTGAAATGTGGGGATATAATCTCTAACAAGACTTTCCACATCAAAAACGCTCTACAACAGGGAGCAGTGAATTCTCCCATTTTATTTAACATTTACACTAGTCATCTAGTGGGTTCTCTCAACCATGCAATTGCGTATGCCGACGACATTGTGGTGTATAGATCTGGAGAAAAGATTGATGTCATCAACAGACTTCTACAAGATGATTTCAACAAAATCAAACGTTTTTGCGACGACTGGAAATTAAAAATAAATTTCCAAAAAACGATCCTTTTCAGAACGCCGCTGTCCAGTGCTTCAAGGGATACAAAACGGAATTGGAAAACATTTTCTATTGCAGGAAGTAATAATCTTCCTCTACAAGTAAAAACTGTAGTCAGATATTTTGGAATCTGGCTTGATCAATATCTTTACTTTGATAAGCATACAGCAGCTGCTCTTACAGCAGCTAAAAACGCATATGCAATGACACGAAGACTCTTCCGTAGTAGTTTGCTGGACCCCAAGGTGAAAATAATTTCATACTTAGCATTCATCCGACCAATATTGGTGTATGGCTGCCCGATATGGTACAACATATCCCCATTTTACGTGGAGAAGTTTCGTGTGTTCGAGAGGCAATGTTTGCTTCCTGCCTCGGAATGTATGGAACCCCAGAGTCGCAGTGTAAGAAATACTATCCCAATAAAGTCCTGTATGACAAATCAGGACTAAACAGAATAGATAACTTCATTATCAAGATTATTCGTGGTCACACAACAAGGGCAATGTGCAGTGAAAATGATCTCATTTCGGGAGCATTCTATCCCAATGACTTGTATACGGAGAGTACTCTCCAGAATGGGTTCATTCCCCCAGAAGCGTTCCCTTTCTTGGATAAAAAAGGACTTATCCAAGACAAACAAGGAGTCCCTATTATTTACCACGCTTTCCGTGGTGCCAGGGATAAACGAATTCTCCACGATAACGATATCTCTAAGTTTCCAGAGCGCCTGCATTTTAACATGGTGATCGGTGAAAGAGATAAATCAATAAAAGAGCGATCCCATCCCCACTGGTGGGGATCAGTGATGAAGAAAGGACTACACGTCCCCAAACATAGTATGCCTCTCAGGCGCACCGCTTTCCTTCCCCCTATTTCCAATTCCCAATTATTTTAATCTTTTTATTTTCGTTGTTAAATTTAATTTTAATTTTATTTATTTTTTTTTTTTTATTTATTTGTATTCTTTGTTTGTGTTTGTCCGTTTTGTTTCATTTCTTTTTTTTTTATTTTTGCTTGTCAACCCGCTATATATGTAATTATTACAAAAAAAAACAAAAAAAAACAAACCCTATGATGTAGAAAAAAAAATAGAATACATTTAAAAAAGAAAACATATCAATTATTGTGATATGTTATGAAAACAGTTATTGTACGCCGAAAGGCATAAGAAAAATAATAATGTATAATTTAGAGTGCTTGCGAAGAGCCAGTAAGTTAATGTAAGAATGATATATGTAAAATAGTAGTTAACATTTAGTCTTAAGTAAAATATGTAATTAATTTGTTAAATAAATGTGGACATAAAACAAAAACAAAAAAAAAACCAATGGGAATGCTAAACGCGAGGAATTGCGGGTTGGTCCTGGCCAATCCATATCATAATCCACAAGACGAATTCCCTTCGGACGAAAGACGATATTGTGCGTTTGGTGAGATAAACCTGCTAAATACTGTGAGCTATTGAAACCTAGTGAAGCCGTCAATGACCACCAACAACTGATAAAATGCCACGTGCTCTCTTAAAAACAGACCACACTATCGGCAAAGACGAGACAAGTTTATTTCCTTCTACGACAACGTATGACCACCAATAAGTTATTGTTTCGCTTTTCACTAAACAAACATTTTTTTTTTTTTGACTAAAAAATAAAGGAATTAACTTCAGACTACATGGGTTGAAAAGTCCAGGATTTTTCAATAAGTGGCGCTACTAAAAAATGAACATGACTCTTTTCGAGAGGCTCATCTGTCACTAGTTTATGTAAGAAGTTTTGTGATAATTCGTCCATACGTTTACAAGCTACAGTCGTTTGAGTGACCCTACTTTCGCCTTTGTAAAAAAAATGGAAAAACAGGAATGTCGCATCTTGATCAAACATCGGCTTCCGATGGGGAAAACTTCTGAACAATCATTGCAATGGTTGCAGGATTGTTATACCACATCCGTTCCTTTGAAAACAACAGTCTATCGGTGGTTTAGTGAACACGCACCTCGCTGTAAAGTTTCATTTATTACAATCCACTTTAAAAAAAACACTCTTTCAGTTTAGTTGTCTGTCGTTAATTACATCATATTTGTTTCCACAACCATATCTCATAAAATACTGTTTAATTTGTTTCACGGTATTTATTTCCGGAACTATGTCTTACTAATTACTGTTTATTTTATTACACGGTACTGGATTTGGGAACTATATTTTATGAATACTTTTTAGTATACTACACTGTAATTATTTTCAGCATTATATTGTCTTAAGATTGTGTAATCTATTTCCGGAACTATGTTTACTAATAACTTTTTATTTTATTACACGGTATTTTTGTTTAGAACTATATTTCATAAATACTTTTTAACTCACTACCCGGTTGACCAACGCACAATCTTCGAAAACAAACCCGCGAGCGCCTTGGGCAAACGACTAGAGCCAACCACACAACGTCCCGGTTAAATGTCTCGAATCAACCTTCAAAAACCAACTCCGTGTCTGACCGTCTCGGCCAACATCTTGAAAACCAGCCATCTCTAGTGGTTTTCTCATTTTTTTCTTTGGATGGAAATCTTTTGTTTCCTCCGGCAGAAAAAACGATCTTTCCTTTTTCCCTCCTGATCCATTTTTCGGTAAATCAAACACAAAAGAAAAATCAATAGTGCATCGTGTTAATGCATATATCTGATTCCCCTTTTTTTGTGTTGTTAGCTGCTTGGGTGAACGTGTAGTCCGTTTTATTGCGCCTGTTGTTTTCGTTAATCCCATGGGCCAGAATCTCTTCCATGGGAAATCGGTACAAAGGAAAAGATCAATAGCGCCTAGGTGAACGTGCACTTCGTTTTATGGTGCCTGTTTATTTCTTTTCGGCGAAAGGGCAAGGATGTTCCTTGTGGGAAATGGTTTGGGTAAACAAACCTTTGAAGGATCTTAAAATTGCAGACGTGGAATTTATGATTCTCAACAACTTTACTTGAAAGTTGGTCATCTGGTCCACAGATTTGGATCCAGGGGATTCTGCGTGTTGAACATATGGTTCGCTCTTTAACGTCTTGGATTCAACTTAAATTCAATATGGGCAAATTGAACGTGCAGTTCAATTTGTTTGATATTGAGTTAATATCGCGATATTTACTGTATGCGCGATTAATGATGGAGCTTGGCTCCAAAGAGGTAGGTTTTGTGGGATAGGTGGTTGTGACCGTAACATCGCTCTAGAAGGCCAAAAGAGACTACGAATGCGGAAATCGTACAGCAAGCGAATTGAAGCGTTTTGAGCGATCGTGAAGTGAAGTTGCGCGAGTTAGCTGAGGCCGTGGGCATATCAGAAGAACGGACTGGATATATTTTCCATGATCCTCTGGAGATGAAAAAGTTATCGGCGCAATAGATCCCGCGTTTGCTCACCGTCGACCAAAAACAGCAGCGAACAGCAGCGCGTTGATGATGCAACGTCGGATTTGGCGTTGCTGCAGCGTAATTAAGCGGACTTTTTTCAACGTTTTGTGCGTAAGATGAAACGTGGGACAATTATCATATGCCTAAATCCAATAGTATTGTAAAATTTAATGTACAAACCATATAAGATATAAAACTAGTACTACTACTGCTACATAGACAGTCTGCAGAGTAGCTGGAAATCACGAAAGCCGACCAAAGCAGCCAAGAGACTGAACGACGATATAAAGAAAAAACGTCGCCAAATGGCTAAGAAAAAAGTTCCGTACTATCACAATAACGTGCTCACGTCCTTGAAAGCGATGGCCAAATTGGACCAATTACGATTTGAATTGGTTACTTACCCACCGTATTCTCCAGACTTGGGTGTCAGCTACTATTATCTGTTCTCAAACCTCAAGCGGTGGTTCCGGAAAAACACATTCATATCGAATGAGGAACCGAGTCATATTTCAAAGGCTTGGACGTTTCTTACTACAGAAAGGGCATCGAAATGTTGGAAAATCGCTATACCAAGTGTTTCGCCCTCGAAGGCAACTATGTTGAGGAATAAATATAGCTTGGCCCACTGATTTTCATTGAAAATTCCGGGATCTTATACCCTATGTAGTATAACTGGTACTATTATTTGCTTTCAAAATATTTTCCAACGACATTAATCAAAGAAAATACGCAACGGCTTTAAACATTAACTTTAGACGTACGGATAAACTGAAGGTTGTTCTTCAGCCGACCCACAACACTTTGCCTGACCATGCGTTTCCACGATATTGAAATCGATATGCATTCAAGATCACTCGTCTCGCTTTTCCTTTGTGCGTACTTTTCGTGTAAAGGAAAAAAATTACGTAGTGTAGTTACAGTGCTGGATCATCATTCATATATTCTAACCATACCTCAAGAGAAAATGCTTTCCTTAAAATTTAGACAATAAACCAATCGACATGGATTGGCAACACATGAATGCAAAATAATTTAAACATGAATTGAAATTGCCAATGGAAATACATGTGAATTTAAAATTTGTAAACCGCATCTGGTATCTGCGATAGCGGAAAGCAACCTATTGGGAATGTCTTTCCAAGTAAGGTTTTTTTTTTTTTTTTTTTTTTTTTTTTTTTTTTTTTTTTTAAATATATACACACAAACGCGCGCACAAAAGGTATTTTGAAGTACCCTTAAATGTCAGAGCACAGTGCGAGCGGATAGAGAGGTAGTGGATGAGGAAAGGAGGTATCGATGTATATTGGACTTGAATATCTGGACATCACAACGACCAGGAAACACATGATCAGGCAGAACTTGCCGAATTCGTGTGGTTCGGCTAAAGAATGACTCTCTATGTTTATATGTGCGCCTGAAGTCCACTTTCAATGTGAACTGATGCGCGTTCTCAGATTGACGGGTATCGCTGGAAAATGTCTGAAGGGGCGGAACACATTCAGCAAGTCCCATTGAACAACGACCGTGGCAATACCTATAGAAAAGAGATAGGCATGATACGTTGTGCCTGTGTTCTAACGACGGAATTGATCGACTTACGTCCCCAATAAGTTTCAATGCTCGTTTTTGCATCCTGTCGAGCACGTGTAGTGCAGTTTAGGATGCGCCTGACCAAATATGGAAGTTGAACTCCATTTTTGGACGAATATCATCATCACTACAACCGGGATCCGGTCTTGGCCTTATTTAACAAATCTCTCCACCGGTCCCGATTTCGAACGGATGTCATCCAGTTCGGTACTCTCAGGCTCTGGGCGTCCTGGTCTACATCATCCCTCCATCGCAGACAAGGTCTGCCGCGCTGTCTCCCTCCGTACATGAGTACTGGTAAGACCATCTCTTCGATGTTCTGGATAAATTTCGGGATTTAAAGAGCCTTGATAGACCATAGTTGACTTTGTTGGATTTGATCAGCCGTTCGCGTATTTCTTCTTCCATATTGTTATCGGCTGATACTATTGACCCAAGGTAGTTAAAGGATTGCACTACCTCAAATTCGTGCTCCACTACCCTGATAGTTTGACCAACGTTCAACGTTCTCTTCGCAGAAGTTGCCACCATGTACTTAGTTTTTCCCTCATTAATGTGCAGTCCCAGTTTTTGTGCCGCCTGCTCGATCTGGGTGAAGGATTCTTGTACAGCCGATTCGGTTCTACCGTTGATGTCGATGTCATCTACGTAGGCAAGTATCTGGCTGGACTTGGTAATAATAGTCCCTCTAGTTGTAACGACAGAGTCACGGATTGCTTTCTCCAACGCCAGGTTGAGGGGAGGCAGGCCAGACCGTCCCCTTATCGGAGTCCATTAAAGATGTTTATTGGTTTGGACAGCAATCCCGCTATTTTTACCTAACTAGTTACGTTGGTCATAGTCAACCTACAAAGTCGTATCAATTTGTTTGGAATGCCGAACTCTCTCATGGCATTATATAGTTTTACCCTGGCTATGTTGTCGTAGGTGGCCTTAAAGTCTATAAATAGATGATATAATGGAATCTTAAATTCCAGACATTTTTCAATCGCCTGCCTAATGGTGAATATATGATCAATCGCTGATTTGACTGGGATGAGGCCACACTGATATTGACCGATGATGACTTTAGCGTATGGGGCTATCCGATCTTGTAGGATAGTGGAGAGTATCTTATAGGCGGTACTCAGCAATGCTATACCCCTATAGTTGCTGCACAGTGGGATATCTCCCTTCTTATGTATGGGGCAAATTATACCACGACGCCAATCTTCCGGCATCTCCTCACGCTCCCATTCGTGCACCACGATCTCATGAATTGCGTGATGTAACGCTGTCCCTCCTTGTTTGATCACCTCATCTGGTATGCCATCAGCTCCGGGGGCTTTATTTGATTTGAGCTGTCTTATGGCTTTTAATGTTGCCTCAATGCTTGGTGGCGGCAGCATTTGGTCTTGATCTTGCATTGGTGGAGCCTCCAATTCTTCTGTGAGCTGACCATTTAGCAATTCGCTGAAGTGCACTTCCCATCGCTCTAGAATGCCTTCGGGATCGATGATCAGATTACCCTCTTTATCCTTGCAGTAAGTGCAGCGTGGTGTGTACTGCGTCATAATACCGATTATTTGGTAGAACATCCGCGCCTGGTGCGGACCTCGCTCTCTACTCTTCTCTATTTCACAGACAAGGTTTTTTTCTTTTGTCTGTGAAGCCTTTGGACGAATATACGCCTTGTAAATGGTCAGATTGGATGGAGTGAAGTATCTTTTGCATCTCTTAAGGAACCCCATACATTTGGCTGCACTTTTCGCAGCTTCAAATATGTGGTCATTCCAGTTAACAGCCGAACTAATTCGAGTGCCGAGGATTGATAGTTCCTTGGTTTCGTCGATACAAGTGCCGTTCGTAGACAGTATATTTCCTTTGGGGCTCGCCTTTGACGACAAGAGGCAGCACTGGGTTTTTAGGGCATTGAACTCTACTCGGTTAGTTAATCCGCACTGATATATCTGGTTGAGGTCTGAATTCAATGTATCAAGCATAAGTTGCGGGTTGGTAATAATGTTCGAAAAGTTTGGACTCAACGTGCTATCATCAGCAAACGAGTGAATTGGGTTGTGAGTAATCGACAAGAGATCATTTATAAAGATTATAAAGAGAGTGGGTGAGAGTACCGAACGCTGGGGAACACCTGCATTAATTTGATGAGAGACAGATTTGACACCATCAAGAACCACTTGGATTGAACGGCCAGAAAGATAGTCTCTTATCCAATGGATCAGGGAATTGTCCACTCCATACGAATGTAATTTTGACAAAAGGGCTGGATGCCAAACTCTGTCGAAGGCTTTTGAAATATCCAACGCGAGTACTTTGCTTTCACCGAGGTAGTGGATGGAATGGATCCACTTTTCGGTAAGGTACAACATCAAATTTTTGTGGATCGTCCTGGCCTTCGCCGGGTTGAAAGCAGAGCTTTGCCCTGTTTGCTCTATACGGATGGGGGACATGGGCTCTCACAAAACGGGAAGAAAACAAATTCCGCGTATTTGAGAAAAATGTTTAAAGAGTATCATCATCATCATCATCATTGGCACTACAACCGGGATCCGGTCTTGGCCTTATTTAGCAAGTCTCTCCACCGGTATCCGGTCCTTATCCGAGACTTGTTAAATTGCCCATAATAATTTGTTTTTCCGGGCAAGGTTATTAGTCTTGCGCCACTTTAAAGAGTATATCTGGTGGTAAATACATGAAAAGGCAGCGCAATGGAGGAAACTCCATAATCACGAATTGGAAGGGCTTTACCGCAAACCTACAATAGTGAGAGTAATCAGGTCGCGAAGATTAAGATGGGCCGGATATGTGGCGCGAATGGGCAATGATAGGACCGTGCGTAGAATTCTTGACGGTAGACCAGTGGGAAAGAGACTGGTAGGACGGCTGCGACGGAGATGGGAGGATAATGTAAGGTTTGACCTTGAGGAGATCGGCTCAGATGGTCAGGACAGGAAGCGATGGCGCAGCCGAGTCAGTGAGGTCAAGAACATCCATGTTCCTATAGACCAATAAATAGTAAATAGTAATAGTAATGGAATGACATCCGTGCCAGTGGGTGTGTTAATTTTAACTTTTTGAGTGCTCGGGCAACAATACGCGTCCGAAAATGAATCTAACTTATGGTGTGCTACTTTTACTCGAGTTAAGACGGAACTGATTTGGTTGCGAAATGTGCATCAAGGAGATACACTTTCTCTATTGTGTTGATGACATTCAGCTATAAGTGAAGGAATGAATGTGGAAATAGAGTTTTTGATGTTATTCACAAAAGATCAGAAACAAACTGTGGCAGAGTATAAATTATTTTGTATCTCACTTCCTGGTTGTGCAAACACTTTGCGCGTTGAACGGGGGCATAACAGTCATTTGTAGTCTTCTTGGGTCCTTCCTTTCTCTGGTTTTCTTCTGCATTATTTAATTTATACAGCCGGAAGTGTAGCCTCCCTACATCCGGAGTCGAAGTACATATTCGTTTTGTGTTTGATACTCTTTATTCTCCTTATTCCGCTATAGTGTTGAACTTCCCTATAAGAATCCTAATTTTTTTTTGTGATAACTCTTTCGGTAGAGATTAAATTTACTTGACACAATACGGGGTTTGAAGTGCCCAAGAACGAAAAAATTGTTTTATCACGGTGAAATGTGAGGAACAGATTCAGTGTATTGGTGGAATAACCGAATGAGTTTGGTACCCGTGGTAACACATTACAAATTGAGTTAAACTGTTTGTTTCGACAATGAGCTGGGTATAATACATATTCAGCACAAAAACAGCTGTCATTGACTAATCATCCAAACGCAAAAATATTAACATTTATCGTTTGAAGGCCGGTACTTTCGAGAATTCATAAGGATTTGTTATTAGTGGCGCAATCTCTATGTCAGGCCCGAAACTTATTGAGTGATATGTTACTGACTTTCAACAGTTGTATTTCCAGAGTGACAAAGCCTTAAAAAATTATGCCAATTTAAATCACGCATTATGATTTCATTATGTGGGGTCACAATCCGATTGTTAGAGTCGCATAGAGCATCGCATTCATAAAAGGATGCGTTTCTCTCCAAATTCGGGTTTCTCTATAGGAAGCAACAATGAATGGTATGTTAACGAGCTTTAAGTTTTAGCCGCGAGAAGTTAAATTCTGGGTTAGAGCAGAGTGAATATATGTGGCTCACTATGTGAGAATGTTACCATCAAAAACAACGGTCTGGGAAAAGTCTATAATTGCACAAAATGTATTACAAATACAATTGGCGCAACTCATTGAATTCGACGAACTTATTGTTCAACAAAAACTAAAACAACAAAGCTCACAGCAACAGCAAGCAACACAACAGCCACCAGCCCAACAGCAGCAGATCAACAAAATAATAAATAGGCCACCAATCAACACCATCGACATCTATTGTAAGGAATTGGTAAGTTTTTGTAAGCTATCTGTAGGTAACAATTTTTTAATTAAAAGACTGGCAGGTAACAGGCATGCCATTCAAACCTATACAGTGGCAGACCACGATAAAATGAAACAGGTTTTAAAAAGGGCCACAGCGGAATTTTACTCCTTCACGCCGAAACAAACAAAGAACGTAACAGTCCTATTAAAGGGAGTCGACCCTAAAACGAAACCGGAGGTTCTGCTTGAAATGTTTCAAAAGGTGAAGCATGAATATCTCGAATTTATCGTGGTATAATCATTCACCACACCCAAGTCAAAAAGAGAAAACCGACAGCTACCCTTCTTTTTAGTCCAAATAACACCGAGCAGCAGAATTCCTATTCTACGGAAAATAACAGACCTGGATCACCAAATGATCACATGGGATAAATAAAGAGAAATTAAACCAGTGGCATAAACTTGGGCTCGAAAACTATGATATTATATGAAGAGACAGAGAAAATGACTGCAATATATAGTGGAGAAGTGCGCAGGTTCCCGGTGCTGGAGACCTACATCATATGCATACCCCTTCAGCAAGGAAGGGGGTTATATGGGATTGCGGTTTACGCACCTTAGGAGCATCAACATAACCTTGTGGCGGTTCCGCCAAACCCCACTGTACACTTACCCGAAGAACCCCCATAACTACAACCCAGCCATCACAATTGTCTGCTAATGCAATCGTATTAAGCGCCTGTAAATGCTTCACGCATCAAGCTTATCCAACTTAATTAATTAAAAGCTTCTGGAAAAGAATTCTTACCTCCATTCATTCATTCGAATCCAAAAATTCCCCATAACAATTCTATCCAAAATTATCACAAATCCCAATCATACATACGCATTACCTAGGAATTCCTGTAAAGAATTTCTCCCATAAGGGCATTCATGCAGGCATCAATGCATCTCTGCATTAGCGACCAAGAACCGAATTCTCGTTTAGTGTAAACACTCACACTAGAGTTTGTGGGGAGGAAGTATTGCGACATTGGCACTGGTTAACTTCCTCCTCCATCATATATATATTCCTCGAATACAACAGTCAATCACGAATGATCGCCGAGGGAAGCAGCATACATCAATCACAGGTGAGAATGAAACACTGGGAGTCACGTTATAAGGTTCCTTTTATTTTCAAAACACAAAACAATTAAAATACTTCACACGTTCTAATCCACAAATTTGATGTATAAAATTGGTCTTTCACATTTCCGTATTATTGAATCTTTTGTTACCTCTTCAATTTGCCGGACTCGGTGTCGCATATCCTTGGGCACATTCACTTTTTACTATATTTCAATTTCGACCGTGAAAAAAACTGACACTTCGAAATCAACAAAATACAACACTTGTCTTGCCTTTCTCAAGTTATGGATCACGAAAAGGAGGACAATCTGGTTCGGGACATAGAATAAAGGACTCTGGAACTGATGCGCCCCCGTGGCGCCACGGGGAGCAGAAGAAAAGAAAACCGACCAGCGTGTCTGGGTGTTAAAATACGACTCCAAAGGTAAATTATTATATACATATAACGCATCTCCGCGGTTTGCGGAGTGCGGGAGATAAACCTACCGTCACGAGCGGTGGTTGGGATGAGACTCCGCGATCGTCATCTCATGCAGAGATGATTTCGCTAAGAAAAAAAGAAAGAGAGAGAAAAACTTTTCTCTTAAGGGTGTGACCACTAAGAAAATGCGATATTTTTGATGCAGTGGTATATGTGCGCGATCGAGCAGATTCAATGTTGTTGCACGTGTTCGAAAGCAGGCAGGCGGCAAGGACAATAGGGAAAATGACCAAATGCGCCGTTGGTAATGCGGGTCATTGTCTACACGATGCCTCGTCGCTATTTTCGACGTTGGGAGAAAAAGGTGCTAAAAGCAAATTAGATGTTTATGGCATCTCTGGCTGCAGTAGAAACCGGGTTCATATTTGCATTAGGAAATGCTGGAGAATTTGGTTTCGGCGTCTATTGCGCTAATTATATGCAGCTGCTTGGGTTATTTATTGATAAGACAAACAAAAAAGTTTTCCAGGCAATATGTATGAAAAGGTACATGACGCGGCTGGGAAAATAGAGGGCGCAGTATTTATGGTCCCTGTCATGAAGGTTACAAATGTATGTAAATCTAATTATTTGTTTACCGGAATTCCTCTAAGGAAATTTGACTGGCGACGTAGATGCCGAAATTGATTAGAAATTCCTGGTAAGTTAATAAAAAGATCTTAAGGAGCAATGGTATGCGAAGAGAATGCATGAAGGTAAGTTTTCTTTACAGGGGCTTAAAGATCATAGATTTGATTTCTTAAATGCGTGCAGCATTTTTAGGTACTAATACTGTTGCTTTAGCAAACTAAAGGGAGTTGGGTAGTAGTTATGGGGGTTTTTTCAGGTAAGTAGACCGCAGGGTTTGGTGGAACCGCTACAAGTTCGACACTGGAGTCGCCTTAGATGCCATATACAATTGGCATAGATGTTATACAAACCGTCTTTGTGTAACCATCTGAATTGCTTCGCAATAACTTCGATGCTGCTGCAAGCACATTACCCAGAAATGCTCCTTTGTTTGAATCTCCAAACAATCATCGACTTCGCGTATGGCCGCCGGATTGAATTCAAAGCATGAACAATGCAAATATAGAATCCATTTCTTACAACGAATTACCCCGCATATACAAATGCAAGCAAGGGATTCGTTTCGGCCACCGACCCAAGATACGATATACAATTTTCATTGTATAAAGTGTCGCAACCCATTAGCACCTTTCCCAATGTCTATTCGACTATTTACATAAGGGCATCACTCATCTAAGACTCTTATGATGCCCTCGTCCCATTTTTCTTTTAACACCATTTCTTCGATGCATCGTCGTCTATTTATTTAGCCGCGATGCACATGCTAGACACCGATCTATACGTTCCCTTTGTCTTTTAATTTTCCTGGATCCGTTCCTCATGACCTCGAGGCATGAGCAAACAAAGACCCAATTAGCATCCAATGAGATTCGGCTTGTTTATTTAGCCGAACTCACATCGCATGGATGCACATTTTGCCTTTTCTTTGTTTTAGATTCGTTCTCATGGTTTCGTCCCATGAATGAACCAATGTGATCTTCACTCACACATACACACACATACAGGTGTACCTTAATTTGAGAGAGCCGGTTTCACTGGCCGAATTTCTATTGATAACGTTTTAATATCGCGGAGTATTATTCCAACCACTAACCGGAGCGGTCGTCGTCCACCCCCTTTAGCGTGTGCATCGGAATGCACACGCCCCTGAGTCGTGTTCATACTTTTTACGCTGTCGAGTCGAGAGTCGCGTGCCACAAAAATGTATTCGGTTAGTGTAGTGTGCCATACAGAACAATTAAATAATAATTGCCTCCTCCGTTTGCTTCTTGCAAATTTGTTAAAGATAAAGAACAATAAAGAAAGAATTGTTCGAACATTAAATCCGTGTGTTTTATTCAAAGTGCTGGACGTGGTGAACAGTTTCTCTTCCTTTTAGTGAAGTGACAATTCGGTTTGGCGGAACCTTTTCGAACAGGGGAGTGTTAGTGGGATGAGGTAGAACTCGCACCCATGCCGGTGCCACGACCACGTACCCCATAACTTCTTTATAGCGGAGCTCGAGACTCTGTTTCGATGCCTCCAACTACACTACACTGCACAAAACTATTTGATCATAGGTGGAGATATGAAGGCCAAACATAAAGACTGTGACTGTTTGGCCGTATTCCAAGCGACCTGGAGGGTCTGTCGCCAATGTTCTTTGAGTCGATTGCGCTTTATACAAATGCAATGCAAATCATCCTTCAAAATACGCCGCAGGGTGGATCCACCGGCAACACTCTCTAACCGCTTCAACCAGTTCATTGGGACGGTTTAAATATCTCCCTCATCCTTTTCAGGACATGGAGACACGCTCCCTGAGAGAAGGACTATAGCGTTTGAAATAATAGTGAAGAAAATCGTGTGATTCGAACTGACGCTATGACAGCTCGAATCACGAAAAAAATTTTACCTTAAGCGTTACACACCAGGCTACTGACCGAGTTTAGAATTTTATTTCCAAACTCGGGTATATTCCACTGGTGTGAATAATTTTTATTTTATCGCTTGGTATACGGTTCTGATGTATTTTTCTTATTCGATATTTTTCGTTCGGTGTTCTTCACTATTTTTGCTTGCTTGTGAATTGTGTGTATCTGTTAGAATCGCTACACACTCCCGCCGCAGTAACTTCGTTACGATCAGATTCGTATGCGGACGACGGACGAACGAGAGAGAAACGTCGGAGGCTGGGCTCTATGCGGAAGTCGTGACCGTGTGTGAAGTTCTGCTTTACTATGGGAAGTGAATGCTGCGTGTACAAGATCACGTCGGGGTCACCAATTATAGCGTTTGAAATAATAGTGAAGAAAATCGTGTGATTCGAACTGACGCTATGACAGCTCGAATCACGAAAAAAAATTTTACCTTAAGCGTTACACACCAGGCTACTGACCGAGTTTAGAATTTTATTTCCAAACTCGGGTATATTCCACTGGTGTGAATAATTTTTATTTTATCGCTTGGTATACGGTTCTGATGTATTTTTCTTATTCGATATTTTTCGTTCGGTGTTCTTCACTATTTTTGCTTGCTTGTGAATTGTGTGTATCTGTTAGAATCGCTACAGGACCACAACATAAAAAGTGATGGCAGCGGTGGGATACCAACATCCCCTACCAATAAAATACCAAATGAATTGAGCAGTGGATCGGACTGATTCATTCATCCGCTACAAAGAAGACTGACGGTGGCGGATAGGACTTGAGGTGTTGGAAATACAGCACAGGGCATAATATGGCATAAACAAAAGCAGTGACATCTAGACGGCGAGCATGAATGGGATAACCATTCCATATGCGAAGGAAATAAGACTAAAAACATCCCTTAAACAACACAGTTGGTAGATAGACGGTGACGTTCATCATCAGCAGTTGCACAATGATTTCAGCAACAACCTTTTACAATAAAATAAGGAACGACAGTGTTAATGACTGAATGCTAAGATTTAGTAGGAGCTAAACAAAACCAGGGTACTCAAATCATCGAGGTGCGTCAACAGGGACAACAGCGACACACTCAACAGTATCAGCAACAACAACACAATATTTTCACCAGCATCATCATCAATAATGAGTTCCGGAATAAGCCAAGATCAGCAATCACAGCGATGACTTCAGCAGACCAACAACAACTAGGCTAATCTTCAACAAAGCAAGAGTCAAATACTTATCAACGAAGCCTGCAACGGTAGCGGCCAACACAACAAAGGAAGATCACAGGTATTTATCATCATCATCATCGGCACTACAACCGAGAACCGGTCTTGGCCTTATTTAGCAAGTCCTGAGGCTTGTTACATTTTCCATAATAATTGGTTTTTTCCGGGCAAGGTCATTAGTCTTGCGCCAGAGACTCCCCGACGGGGAATCAAACCCCGGTCTCCCGCGTGACAGGCGGGTATACTAACCAATATACTATCGAGGAGCCCACACAGGTATTTATACCCATTTTTATTTGTTATTAACAAATTTGCAAGGACACAAATAGAACCCCCAACATAAATTTGAAATTCTCTTAAAAGGGACAAAGAGAATCCTACAATATAAATTTAAAATTTTTATCACAAAGATAACTAGAAACCTCAAAACTATTTAAATTCTTCCAAAATTTATTTTTTAATATAACCAAAGGGGAAAATTCTAAACACATACCTTAAGGGGATACAAACACCCCATAAAAAAAATTAATATCTATATATATACAATACAATATATATACATATACATATATACATATATTTTAAGAATTTCTATAACATGCTTTTTAATAATAACTCGGGGATAATTTTCCATATTCTCGGGCAGAGACTGCATAATTTCCACGCGCTCAGCCTTATCTTTTGCTGGTCTCTTTCCTTTTATCTTTTTAGATCGAAATTCCTTAGGAACTCTTTCCCCTATCCATCTATCAGGATCTTTCCACTTGCAGACTCGTTTCACTTGGGCTCGATAAAAGTCTCCTATCTTTTTACCATTGGCATCTTTCACAGGATCTCTTCTGCTTATCTGTCTATCAGGATTTTTCGACATTAGGATTGTTTTACTTCGGGTCAATAAAGATCTCCTACCCTTGCTATTTTCGATGTTTCCTCTATGTTATATGTGGCGATGTGTTTGGGTTTGAAGGGATCTCATATCTTTTCTCTTTAGAATCGGTTCACTTGAGTTAGAAAAATTCTCTTCCTACTATTCGCCCTTGGTCCAGTTGAATTTACTCAAGGAATATTTCACCCAAAATAATACCCGAATCGAATATTTAATGCGCGCGAAAATTAATATCCAATTATAATAACGCGAAACTTATAACAATGAAAGTCACAATCAGGTTGAAGGATATCTTAGACTTCGTACCGGTGTTTCACGGTAACCCGGACGAACTAGATGATTTTATTTCTTGCGGGGATATTATTTTTTCACAGGCACAGGACGACAGTCAGCATGCTTTTTATCTAAGCGTGGTGAAAACCAAACTGCAAGGGCCAGCACAAGACCACATCCGACACAAGGTCATTTCAACCTGGAATGATCTTGCTTCGGAATTAAAGGGAGAATTTTAAATTCTCACCTCTAGGTCAGCGGCACAAAACAGTCTGGTGACAGCCAAGCAAGATAGCAAGGAAGATGTGAAGGAGTTTGGAAACAGACTCACACACCTCTTGCATCTGCTGGACAAAGCGACGTTTGAAAGCATTTTGATTTAAAATTTCTTGTTAAAGCACGAGGTACCCCAAGTCTTAGAGCAGCAATCAAATACGCTCTTGAGCAGGCCCCACGACTAGGCGATGGAAACCCTCTTAATTTATCGAATAATTCCAAATATAGCCAGCCATAAATTTGCCAATCGACAATAAGACCAACAAATGAAGATAGAGGTTCAACGCATTCAACGCACTTATTGCAAAAGAGTTAATCATTCCCAAGCAGAATGTAGGAGACGGTCCCATTTCAAAAGTCAAAACGACTCTCCATCGAATAAAAACGTTTTTAGAACTCAGCCCACTTCTGCCGCAAACGTTTGGAGAAGTGGAGTAATAAACAAAACGAGTAGGGTACAGCAATCACGAATTTGTATAGGAACATTAAACAGCCAAAGATCTAAACAATCGTTATTAGAAGCTAAGAATATAAACAGGAAGGTAGAAAATGCCTAACCTTACAAGGTGTCGTCTACGGATGAAATTGGCATTGGAGTTAATTGGGGCATAAATCAGAGGTAGCACGATCTAGAGGCCCCCCAAATAGAGGGAGTAGCGACCAAAGATCTTATCCAACAGGTAACATCTGATTCCGTTTGTCTACGGGCCGGATCTGATGATTCGACAAACACCCCTGAACATACTATCCTAACACATCCTTCTCCTTTCATATTTTTGAATCTGACTTCTAGTTCCAGAATGTTCCAGATCATAGAGCACAAACTGAGAACCCCGGCAAAGTGTAAGCCTGAGGAGCAAGAACTCCCAGCAAACTGTAAGCCCGAGGAACAAAAAATGTCAGCTAAGTGTAAGCTTGCGGAACAAAGAGTCCCAGCAGAATGTAAGCTTGAAAAACCACAAGAACTCCCAGCATCCAATAAGGCTGAGGAACAAAGATCCCCAGTTAAGAGTAACACTGAGGAACAAGAAGTCACAGCAGAATGTAAGCCTGTAAAGAACAGCCGTATCAAATCACCCCTTTTAAATTGCTTGTTTGTCCGCACCGTCTCCCTCGTTTCTCTAATTTTTCAAACTTTAAAATGGGTTCTACAAATAAAACATAAAAATAAACAATTAATCAAAATCCCGCTTACAAATAAAACAAACGTTGATCTTCCAAAATCGATTATGAATTCTACATCCTTTAAAATGCCTTTCATAGATGGTTTTACTGCCCAAACTTTGAACAATTTTACACAACCCAACCCGACGAGAGTTTGGAAAGTCTTCCACAAATTTAAAGAAAAACTTAAAGTGAAACAAATAGATTATTCCTTTCAAATATATGTATACGTGTATGAACATAAAAATAAAACACCAATTCTCACATTATTAATAAAAAGGAAAAAAAACTGTATGTAAATTAAATATATCTACAGAAAATATATAATTAATAATTGTTGCGGATTGGCAATTAAATGTGCTGGAATGTACTGGAGAAATCTAGTACATTTGCTGTGTATATACCAGTTACGCAGCAGCTGGCACCAGCTGACCGATTATCACCACGATGAGGTCATAGCGTCCCCTTTTGAATTGGCAGTTATGCCCAATGAGTCAGTCTGCAGCTAACCTTCACTGCGCTCACATTATCGGAGCAGTCATCGCCAGGTATCAATTCATCATAATAAAACAAGGTGTATCCAACTTAAATAATAAAGTAAATAAAGGTTAATCTCTTGAAGTAAAGATCTCGGACTTTGTTTTCTGTGGTTCCTGGACGAAAGATCTCGGACTTTGGTTTGTGTGGTTCCTTCCTGCACTCTCATTGGATTCCCCTTCTGAAGAGAACAGTGGACAACTCCAAACACGATTACAACATTTTCTGGTCCTTCGAGCCGGATCAGATCATCATCAAATAGGATCTCGACGGACGACATTCCTCGTCCGGCATCACTTCAATCAACAATAATATTGAATTCCCCTCTTAACAAATTATTGTAAAAAAACCCAAATAAATAAATCAAAACAGCTGAGCCGATAGGAGATGTAAACTGGTTCATGGAGTATGAACCAGAAAAGTTCAGAATTATGTATGCCGCCGGACAGATTTCCTTTCAGGTATGAAAAATGCTGCTGGGAGCTTACACTGCCCAAAATTACAGGTAGGTATGGTGTCTTGTGGGTGAGGGAAGAGACAGGTTAAGTTGAGGAAGTGGGTGGTTCTTGGAGAAGACTTTAAAGAAGCCCCACCAATTTATGTATCTAAAAGAAAATTGTCTATAATAAACAAAGAAAATTTGTAAATAATACAACAGTATTAACAATTCTGGAGATAAAAAGGAAAATATAACAGAAATAAATCTTTAAATAGCTTATATTATGGAGAGAATGTCCCCAAATTCATATTATTAACACATAAATTATGAAACAAATATTAACTTCAATAAACCGAATTTTGTAAATATTATATAGCTAACGCTTATATATAAAAGCTTGACATAAAATAAACAAATAAACTGTCTTGAATTACTCAAATTGAAAGCTGTAAATGACAGTTTGAATAACTTTAAGGGGACATTCCAGTTTACACACGAGCAAAACGGATGGCTAACTTTGAACACCTGGAGGAGGGGGGGCAGGGGGAGGGGGGGGGGGGGTGTCCGGTTGCGGAGTGACTCGACAAAATTTACAAACGTAGTCGAAAGATGAATAAAATGTTTAAAAAAAATTGTTGTTATATCTTAAATACTTTCTCTTTAAAAAAAATAATGAAAATAACCTATTTTTTGACCCGACAAACCGGAATGTCCCCTTAAGTAAGCAAAAATTAATAATAAACAGAACAAAATCTATGAAATAAACAACATAATGCTGCAGTTACGAAGCGACGAGACGAGTAACAGGTAAACTCCGTTCCGTCCCGCGATGGTAAATCTAAAAGAAGGTTCCGCGGGAATCAACGGAAATATGCGCTGGCGGGTGGTGGTTTTAGTCAGTAAAAATCCGACATGCCCCTGGATCGATCCAGAGGAATCTTTTGAAGATTTCCACCTTCCTACCGAAACCAAACAAAATTCTCTTTTCCTTATTCACAACCTCTTTTTAGGCTTACGACAAATTAGTGTAAGACACAACCAACAACAGTATTAACTACACAGATTCCTACATATTCAGAACAAGACCCAGTGAATTTGCGGAATCACTGAGTAATGTTATGTACATGAGAGCATGTGAACGAATCAAAACACCACACAAATTTACAGTATTGTCGCGTACACGTGTGTGCTGACGTGTCTACCGCCGTGTATATACCGAACTGCCAATATGATGCGTGTTGTATTCCAGAATACTACCCTTTATTAAATTTAACACTGAATCACCATACACATCCTTAAAAACTTCACTTAACATATATTACATTCTCACTTAATACATACCATTCATAAACATTCACAATATTGCCAGTTACAGCACATTTAACAACCTGCACCTTTTTATTCATTCAAAACATAGTAACTTGGATTTTCGTCCAAATTTTATTCATGTGAAAAGTCACAGAGAAAATAAAATAGGAAAAATTTAGTTGAAATTTGGAAGTCAGAGAAACAAGTCAGATAAAGATAGAAGTTATTACAATAGAGAAGAAGTTATTAGTTCAGAAACAATAGAGAAATAAGAAGAAAAGAATAAATAGAAAAATTCTGAGAGAAGATAAATTAATTAATTCCTGCGTTTTAATTAAGATTAAAAATAAAAGGTCCACGCTCTTCCCTCAACCGAGGAAGCACGGCGCCGGACATTCAACATGCGTGTGAAAGCAGATGTTCTCTGCATGTTGCTTCACAAATTAAACAATTGAACTAAAGGTGGAAACAAATAATAGAAAAAAGAAAAGCAATTCTAAAAGTAATTTCAAAGAGGAGGCCCAAAGCCCAGCCAAACGGCATAAAGCTAACCCAGACAACAAAGAAAAAACTTGCAGAGAAGGAATGACCACCCCTGATAAGCCACATTATTCCGGAGAAGGGAATAAATTTAAAGACCTGGCAACAGAAGACCACAAAACCAGCAATACAGAAATGAGTGACATAGATGTCGAAAGTGCTCAATTTATTGCGGAGCTATACAAAAAGAAAGAGGAGCTCTCCAAAAAGAAGAACGATTTGGATCGACAAATCAAAGAAGCCTTATCGGAAAGCAACATTCAACAGCAAGAGGAGAAACAACAACAGCAGCAGAAGCAACAGCAACAGCAGCAGCAACAACTGCTGGAAAAACAACAAGCAGCAGCCAATAAGAAGGAGAAAGTGCCTCCCATCATAGTCAGTTTTATGGAAGCTAAGGACCTAATTAAATTGGGTAAGTTAACATGTAGAAATTTTAAAACGAAGAATTTAAATAATAATAAAATAAGTTTTTTATGTGATAGTTTAGATGATTATCATAAAATTAAATCTGCTCTAAGGGAAGCAAGTAGTGAGTACTTCACGTACACACCTAAATCGGAGAAAACTATCTCCATGGTACTTAAAGGAGTTGATCCTTCTTTTTCCTCCGAAGAACTCCTCTCAGAACTACAAACTGTCGAAAATGACAGTTTAAAATTCATTGATGTGAAGCCATTCTCCACTTCTCTCTCCCGAAGTCGCAACCGCAAGTTGCCGTTCTTCATTGTCTCCCTAAGTCCCAACAGCAAAGTCTATGCACTTAGGAATATTAAAGTTATTTTCCACCACACAATAATTTGGGAAAAAATACGGAAGGTTGACCGTGTGTTGCAGTGCATGCGGTGCCAACGATTCGGCCACGTTGCATCTAACTGATGTATGGAATTTAGATGTGTAAAGTGCCAAAACAATCATACCGTAGGAGAATGCCCCTTAGGTAAAGAACAGGTTCAGGATAGAAGCAAACTATCTTGCGTCCTGTGCAAAAATACAGGTCACCCGGCCAACTTTAGAGGTTGTCCGAAATTCCAACAACTAAAAGCTGAGTTGGAATTTAAAAAAAATTGAAGAAGAGAAACAAATGAAGGTTCGTTCTTATAATAACTTCGTTGCACCTAGTGTATCATTCGCTAAAAATTGCCGGTAGTCCATTAAACTCAAACTTCGCGGCACAGGGAAGTAATATCACAAAACCTTCCGCAACTAGCATATCATTTTCTCAAATGGCTATTAATCCAATTAATACAACGGCGGCGGAACTTTCACGCAACGTCATAAAAGCGCCCGCTCCAGAGGCAAATACAGATATAAGAGCAATCCTGTTAGCCATACAAGGACAGATTGCTGGATTTGAAAAAAAAACTGACTGAACAAGCGCGCCGAATAGATATTATTTATTCGTCCTTGTTCTCAGACTACCCAACATACCACAATAAACTATCCAACTAATTTAACACTAAAAATTATTGCTGTGAATGTGCATTCACTAATCCACGTGGAAAGAAGGGATAATCTAGGTAACCTGCTTGAAGCCGAATGCCCCGATGGGCTTCTAGCTAGCGAAACCAAGCTAAACCAGAGGCACAAATTGGGCTACAAAAACTATAAAGTCATTAGACGAGATCGTCCACACGCCACACAAGGAGGTGGAGTTGCTATCTTAATTAAGAAAAGCCTTCACCACAAGGTCGTTTACAGCACAGTTGTACACAAATTTCAGCTGCTGGAAGCTTGCATTATAGATATACCTTTGAAAAGTCAAAGGCATCTATACGTGGTATCCGTGTATGCACCTGAAGCTCCTCAGTGTTCGCAATTTATCAGCGAACTGGATACCCTTTTTCGTAATCTCAAGTTAGACTCGGAAAACAATTATTTTGTTCTGGCGGGAGATTTCAACTCCAAACACAGTGCTTATTATTATTCAACTGGTGGCAAACAAATGCAACAGAATATAAACTAGAATTGTACACTACAAGTACACCATCTTACCCAAGAGGAAACTCCTTTCTGGACTTACTTATGATTGACGAGAGACTACAATTATTAGGCACGGACCTAAATACTCGAAATTGCCTTCGCACAATCGGGTATAATAGTGACCATTACGGCCTCGGCGCCGTTTTACATGTTCCAAACGAACATGCAATACTTGAGCAGTACGACCAGATACATTCGTTCGTTTTCCGAAAAGCACACTGGTCGCGCTTTGATCGCGTAATAAAAAGAGAACTATGCTCTAATGCCGTAGACCCTCCAACTAATAGAAACCTTCGAAATAAGGAAATAGATCATTATCTCTCAACGATGGACAACATTGTCATCAAAACAATGCACCGTTCCATTCCAAAAGCGACGCACATGGAGGAGAATTTTAATAGATACAGAAACTCAACTATTAATGCCCTCTATAGACAAAAAAGCGCTCTGCTCTCCCAGCTCAAACTGCACTACAGACAGTTCAGCGATCCTTATAGCCAAGAAATAAAGACAATTAAGTCATTGATTAAAAACGTTCAAAAGCTGATCCGTGACAACTACAGATCAGTAATTAATGACGAATGGAAACGTAAAATTCTCTCCATTAAAACCAGTGGTGGGAATATGTTTCCGCAAATAAATAAAGTATTTAGAAGAAAAGATCATAACGACATTCCCTGCCTTCGAGTCCCGAGGACTCCCGAGAATTGTCAAATATTGCTGAACGCAGGACTCACCCCGGAACACATCAACTCCAACGAAGAACTAATAGTAGTCGAGGATCCGCAAGAGAAAGCGAACTCCATTGACGCCTGTTTCGAGGCAGTACACAAAGTGAATGAATCCATTCATTCTAACCTCGATATCGAAAACAGAGTTATACAAAACCGTATTTCGCTGCACAATGAACGGCAAAGTTGGCATTCCGAAAACAAAAGTTTCACCATCTTCAGTGAAAACAGATGGTATTCCGAATACAGTTCTTAAACATCTGCCTCCGGAAGGGGTGAAAATTTACACTACCTTGTTCAATAACGCTCTAAATAATGCATACTTTCCAAGACGTTGGAAAATAGCAGTAGTCTATCCCATCCCCAAAAAGGGCAAGGACAGGAGCAATCCCGCTAACCTTCGCTCGATTAGTCTGCTTCCAAACATTAGCAAAATATTCGAGAAAATCATAAATAAGGCATTGATAAACTGGTGTGATGAAAACGACATCATTCCGAATAACCAGTTTGGCTTTAGAGCGGGGCACGACACAGTACATGCAGCTACAAAACTTGTTTCCGACATACAGTGGAACAAGGCAAAACGACAATGCACAGGCGTATGTTTGGTAGACTTTGAAAAGGCCTTCGACACCGTATGGTTAGAAGGACTTGTACGAGGGTTGCCTCTTATGTTTCGGGATTTGGCAACCCTAGTGTTGCAATCCGGCAATTGACAGCTCTGTCGTAAAGTTGGACATTTTTGAGGTTATACGCACTCAGAACGTTTTGACATACGAGCGCTATTTGTGTTGTTTACAGTAACTTAAAAGATTCATCTCGGCCCAAAAATGGAATTAAATCGTCAACATTTTCGTGCGATTATTTTTTACAACTTTCGGCGTGGATTAACTCAGCAACAGTGCATGGATGAACTTAATTCAATTTTTGGCGATGAAGCTCCATCAAGGACCAGTGTTTATCGATGGTATGGTGAATTCAATTGTGGTCGTAGTTCACTCGTGTTCGTCCAAAATCAGTTGTTGTTCCGAAAACCATTGATGCTGTGCGCGAACTGATATTGGAAGATCGTCATGTGACCTATCGTGAGATTGGGACAACCTTAGGCGTTAGTGGGACCAGCATACATTCAATATTGCATAAACATTTGACTGTTCAAAAAAATGTGTTCGCGTTGGATCCCACACAATTTGTCAATCGCCCAAAAAAGGCTCGTGTCAATTGGTCGAAAGAAATGCTCAAAAAAAAAAGTCGCGGTGCTTCGAAACACGTCTATGACATCGTGACAGGTGATGAATCGTGGATTTACGCGTATGATCCCGGAAGTAAACAGCAGTCGACTGTCTGGGTGTTTCAAGATGAGCCAAATCCAACAAAAGTTGTTCGCGCACGAAGCACTTCCAAGCAAATGGTCGCCTGTTTTTTCGGAAAAACTGGACATGTCGCAACCGTACCACTAGAACAACGCAGAACAGTCAATTCTGAGTGGTACACAACCATTTGTTTGCCAGTTGTCTTCCAAGAAATCAGGAAAACCAACCGCCGAAGACGGATCACTCTTCACCACGACAATGCGAGCTCTCACACATCGGCTGCGACAACTGCATTTTTGAGCACCCAAAACATCGATTTGATGGGTCATCCGCCGTATAGTCCTGACTTGGCACCGAATGACTTCTTTTTATTCCCGTACGTAAAAAACAAACTGAGAGGTCAACGTTTTTCGACACCTGAAGAAGCGGTTGCTGCATTCAGAATGCATGTGTTGGAGATACCTCAATCAGAGTGGCAAAAGTGCTTCGACAATTGGTTCAAACGCATGCAAAAGTGTATAGATCTTCATGGGGAATATTTTGAAAAACAATAAAGTGATTTTCGATGATCAATATTTGTTTTTGTTCTCTAATCCCGAAATATAAAAGGCAACCTTCGTATATAAGCTATCAAATCTAGGTTTGCCCGAATATCTGTTATACATAATTTACGATAATGGATAAGCAATTTGTGGTAAAATGTGGAGACAAAATCTCCAATAAAACTTTCCATATTAAAAATGGCTTACAGCAGGGAGCCGTGAATTCTCCCATTCTCTTCAATATTTATACTAGTGATCTAGTTGGGTCTCTTAATCATTCTATTGCATATGCCGACGATATTTTAGTGTACAGATCAGAAAAAAATATCGATGCCATTAACAGACTTCTTCAAGAAGACTTCAATAAAATCAAACGCTTTTGTGACGATTGGAAATTGAAAATTAACTTCCAAAAAACAGAAACCATCCTTTTCAGAACACCTCTTTCTACAGCTTCAAGAGATACAAGGAATAATTGGAAAAACTTTTCCATTGTAGGAAGCAATAATCATCCGCTGCAAATGAAAACTGTTGTCAGGTACCTTGGTATCTGGATGGACCAATACCTATACTTTGATAAGCACATAGGAGCTGCCCTCTCCGCAGCTAAAAGTGCATATGCAATGACAAGAAGTCTGTTTCGAAATAGTCTCCTAGATCACAAAGTTAAAATAATTTCGTACTCAGCATTTATCCGTCCAATATTAGTGTATGGGTGCCCGGTATGGTTTAACGTTTCCCCATCCTACATGGAAAAGTTTCGCATGTTCGAGAGGCAGTGCTTGCGTTCCTGGCTCGGGTTACATAGAACACCTGAGTCTCAATACAGGAAATTCTATCCTAATAAGACACTGTATGACAAATCAGGACTGAATAGGATAGACAATTTCATTATCAAAATTATTCGTGGTCACACTGCAAGGGCAATGTGCAGCGAAAATAATCTTATCTCGAGAGCATACTAACCCAATGACATATACCTGGAGAATACACTCCAAAATGGGTTTATCCCACCAGAAGCGTTCCCTCTATTGGATAGAAAAGGTCTTATCCAAAACCAGCACGGAGTCCCTATTATTTACCACGCTTTTCGTGGTGCCAGGGACAAACGGATTCTTTATAACAGTGATATATCAAATGCTGCAGTTCACTTGCGATTTAGCATGGCAATGGGCGATCGAGATAAAACTATAAATGCCCGATCCCATCCCAACTGATGGTGGATTGACAATGAAGAAAGGATTTAATATCCCCAAATATAGTAAGATCTTCAGACGCTACGCCTTCCCTTCCCATTCCTCATTTCCCTTTTCATATTTATTTATTCTTCCTTTTCATTTCCATTTTTCATTTAGATTCCTTTTCGTTTTAAAATTCCTTTATGTTAACATTTTTTGTTTTTTTGTAAACTTTTTTACCTTATATTATTTATATATATTGTGACGCATATGACAATCAGTACTGGAATCTTCGAGAAAGTCCGAAACAAAGTACTAGATTATTTTAGGAAGTACTGGAAAACTGGAATAGAACATTCAAGACTATGGAACGGACGGAAACGATACACCAAATCAGAATGAGGAAAAACGGTATAAATACGTCGCACGCAGAACGGAAGAATAAGTTAGAGTTATAAGTAAGACAGTGAAGCAAGCGATAAGTCTCGAGTGAGAAGTAAGCAGTAAAAGACGCGATAAGTACGGAAGCGATAATAAAGAGATCGTTAAGTGTACGGTATAAGTAACGGTTGTATTACGGACTAATAAAGTGTTATATAAATTCAAAATCGATTTAACGCCTCTTATTTATTTTAACATAATTAATCCACCGAACCCTAAGCTCGCTACAATTGGTGTCTGAAGTGGGATTAATTATTGTTTAAGTGAATAAGTGTGTGAAAGTGTGTTGTGACGATGTCAGATCGACATTTGGAGGATCTTCGCGTTCCTGAGTTGAAGAAGGAACTAGAGGACCGGAATCTGGATAGCAGAGGACAGAAGCAAATTCTTCGACAGCGTCTACAAGCAGCAATGGAGAAAGAAGCTATTGATGTTGACACATATGTTTTTGCGATTGCGCCAGACTGTCCGGATGAAGAAGAAACAGCGAGTCAATGTGGTGCCAATGTAACGGAGAAGAGTTCGCCACAGTTGGGCATTTCGGAGATGCTCAGGATGATGATGATAAAATTGGACGCACAAGCTACAGATGTTAATGCAAAATTCGACACCGTAAATTCAAAATTGGGCGCACAAGCTGCAGATCTGAATGCAAAATTGGATGCCCAAACGCAGTGGATGAAATGTAATTTTCAACACTTTAAGGAAGAAATCCAGTCAGAAATTCGAAACGAAGTAGAAAATCTGGATCTAAAAGTCACCGAAGAAATAATGCGAATCGAAAAGAGACTTGCGTGTGTTGAGAGAAATAAGACATCGCCTAGCAATCAACATGACTACAAAGATACAAGGATGCAACCGCCAACCTTCGATGGAACGGGACCCTTCTCCGTATTTATACGTCAGTTTGACACTGCGGCCAATTATAATAAGTGGTCGGATGAGCAAAAGTCAACATCACTAATCTTGTCACTCCGCGGGTCGGCTGCAGAATTGCTACAAACCATACCAGCAGAGAAGCAAACAGATTTCCAAGCGATAAGAGACGGCCTTGAAGCTAGGTATGGCGACAACCACATGCAGCAGGTCTACCGCATGCAACTGCGGAGCAGAACGCAGAAACCGGGAGAAAATCTTCAACAGTTGCAGGCAGACATTGAGCGATTGGCAAACTTGGCTTATTCAAATATGACTAAAGAATTTCTGAACGAGGTAGCAATGGATGCATTTATAAACGCACTCCAAGATCGGGACTTGCAACAGGCCGTTCGTTTGGCAGGAAAGAAGACGACTAATGAAATACTGGCGTTCGCATTGGCTTATGAATCTGCTAAACTGGCTACCAGGAGTACATATAGAGGCCGAGAAACGTTAGTCCAGGAATGTTCCTGCCAAAGAATCGGGCATGTACAACGGAGAACCCCGAGACCTGATATGAAGTGTTGGACATGCGGCGAAGTCGGCCACATCTCTGTTGACTGTAGGAAACGTCGACGAATGAATGAAACATCAAGTGAGAATTGTTGTTCATGTGCTAATCATAAGAGGAGACTATCAACGGACCAACCTGAGGCCAATAGCTCGGGAAACTTGTAAGGGCAGACTTTACGGGGCAAAAGTCGCCTGGTGGAATGTACAGCCCCAGCATCGTAACTGTATCACAACTCCAACGGGATAACCAAAGTTTGGTTATAACTACGATTGTTAATGGAAGAACAACAACAGTGACAATTGACACTGGAGCAACGAGATCCATAATTCGGCCGGATGTCGTGGGCAAAATTGCCCTTAATAAAAATAGAAGATACGCTTTGAGGACTGCTACGGGAGAATGTTCTACAGTCTACGGAGAAGTCGTGAGCATAATAGTACTGGGCAATATTTCCATATCACACCAATTTTTTGTTGCCGATATTACGGACGAATGCATTCTTGGAATGGATTTCATGAAGGAGCATCAAGTTGTTCTAGATATCGGGCAAAGAACACTGCGAATTGGTAACTTGGAGGTTGCTCTTACACTGCAGGACGAACAATTGCGAAGACTGAAATGTTATGTGCGTGAGGAGGATGAGATCCCAGCTCGTTCAGACTCGGTAATTTGGACCAGTCTCGAGAATGATCCCGGTGACAATCGATTTTATATCACCGAAGCTGCACAAAATCAGCGTAAAAGGAACATCCTTGTTGGTAAAGCCCTTATCGACGCGAAGAAGCACATCGTACCTGTCAGAGTACTAAATGCGTCCGAGGAGCCGTTCACAATAAGAAAAGGAGAAGTAATCGCAGAATGTGCACCCGTATCAATAATAAGTTCAATTCAGACAAGGGGAGAGGATCATTCAATTCAAAAGCCCTCTGGTGCATCCCCTTGGGTTAATAGGCTGATGCCCCAGAAAATCGGATTAACAGATGGAGAAAAGACAAGCGTTGAATCACTCCTGAACGATTTTTCTGATATTTTTGTGACAGGAAATGATAAATTCGGACGCACCGGTATAGTTAAACATCGCATTGACACGGGTGAGTCACGACCTATAAGACAGCCAGCTCGTCGACTACCGTTGGCCAAACAATCAGAAGTAGGCAACATGATTCGAGATATGGAAGAGCAAGGAGTCATCGAGAAATCATCGAGCCCATGGGCTTCCCCGGTAGTGCTCGTCAAGAAGAAGGATGGGACAACTAGATTTTGTGTCGACTACCGCCGGTTAAACGACGTTACGAAGAAAGACAGTTACCCGCTTCCTCGAATCGACGACACACTAGATACCCTTTCTGGAGCTCAGTGGTTTTCAACATTGGACCTAGAAAGCGGTTACTGGCAAGTGGAAGTGAAGGAGAGGACAAGGAGAAGACAGCGTTTACTACCGGAAATGGACTTTATCAATTCAACGTGATGCCTTTTGGATTGTGTAATGCTCCAGCAACGTTTGAACGATTAATGGAGAGTGTTCTACGGGGACTTACATGGAAAACGTGTCTTGTGTACTTGGACGATATCATCGTTGTTGGAAGGAATTTACCAGAACACATCAATAATCTGCGCTCCGTCTTCGAACGACTAAGACAGGCCAACTTAAAGCTCAATTCGAAGAAATGTGAACTCTTCCAAAGGAGAGTAAAATTTCTGGGACACATCGTTTCATCTGCAGGAATTCAAACGGATCCTGATAAGATAGCAGCCGTCCGAGAGTGGCCTACTCCAGAAGACAAGCAGCAGTTGAGAAGCTTTATGGGATTAGCCACATATTACCGACGGTTTGTTAAAGGTTTTGCCAACGTGGCTAGAACCCTACATGAACTAACGGGTAAAGACAAGAGATTCAATTGGACAGAAAAGTGTGAGGCAGCATTCAACACATTGAAGGCCGAGTTATGTAAGACACCAACATTGGCATTCCTAAGACCGGATTGCCCATTTATATTGGATACTGATGGAAGTAACACAGGAATCGGAGCAGTGTTGTCACAGGAAGTCGATGGTAAAGAGAGAGTTGTCGCATATTATAGTCGAGTTCTATCTAAGCCAGAGAGAAATTACTGCGCAACAAGAAAGGAACTGCTGGCTGTCGTAGAAGCCGTTAAGAATTTCCATAAATACCTCTACAGACGTCGATTCCACCTTCGGACGGATCATGCCGCCCTGAAATGGTTGTTAAATTTTAAGAATCCGGAAGGACAAATAGCTCGATGGATCGAACGACTTCAAACGTACGATTTCCAAATTTCCCACCGTCAAGGGAAGGTGCATAATAACGCTGACGCTCTATCAAGAAGACCATGTAAGCCAGATTGTGAACATTGTCATAGAGCGGAAGAGAAAGAAGAGGCGTACGACCTGCGAAATGTACAAGTAGAAGTACTAGATGGGTGGACGAGTGATGCTATACGCGCAGCTCAACTTCAGGATGAAGATATGTCGCTAATTCTGGAATACAAAGAAAAGAACGAGCGGCCAACTTGGAACAATATTTCCGACAAGAGTGGAACTTTTAAGGCATATTGGGCACAATGGAATTCCTTGCTGGTGGAAGATGGAATTCTTAAGCGTAAATGGGAAGCCGCGGACGGAAAATCCCATCGAATGCAAATTCTAGTCCCACCATCAAAAGTGAAGGATGTACTAGCAGAAATGCACGACGGGGCCTCCGGTGGTCATCTGGGAGTTAATAAGACACTTTCAAAATTACGATCTCGCTTATACTGGCTTCACATGAGAGATGACGTCGAGTCTTGGTGTAGGAAGTGCACAAATTGCACTGCGACCAAAGGACCAACTGCAAAACCATGGAGTGCTTTGAAGCAGTACAACGTGGGTGCCCCTTTCGAGCGAATTGCGATTGATATCTCAGGACCATTTCCAAAAACCAACGACAACAACAAATACATGTTGGTCATCATGGATTACTTCAGCAAGTGGGTGGAAGTCCTTCCAATTCCAAACCAAGAAGCAACAACCGTCATTGAGCAGCTTATCAATAATTGGATCAGCAGATATGGAGTTCCCTGTGAGCTGCACTCCGATCAAGGTCGAAATTTCGAATCACAGATATTTCAAGGCATCTGTGCGGCTCTGGGCGTAAGGAAAACCAGGACCACACCCTTACATCCACAGTCAGACGGACTGGTCGAAAGGTTCAACCGAACAACGAAAGAGTATCTATCGAAGGTCGTTAGTGATCACCAACGAGATTGGAACAAATATGTACAAACCTTTCTCTTGAGCTATAGATCGGCTAATCACGATACGACGTGCCATTCTCCAGCAAGAATTATATTTGGACGGGAGATACGATTACCAGCCGATCTGCGATTCCGAATACCTCCAGACGCCATAGATAAGACCGAAGACTACGTAGCCGAATGGAGAAATCGGCTCGATGAGATTCATCATTTGGTTCGAAAGCATCAAGGTATCCAGTGACAGGATGAAAACAAGGTACGACGTTCGAGCCAACGCATCCGGATCTAATGCAGGCGATAACGTATGGCTTTATAACCCTCATCGGCAAAAAGGAAGGTCTCCGAAGTTGCAGCAACATTGGGAAGGACCGTATAAGATTTTCACAAAAATTAACGACGTTGTCTATAGGATTCAGTGAAGACCGAACGCCAAGATGAAAGTGGTACATCGTGACCGACTGGCGACTTTTGTTAACCCAGGAGATCAGTGAACTTAGTTCGGGACGAACTAATCTAGGCGGAGGGTAGTGTGACGCATATGACAATCAGTACTGGAATCTTCGAGAAAGTCCGAAACAAAGTACTAGATTATTTTAGGAAGTACTGGAAAACTGGAATAGAACATTCAAGACTATGGAACGGACGGAAACGATACACCAAATCAGAATGAGGAAAAATGGTATAAATACGTCGCACGCAGAACGGAAGAATAAGTTAGAGTTATAAGTAAGACAGTGAAGCAAGCGATAAGTCTCGAGTGAGAAGTAAGCAGTAAAAGACGCGATAAGTACGGAAGCGATAATAAAGAGATCGTTAAGTGTACGGTATAAGTAACGGTTGTATTACGGACTAATAAAGTGTTATATAAATTCAAAATCGATTTAACGGCTCTTATTTATTTTAACGTAATTAATCCAGCGAACCCTAAGCTCGCTACAATATATTAAAAAAAAAAAAATACAGAGAGAGAACTTTGTCTTCTAAAATATTCAGGTAATAGAAAATATATAAAAATATAAAAATATAAAAATATTATTGTACGCCGAAAGGCATTACACAAAATTGTATCGTGTAATTTAGAGTGCTCGTGTAGAGCCAGTAAATTATTTTAAGAATAAGAAAAGATTGTAAAATAGGATTTAGCATTTTAGTCCTAAGTCAACATTTGTTAAATTATTGTACAATAAGTGCGTTTATTCAACAACAACAACAACGAATCAAGACACAATGCTGCATTCGCGTATCGACGATCACGTTTGTAATTATTTTGAAGTCCAAACTTACATTGACTACGTAATGTATACTACATTAAGACAACGGCCACCGGCAAAATGTACACCTCCATACAGTACCCAACCAGTTTACCAACTACGGTACTGAGGCCACATTAGGCTATAGCCACTAGCCATCAATTTTGTGTCGATTTCAACTACGTCTCAGATAAGTCCTGTAGAGAGCAAGTGAAGTTGAAGGTCTACAATTTACAACGAAGGTACAAGGTTAAAGAGAAAATCAAAAAGAACACCACGCGGCTACTAACTTTATTTACACTACAGTGATTTTAACTTCTGGACTAAAACAACGGTTTGTTTTTCAGTGGTATTTCTTTTTTAACTACCTGCTAGTGAGGCATTCCACATTGCTGCATTTTTGTTTTACTTTTTCTGGTTATGCATTCTTCCTGTTCATCATTGGGGTCTCTGCAGTTCTCCTCTGTAGTTTTTTGGTTTCCTTTTTTGTAAACGCCTTAGCAAAATACAAGCGAAATTCCACCCCTACATATATTTCAGTTTTCAATTCTCTGTATATTGCTCTTATCGTATAAACATTTAAAATTGTGTCAAACAATCATGTTTCATTGTATTGTTTTAGGCTGCCGTGCGAGTAAAAGCTTTGTTGGGGTCAAATGTTAGAATTCAGATTCTCGCCATTTGGGGGTGCACCTAAAAGTATGACATGAAACTTTGCTAAACATCAATTAATGAACGGCAAGCGCTTCTCGGTGGAGAGTTAGAGATAACGAAAAAAGCGACAAAAGCAACTAACCACTAAGAGTGTGTATTATACACGATGACACAATTGAGAGGATCATTGGAATGCTTTTACAAAGGCGTTAATAGGTACGAATTGTAGAATGCCTAAGAGATAATTAATATTACGAGAGAGAAGTTCCACTGGCGCAGACGCTCCTGAAAGCAGACAAGTGACTTTATGTTGTAAAGAATTGTGGAAGAGAAGTGGAACCTAACAACTTTTTTTTGGTTCGCTTGGGTAATATTTATATCACGAAAATTCAATAAGCCCCTTTAAGTTAACTTCTAAATATGGAACACAGTGCAGTAGCTCTCTTCTTCCAATCCTTACATTCCGTATGATGCGAGGGTCATTCCAAAAACCACCCAACGTATAGATGACGGTTTGAAAAAAATAACTAACCAACATCACATAACATAACTTAACTCTGAAATTTGAGTATGCTCCTAGTTCTATGAGTGCGCGGTTATTTTTTTTAGTTGAAATATTAAATATTTGAAGTAAATATAATCTCCATTAAGTTGCGAATGGTTTTCAAGTTTGTTTTACTGCAAGTACTGAAAATGATTCCATGATATCCCTTTCATGCCCGATGTTGCCTATAGCAGCGGTTTCCAACCTGGAGGCGCGGACTATTGCCACGGGAGGCGCCAACATTTTTTAATAAATTAATTGTTATACCATAATATCTACAAATAAATAAAACTTCATATCTTGATGTAACAGTTATTATTCTGTTAATTGCAGTTTTGTTTTTTTTTTTTTGTAATAAAGTTTTTAATATTTAAAACGTGTCTATATTATTTAATCTATTAAAACAATAAAAGGTAGGGGAGGCGCGGAAAAAAAAATTTTTTTCGGGGAGGCGTGGTAGCATAACGGTTGGAAACCGCTGGCCTGTAGGGAACATTATATATTTGAGCTCCTAAGTTCCGAATTTTAATTTTTTCTCTAAGGGTCTTTTTCTCAGAGTAGCTCGATATGTTGTGCAAGCTTGTTGGCGAATATTTTATTGTAAGTATTGCTAGTGATCCTTTGCTGATCTGCGTTGAGTGCACATGTAAAATTTTTTTATGCAAAAAGTGAGTGTACGAATAATTAAAAAATATATATAAAGAAGTTTAAGTGTACAAAACAAAATGTATAAAATAATAAAACACAGGTAAGAAAAATAGGGGGAAAAAAATAAACATTTTGAAATAACGTTTAGTTTGTGGTCAGTAGTTTGTAATGCAGCAGCAGCAAAAGAACCAGCACATCGTAACCAACAAAAAGGAAAAGGCGCCGCCTATAATACTTACGTCCATGGAAACAAAGGACGTTATAAAATTAGGTGAGTTAACTCGCAAAAATTTCAAAACGAAAAAAATTAATAATTCTAAAATAAAATTAATGTGCGATGATTTTGAAGGTTATCGCAAAGTAATGACTGCTTTGGGTAGGACAAAAAGCAAGTACTACACGTACACCCCGAAATTGGAGAAAATAATCTCCATACTCCTAAAAGGAGTTGACCCATGTTTTTCCCCTGAGGAGGTATTCGAGGAATTAAAAAATGTCGAAACGGACAATTTAAAATTTACAGGTGTGAAACCCTTCTCTACCGCCAACTCCAGAAAACGCAATTGCAAATTGCCTTTTTTTATTGTATCACTGAGTCCCAACAGTAAAGTTGTGGGGGTACGAAGTATGGATGCCGAACATGGGCACTAGTTTCACTGATTCCCCAACGATTGCTTAAAGAGAATAGTTCGCCAAAATTCACGAGAAAATAAAAATTCACTGTGGTGATTTTGTTGTCTTAGTTTTGTTATTTGTTGATATTATATTCTTTATTATTTTTTTACACATATCCTGAGGGAATAGTTTATAATTTACGTTTGTTGGTAAACGTTCTTACTTTAACTTGGTTCATTTAAATAATCACAAATTCTGGTATTTTTCTTTTGTTCGAAGGTTCTTTCTTTAATTAGGTTTATTTAAGTTCTCTTTCCCTTCGCCTCGAAATAAGACGACGAATTGTACAATAATCGGCACTTATTCACAATGCAACAGTCGAATTTGTTGTTATATTTATAATACAGATTTTTACGAAAACCATGTGAAACAATTATAGTTTACTAAACTTTGGTACTCGCGCAGAGACGTACTCCGAGTGGCTTGTGCGGACCTCAATGATTAAAAACTCGACTCTTTAACGGGTGCGATGGTGATTAACAGACGACTCGCGAAACGTGTGTGGCCACGACAGTAGTTGAATATCGACTGACTCTAATTAGGGGTGAAATTCTGTATTCCATTTTGCATACAGAACAACCAAAAGAGACCACGCCTCTGCTCTCTCATCGTCATGACCGTCGAAATGTGGTAACTTCGGTTAATTGATAATTGACGAACGTGGAGAATGAGAGAACAGAAACACGATGTACTGTGATCTCGAGTGGCTTGGTTGTGTGTGCTGGTATCAAATGCAGTTTCTGAGCATGACCTACTGCCCCAGTGTTCCGGCTGTGGTTATCTCAGGGAGCATTGAACCGTATGGAAACAGAATTATGGAGGAGAGGAAAATTTAGCTGGTGCTATTCACCTGCGAAAATAGATCGTTGATCCCAAGCGAATGGATGATCTGCAGAAAATCGATAGGACGCTACATCGGCTAGGGAGATAATACCGTGAGAGAAACGCTAAGGAATGCGGCAATTACCCAAGCCAATGAATGATTGGTTGTTGCTAACCAACATGAATGGAATTTCCGGTCGAAATCTCATGGTTGGAGGAATGGAGTTGCCGTATGGCAAAACTCAATTATGCATTATCTGCATAGGATAATGAGTTTAGCTATGCGTCCTTGGGGAAAACATGATATTTCCGGTGAATAGCATGAACGGTGGAATAGGGGATAATATGACACGCTGAAAGCGGTCGAAATAAAGCGGACATTGTGGTTGGAATTATGGGTTGGTTCTCCATGTAATATAGAGAACCCCCACAAAGTTGATGGTCTCCGATACATCAAACACCTCTCTCACTACACAATAAGTTGGGAAAAAATAAAAAAAAAATTGATCGCGTATTGTAGTGCATGCGTTGTCAACGCTTCAGGCATACGGCATCAAACTGCCACATGCAGTTCGGGTGCGTAAAGTGCCTCTCCGACCATATCATTGGTGAATGCCCCTTGGGCAAGGAACAGCTTCCAGATAGGAAAACACTGTCCTGTGTCCTCTGTAAAAATACAGGTCACACTGCAAATTTTAGGGGATGTCCTAAATTTCAACAAATGGAATTAAAATTGGAATCCAAAGAGAAACAAGTTGAAGAAGAGAAAAAAATGAAAATTCGTTCTTACAACAATTTCGTGGCTCCTTGTGTGTCATATGCACAAATGGCCGGTGCTCCTAAGCAACCAGCATCCATGGAACATACATATAGTAATGGAAGAATGCCTGCGCCAGAGTCACATTCAGAAATAATAACAATGTTATTAACCATGCAAGGACAATTTGCCGAATTTCAAAAAACACTGACTGAACAAAGAGCACGAATAGATACTCTCTGTTCAACCCTGTTCTCAAATAACTCTCCACATCAAAATCTTCAACCCTCCGTCTGAACTAAACCTAAAAATTATAGCTGTGAATGTAAATTCACTAATCCACATCGAAAGAAGGGATAATTTAGGCAATCTGCTCCAAGCCGAATGCCCAGATGTGCTCTTGGCTAGCGAAACTACGCTAAACCAAAGGCACAAAATGGGATACAAAAATTATAACATAATTAGACGAGATCGACCACACTCTACTCGAGGTCTTAGTTAAGAACCATAAGGTCGTTTACAGCACAGAAGTACACAAATTCCAGGTGCTAGAGGCATGCATTATAGATATTCCTCTAAAAAGTCAAAGGCATCTATATATAGTCGCTGCTTACGCTCCTGAATCTTTTCAGTGTTCCCAATTTATCAGTGAAATCGATACGCTTTTCCGAAGTCTCAAGTTAGATTCGGAAAACAATTACTTTTTAATGACTGGTGATTTTAACGCCAAGCACAGTGCCTGGGGGAATCTGACACAAAAGGCAATGCCTTGTAGTATTCTACGCCACAAGTCCACCGTCTTATCCAAGAGATAACTCCTTCCTGGATTTACTTATGACAGATGATCGAATTCAGTTACCAGATACCGAGGTAACTACTCGAAATTGTCTTCGCAAAATTGAGTACGATAGCGATCATTACGGACTTGGAGCCGTCATACGCATGCCAAACGAGCACTATCTACTTGAGCAGTACGACCCGATACACATTTGTCGGGTCTTTTGTCTATTAGTCGTAAGTGTTCCGCCGAACGCTGTCCACACACAAAAGAACAATCTGGAACACGGGGACACTGCCAAACATTCAAACACGGAGAGAATAGTTTTGAATCTTTCTTTTTATTTTATTGTTTAATGAATTCAGTTTTATTGATACATGAAATACAGATTTACAACGCTTGATCACCCGTGGCGATCCTATGAGAACTCCTTCAATGTCAATACACAATACGAGCGTTTTCGGGAGGCTGATGGCACGGTACCAATCAGGGAACTTTGCACATTAAAACTTTGTCAACACTACGGATCACTTGGCTGAGATACAAGTTCTTTTGTCACTCGACGTTACTTTTTACACGAAAACGAATTTGCAACGGCGCGATATCGAATACTTTTCGGGACTAGGTCTCACACCAACGTATGTGAAAATTAATACCTCTTCCTCCGGATTCTCTAGGTCGACTCTTATTTTTAAACTCCAATTCAAATTTCTCATCCCCGCATTTGCAAAAGAAAATTTCCCATCGTATCTGCAAAGAAGAATTTCCCATCATAATCATAACTCTCCTCCTTATCGGAATCTTGTTCCTTTGTTTGGAAGATCGAGCATACCACCATTTATTTTCCGATATTTTCGTGGGATTTGTTTGTGTTACCCATCTGGCTTAAGACAACAAGGTTCTTGTACGCTTCAGATGGGTAACAAAGGAACCGTGGGATTGGTATAGGTTTCTAATTGCATTTCCAAATCATAAACATCTAGCGTGAGATCTACGTTAAGATGTTTATGATTGCATGGACTGTTGGTCGGCGGCGAATCGCTATCCTTTGTTTGCACAAATGCGCCTTTTAGGTTTTCGATCATGCTAGGAATTTAGGTGCTAATTGCTGTTAGCTACCAGAGGAGATATTCGTTGTTCGGTTTGTTTACCGAAAATTGCGTTTAATGGGTGCATTGTATTGATGCATTGGATGGATGCGTTACATTGGCGCGTCGAATCGGATGCGTTTGATTGGATGCCTTGCATTGATGCATTGACTGGATGCATTGGATGGATGCCTTGCATTGATGCGTTTAATTCAATATTAGAGACTTTTGAACGTTTAGTTCGATTGATTTTTACTATTGAATTCAATGTTGGTGTATGTTATGTTACCTTTTGTTTCAGGTGGGAGTACGGACTTTTGGGACACGTGTCTGTGGGCAATTGTAATGGCTAAAGGTGAGTATGTTCCTTGGTGGAAAAGTCATCTCAACCGATAGTGGTTTGTGTGGTTCGTGGAACCGCCACACACTCTTTCGATTTCCGAAAAGCACATTGGTCGCGTTTCGATCGCATAGTAAAAAAAGAAACTAACACAATGAATCGTTCCATCCCCAAAGTAGTTCATATGAATGGCTATACCCACCGATAGAGAAATGCAACTATCAATGCTTTGTATAGGCAAAAGAGCACCCTGCTCTTAAAGCTGAAATTGTGCTATAGGCAGTTCAGTGACCCAAATACCAATGAAATCAAAACAATCAAGTCCTTGATTAAAAATCTTCAAAAACTGATCCGGGATAATTACCGAGCAGTAATAAATGAGGAATGGAGCAACAAAATTCGAGCTGTTCAAGCAAACGAACCGAACATGTTTTCACAAATCAAGAACATATGTCGAAGAAAAGATCACAATGACATTCCCTGTCTCCGAATTCCACGGACTCCCGAGAATTGTCAGATAATGCTGAACGCAGGACTCACCTTAGAGCTCATCAACTCCAATGATGATGTAATAGTAGTCGAAGATCCGCAAAAGAAAGCGAATTCAATTGGAGCCTGTTTCGAAGCAGTGTACAGAGTTAACAAATCAGTTCATGCTAACACTGAAATTGAAAGCAATGCCCGTCAAAGACATTGCTCGCTGCGCAATCAACTTAACAACTGGCGTTCCGAAAACCGTGGTTTCATCACATTCGGCGAAAACAATAGAGCGGATTCTTCCGTCAGAAATGAAAATACAAATATATTTGTGCGCAAGGATTAACTTAGAAACATACTTAGATCAATAAAAAATAAGAAATCATCTGGAATAGATACCACTCCAAATGTGGTTCTAAGGCACTACTTTGTTTAACAACGCTCTAAACAATGCACACTATCTAACCCATTGGAAGACTGCAGTAGTCCATCCTATCCCCAAAAAGGGTAAGGATAACAGCAATCCAGCCAATCTCCGCTCGAATAGCTTGTTTCCCAACATCAGCAAGGTATTCGAAAAAAGTATACACAAAGCACTGATAGGTTGGTGTGATGAGAACGATATCATCCCCAACAACCAGTTTAGCTTTCGAGCGCGACATGATACAGTTCATGCAGCGACGAAACTTGTTTCCGATATACAGTGGAACAAGGCAAAGCGACAATGTACAGGCGCATGCTTGGTTAACTTTGAAAAGGCTTTCGACACCGTATGGTTAGAAGGACTTGTCTATAAGTTAACAAACCTGGGTATGCCGCAATATCTGCTATACATCATTTATGATATGATAATGAATTTGTGGTGAAATGCGGGGACATACTCTCCAACAAAACCTTCCAAATTAAAAATGGCTTACAACAGGTAGCTGTGAATTCTCGTACGCCGAAAGACATAAATAAAAATCTATTTGTAATGTGTAATTTAGAGAGCTCGCATAAGCCAGTAAGTTAATTTAAGGACTGTGATTGTAAAAGAGGTTTTAACATTTACCCCTAATATTATGCATGTAAAAAGAATTAGGAAAATAAATGTGGTCTAAAAACTAAAAAAAAAAAAAAAAAAAAAAACGAAGTGTCAAAGGAAATCAACAAAAGGGTGCATTCCGGCAACGCTAGTTAATAGTTAAACTTCACTTGCCAAATTGCTAAAATCGAGACTGCTATCACCTAATAAAAAGCTCCGTATTTTAAAAAAATAATAATCATGCTGATTGTTCTATATGATACGAGACCTAGGCGCTTACAAAACGAGAAGAGAACAGATGCCGTGTATTCGAAAATAAAGTTTTTAGGAGTATCTTTGGCGCTAAATATGGAGAGCACACGGAACAATGAGGAAAACTTCACAAGCGTGAATTGGAAGAACTATTCAATAAATCTACAATAGTGAGAGAAATCAGGTGGCGAAGATTAATATGAGAAGCGCATGTAGCGAGAGTAGAAAACGAAAGAACAGTCCCCAGAAATCTTGACAGAAGGCCAACGGGAAACAGACCCATAGGAAGGCCGCGATAGAAATGAGAGGATAATGTAAAGCGTGACCTTGAAGAAGTCGGATTAGAGAGCGAAACGTGGAGGGAAAATGCACAAGCCAGGGAACGGTGGCGTCGCTGAGTTAGTGGAGTCATGAACCTTCGGCTTTTTAAAGAACAGTAAATAGTAGTAGTAGTAGTAGTACGTGTATAAGTTGTGAGGTTCAAAATATCGTGAGAAACGTACTTCTTCGAAAAAAACAGGTGCTATATTACTACACCGAAGATTCAAAAGCCACACTGACAAACGCAGCTAATTAGAAACATTGACTATAGTGTATTGTGCGATATCAATTACGTCACATTTTAATATAAGGGTAGGTGCACCAGTTGTTTAAATTAAAATTTCCTCCAATACTTGCCACCGAAATTTATTTTTTAACAACAAGCTGTTTAGCATATTACACGTTGTTGGGATACATTTTATTTCCCTTTTTATGGCATTGCTCTACAGTTTTAAACAATAGAACATTCAAATGAAAGAGGTTTGTCTATAACCGTCTCGGTTGTTGAGTCATTCAACTGATCACCGAGTGGTAAGGTAGATAAATCAGAATTATTTGTTTACAGCGGAAACTATAAGATATCCCCTAACTAGCGGCAGGATAGACAAAAAGTAGACTATCAATGAAACTTACAAAAGTAGCTGTCGACGAACTTTACTATAATAAAAAAAAGCCGACACTGCCACTACTTTCGTTTCAGATCACAATTATATGGGCCATATATTTTTGCAAATGGCAACACTTGATTCCTTAAAAACCGTTAGAGAGAGGGGCGCGCGTGTGGCGGGGAATTGTGCGTCGCTTCATACAATTTTTGTCCGATGGAGCGCTTCACGGTACAACAGCGTGCTTTTTGTGTAAAACAATTTTACAAAAACAACGATTCCTACGTTACTGTACGACGCCTATTTAGAATTGAATACATATTACGCCGTGTAAGTGAGTGTCCAAGTGTTTATTTAATCAAAGCTTGGGTCAAGAAGTTCGAGCAAACGAGATCGACAGCGAATATTAAACAAACAGGGTGGCCACGTTCAAGACGAAGCGATGAAAACTTTCGGGAGGTTGAAATTTCCGTATCTCACAGCATGTGTCAGCGTGGTTTCCAAACGTTGCATAGTCGATTGCAGTAGTGCCAAAGACGAGACGGTGCACATCTCGACGATGTCATTTTAAAAAAATAAATTTCAATAAACTTTTATTACGTTAATTAAATGATCAACATTTGTAGTTTTATTTTTATTCACGTTTCAAATGTGCAAACATTTATGGCCCACACTTTACATTGACAATATTTCATTTAATTGATAAATTAATTGCTTACCATGTGAAAATAAATGCAAACTCTACTCACGGTAAGAAGTGATATCTTGAAAAATATCACCATAAAATATAGTCAAAAATTGGTACCTGAAAATAAAGACAAAATAGACGTTAATTTATTTCATACTAAAAAGCGTATAAATAATTATATTGGACTATACAAATTTAAATGATTTGATATTTTTATGTGATTTATTACTTGAATTTCGAAGACAAAATACGGATCAATCTCAATCAATTTTGTAATTAAGTTTTCACATGACTGGATAGAAAATATGTGATTAAAGATTAATTGAAAAACAAGTTGGTAATGGGCAATGGTGACATATTAGATACGCCTATTTTACATACTCTTAGTAACTATAGTGTCAATACCTCAAAAGGGAGGCCCCAAGTCGTTTCGGTGATGTGAACGGCATTCTTTTTCAGCGGTAACAGATCTAAAAGTACTCATTCTTCAATGGATTAAAAAATAGACTACCAAAAATTCGGATATGTGTATAATACACGGATTTCATTCGTTTTTTTTTTTTTTAATTAAAAGTATTTTCATTATGACACATTACCTCATCTGCTGAAGATTGATCAGTTAAACACATGAATGCGAATGTACATGTACAATAATTATAAGTACTGCCACAAACTTCTGTCGCCGAAAGGCAAATTATACAAATGTTTAGTAATGTTTAGCTTAAAGCGTCTGCGAAGGACCAGTAAGTTATTATATAAGATAATTAAGCTAGAATTTAAGCATTTTTTGTCTAGCCTTTAATTTAGAAATTAAGAATATAAAAAGAAAAAGAAAAAATGTTTTATAAATGTACATGTACAATAGGTCAAGAGACGAAGGTTCAGTAGGAAAAAATAAATAACAGAATAAATTTATGCCTACAATTGAGGAACTTTCAAAAGTCAACTAAAGATATTGTTAGAAGACATGTAAAATTTTAATCTGAAATCATAGGGAAAGCGAATTGGTATCGCGATAGTGACATAGGCAGAATATAGATGTTAACAGTGGAGGAGGAAGGAACAAGTTTAGAGGTAAAAGGGGAAGTTGGAATCAGATAAAAAGTATAAAGAGCGTATAATTCTATTAATTAAACGGATTTGGATACTTAAGGAACCTTACCAGATGTTTGAAAATGAAAAAGAAAAATAAATAAATTAAAAATAAATCAGTAAAAAAATAAAATAAATCCAGGACACTATTATATTAATACTAAAATTGGAAATGATAAAGGCGGGGAAATGTGAAGAAAAAGATAATACAAGAAATAATTATCAAAGTGAAAAGAGCAAAGAAACGGGTATTAAAGAGAAAGTTAGAATTAAAAATGAAGAAAATTAAAAACTAAAAAATGATGGTTAAGAAAATAGGCATTAAAAATTCAAGAAAATTCAAATAAAAAATAAAAAGAAAAGAATAAAACCGGAATAAAAGAGAAAAAACAAATAAAAATTATAAGAAAAGTAACAAAAATAAAATAAAAATAAAAATGGTTGTCTGGGCGCAAGGCGCTCGGACATTATATTCGTGACAACGTATCCTAAATATGTAACATTGAATATACAAGTTATTAAATCAAAATTAAAGTGTTTTTTTCCGAATGCCTCCAAGTGTAGGCATTAATTTTGGTTTGCTTAACGAAATTTTACAAGTATTGCAAACTACTGTGTATTCGTCAGGACACAGTTGTCGTTTTTTTTTTGTGTGCCAGTCCGAAATTACGTTCATCTGTTGCACTGTGATCGGTTTTAAATCGCGTTCAAACCAAAGTCTATCGCAAACAGAGCAAGCATACCCAAAGTCATTGTCAAGTAACATCAATTTAAATCTTGATATCGATTTGTTCCATTTCATGTCCCATACCTCTTGCCCCAATTGTGCAATTTATTAATGACCGAATGTCGGTGCTTAAAATACAGGGCCCATGGTACAATTATGTATTTATAAACGTACACGCGCCAACAGAATCTACGGACGAAGAAACGAAGGACACATTCTACGAGACCCTAGGGGAAGTATTTGATGGGATCTCATCATTCGATGTTAAAATCCTCCTCGGGGACCTCAATGCGAAAATTGGAAAGGAAGATATCTTCCAATCAACAATAGGTAAAGAAAGCCTACATGACGTTTCAAATGATAATGGTATTCGAATTATCACGTTTGTAACGTCAAAAGATCTGGTAGTGAAAAGCACGATGTTCAAGCACAAGGAAATTCATAAAGCCACATGGATATCACCCGACGGCGTAACGCGTAACCAAATAGACCACTTCCTCATAGACAAAAGACACCACTCGAATATCCTTGACGTAAGATCATATAGAGGAGCAGATTGCGACTACGATCACCTTCTAGTGATGGGCAAAATTGGAAGTCGGCTTGCAGCAAACCCACATGGACAGTCACGGGAGACGAGCAAAAAGTTCGACATTGATAAACTAAAAGACCTACGTAAAAGGGCGGAATATCAAGACGAACTAACGAATAGATTTAGCATCCTAGAGAATGACAGTAGTGAGGAAGAGGAAGCCAATAGTGTGGACACTAAATGGGCATCGATCAGAGACACAATCAGACAAACAGCCCAAGAGGTATTAGGATTTAAGAAAACGACTAAGTCCAAACCTTGGTTTGACGATGAGTGCAGGGCAAAGATCGAAGAACGTAAACGCCTCAGAATGATCCACTTAGAAGCATATGATGAAGTCAACGCAAGATACGCGACAATTCGGAAAGAAACAACCAGACTTTTCAAACGCAAAAAACGCGAATGGGAAAAGACTCGGATCGAAAAAATCATAGAAAATGCCTGAGCAAAGAACAGCAGAGGTATGTATGCCGGCATAAATTCAATTAGAAATGGCTACCGAGGGAGAGCCAAAATAATCCGAGACACAAACGGCTGTCTGGTGACAGAAACAAAAAATATCGTGACAAGATGGAAGCAGTACTTTGAAAACCTGCTCAATGTGCGCACCCATCAACCACAAAGGAACGCACCAGACGTACATACAGCCGAGCCCCAGATCCCAGAGCCCTCTCTCGACGAAGTTGTAGACGCGATAAATCGACTGAAGAACAACAAGGCTCCCGGAGTCGATTGCATACCGGCAGAGCTTGTGAAGCATGGAGGAGGGGCAACCGCTCGAAAGATCCACCAACTGGTTAAAATAATATGGGACAAGGAAGTCATTCCGGAAGAATGGAAAACCGCAATAGTCATCCCCATTTTCAAAAGAGGCGACAGATCTGACTGCAAAATTACAGAGGAATATCATTGCTCCCAATCACATACAAAATATTAACAAATGTCATACTGGCAAGAATCACACCGTACGCAGAAAAAATATTGGGAGACTACCAATGCGGATTCCGTCGGAACCGGTCAACGAGCGACCAGATGTTCACAATAAGGCAACTGCTGGAAAAGAAGTGGGAATACGGAGAGACGGTTCACCAACTGTTCGTGGACTTCAAAAAAGCCTACGACTCAGTCACAAGGCAAAGACTCTACCATATTGTGGTTAAGGTGGGGATCCCGAAAAAAAATGCCGCCCTTATTCAAATCTGCATGAACAAAAATAAAAGGCGAGTTAGAATAGAAAACCACCTCTCAGAACCATTTGAAATCCGGGACGGACTAAAACAAGGGGATGGCCTCTCCCCATGCCTTTTTAACCTTGTCCTCGAGTATGTTATCAGAAAGGTACAAGACGACAATACGGCCGGATCATCCCTGAACGGGGTCACACAAGTGCTCGCGTATGCGGATGACATCGCCGTTCTGGGCGATAATGTCGAAACTATAAGTAAAAACTGTGAAATCATCATGCAAGCAGCAGAAGAGGTGGGCCTAGAAAAAAACGAAGACAAAACGAAATACATGATTACGACGAGAGCAGGTGGACCTCAGACAACACATATAAACGTCGGGGGCAAGATATTTGAAAATGTCAAAGAATTTAAATATCTGGGAACGATACTGACGACCAGAAACGAAACGTCAAAGGAAATTAACAAAAGACTACATTCCGGCAACGCTAGTTGGCATGCAGCCAGTAAACTCTTAAAATTCAAACTGCTATCACGTAATATAAAGCTCCGTGTCTATAGAACCATAATCATGCCGATTGCTCTATATGGATGCGAAACATGGGCTCTCACAAAACGGGAAGAGAACAAATTCCGCGTATTCGAGAACAAAGTTTTAAGGGGTATATTTGGCGGTAAATATGACGAGGAGTCAGGACAATGGAGGAAACTCCACAACCACGAATTGGAAGAGCTATACCACAAACCTACAATAGTGAGAGTAATCAAGTCGCGAAGGTTAAGATGGGCCGGACACGTAGCGTGAATGGGCGATGATAGGACCGTGCATAGAATTCTTGACGGTAGACCAACGGGAAAGAGACCGGTAGGGCGACCGCGACGGAGATGGGAGGACAATGTTAGATTGGACCTCGCGGAGATCGGATCGGATGATCGAACGTGGAAGGAGAGCGCACAGGACAGGGAACAATGGCGGAGCCGAGTCGGTGAGGTCATGAACTTCCAGGTTCCTACAGGGCAATAAATAAAAAAAAATTGTTGTCTGGGCGCAAGGCGCTCGGACATTATATTCGCGACAACGTATCCTAAATATGTAACATTGAATATACAAACTATTAAATCAAAATTAAAGTGTTTTTTTCCGAATGCCTCCAAGTGTAGGCATTAATTTTGGTTTGCTTAACGAAATTTTACAAGTAGTGCAAACTACTGTGTATTCGTCAGGACACAGTTGTCGATTTTCTTTTGTGTGCCAGTCCGAAATTACGTTCATCTGTTGCACTGTGATCGGTTTTAAATCGCGTTCAAACCAAAGTCTATCGCAAACAGAGCAAGCATACCCAAAGTCATTGTCAAGAAACATCAATTTAAATCTTGATATCGATTTGTTCCATTTCATGTCCCATACCTCTTGCGCCGATATAACTGGTTGTATTGTAAAATACACGGGTTCTGCTGCTGAAGGCAGTTGTAGGTTTACAACCTGTAGTTCTTGAACGTTGTTTGAACTTGCCGCTGCGAAACCACTATGAACAGACAATTGTCTCGTAGCTATATCCGATTTATTTAATGCTGCAAGGTGCTGCCTGTATTCGCGTTGTCTCTGTGTATTTTTTGTCTTTACACTTTCAACCTGTACAGCTGTTCTCGACAGTGCAAGGCGCTGTCTGTATTTCCGTTGTCTCTCTGCATTTGACTTAGGAGCAATTAAGAGAGTCGCGCTCTCGCTCACTGCGGCTCGTGCTCGGTTATCGTTATCGTAACGCTACAAACTTTTTTCCGAATGCCTCCCAAGGTATACCGATTTATAAGACGTTGTCACGTCAAAAAAGAAAATTGATAAACATTCAAATAAAAATTGAAAGGACGAAGAAACAAGTATTAAGCATACAAACATAGCTGAAAAAAAAGAAGTAAAAATAACAAATTTCTGGCGCAAGACTAATGACCTTGCCCGGAAAAAACAAATCATTATGGCAGAATTTAACAAGCCTCAGGACTTGCTAAATAAGGTCGAAACCGGCTCCCGGTGGTAGTGCCGATGATGATGATGATGATAAAAAATAAGAAATTAATAATTAAAAAATAAAACTCTAAATGATAAAAAGAAAAAAAGTAATATTAATGTAAATTTTTTTGAATTTATAAAAAAGAAAAGAGAAGAAAGCAGGTGCACAAAATTCCGCCATGAGTTCGTGTCTGAGTCCAGCACCCGCTTCCATGCGGCGCTAAGTTACCGAATATCTGGTAGATTATATAGTCTTTTGTGTATTATGTTTTTATTGCTGATGATCTTCTTGTATACCCGCCTGTCACGAGGTAGACCAGAGTTCGATTCCCCGTCGGGGAGCCTCTGCCGCAAGACTAATGACCTTGCCCGAAAAAAAAAAACAAATCATTATGGAAAATTTAACAAGCCTCAGGACTTGCTAAATAAGGCAAACAAATTTACTTGCTAAATAAGGCCAAGACCGGTTCCCGGTTGTAGTGCCGATGATGATGATGATGATGATGATGATGATGATGATGATGATCTTGTTCTTATACGTAAGTTTTCACGTGTTTTGTATTATAGGTGGTTTTCTTTTTCAAATTAACTCTGTACCCTTCTCGTTTGTAATTACCAATTACGGTAAGGAATTTTTGACTTGAACAGGTAAAGAAAAAGTTATTTTGGATTTGGATATCCACTATTTTCGTAAAACCCACGATTTCAGCCTGAGATTACAACGCTCAACGTCTCTTGGCTTGAGTGCATACAGAACCCAATTTCCTTATTTTGTACCATACCCCTGGCCTTAAGACGTTTTGAAGTCTTTTGTTGAGTCACTACCAGGTTTCAACGAGATCTTCTTGAGTTTGGCATGAATCTTGTCCCAATAATGCCTCCAGCTCAGCGTCTTCAAACTTGACTGGCCTCCTGTTGTTCCTTTGTCGCTAGAGTCAAAATCGCTAATTTTAAAAGGCCGGAGCCAGAACACACATGTTTCTATTAATGGAGCATATTTCCCATATGTTTCACACAGCAACCGATGCCATCAGCTGTACTTTCTTTCTAAATAAAATAAAAAAGCAGTGCACAAATTGTGTTTTTTTGGCACAAACGATAACATGTTTAGAGCATAAAGTAAGAATGTTGTTTATACTTCTGTGAAATAACACATACTGATTTTTAGAGGGAAATGATGATACGATTTAATTAGTTACCCTATATTTTGTAGAACCCTCAAAACTTGCCTGTACACTTAATATATGAAATAGGCAACTCTTAAATGTCAAAATTGTGGGCAACTCCTAAATGTCGGGGTGTACTCTAGGCGGAAGAGAAGCAAAAGGATAAGGAGAGAAGGTTCAGTGTACATTGGTTTTGATTATTATGCCGGCGATAGGAGAAACAGGGAGAACATTCCACCCTTGTGTGGTTTAGCTTTACAATGACTTCTTTAACTCAAAATGGTTTTCAAGAAAAACATCGGAAATGGGTTTTTGAATCGGTTTTTATAAGACTATTTGGTCAAGCTACTTGACTTCAAGTAGTTCTAAAATTATTGTTGACGTCTTCCAGGGCTCTTCGCTCTCACCCATTCTTCTTATCACTTTCCTAAACAATCTCTTGTTTATCACCCGCAACTTAATTCATGCCTAGCACCTTAAATCTGTCGTACTCATTCGAATATGCTCGACCAACCCCTTGAGAGACTTGTTATCAAACAAGCATGTATGCTCAATTTGAATTTTGATATCAACAAGATAAATCAATGGAGGGGATCAAAAGGAGTGGAATTTGGGGTTTGTCGTCCTTTTTCAAAAATATGGTTCTAAATATAGAAACTTTATAGTTTCGATTCTAATTGTCCCATTCCAGATTGGATTGAAGCTAAGTGTCCTCTTTATTCAGTGTGAGGAATCTCGTCTTTAATATGTAATGCTATCCAAGATACATATTAGTGTTTATCCTATGCAGTCCTTACATACACTCCCAATCACTAGGATGAGGCCACAAATTTTGCAAATGATTTTCGCTTTTTATATCTGTTGGAAATTTTGTACCCGGAAACATATACTACCTGTGAATAGGTACGTATTTTCCCAAAAGTAATTCATAAAATTAAAGGGTAATTAAGAAACGACCGTTGGAATTTCCCAAGATCAAATAATAAACTACTTAAAAAGGGTATAAAAAAGTGCGTCACCTGGATGAGGCAATAGTGTGGAAATGATCTCCGGGAAGAGGGCCGAGAGAAAGAGATGTGTTACATATCATATAATGGAGAATTATTTTGTTGCTCGAAGAATTTTTTTTTTTAAATGACTAGAGAGTCTTATAAAAGCAGATTATATAATAGAAAAATATAAACCGTGTCGACCATTGTGACAATCAAATAGTCCAAATAGTACAGTTTTTTAAGTCAACAGATGGCCGACCCCGCATATATAAATGCAATTCTGCGAACCATTCCTTATTCCGTACTCTCCACTTCCAGCTTATTCTTTAACGCAGTTCTTAAAAATAACGTTGCACATCCAACTGGAAGTACATACGAGTGTGTACACTCTTGTTGAGCTTTGATCAAAGCCACATTGTGTGTAATTAAAATTTCCTCCTAAGGAACTCGTAAACTTTATTGACAATAATTCAAAAGCCGAGAGTACCGGCCTCTGCGTTCCTTTTTCACTGGCCCTCTCCATAGCAAGTACCTGATCTACTTGAATTTTCCATCATCCTTTGGGCCCTCAAAAGCAATGACGAAATATAAACTTGGAGAAGTCGAATCGTATACATATTTAATCGAATGCATTTGTTTTTTAACCCAACCCTTACGGAAGATATTTCTGTTTCTAGTTCACCCCCAATCTTTCAAAACAAATAATAATCCCGAGCAAGCTGCAACAAGGACGAGTAGGGAAATGAAATTACCGCTCCATCTAGACGTGCATGCCTTTGGTGAAGTATCACTTAATGGTTCACTGGAATATAAAATATTTACTTCATTCATCATGAAGGGTGATTGTAACACCCCCTGTGCAATTAGCTTGACTGACCCTTCACGATAGCACTACACGAAATATTTTCTGTTGGAAATTTTACCGTGTACGAAAATAAGGGAATGGTTTCACAAGTAAATGAAAAGGATTGCATTTGGAATATAACCTGTTATTAACAGAGAGATGGTGCTGAGGGTTTTTGCAACTTAGTGACGGGTGTAATTCCCCTTGAAGCACAAGTAAGGTAATGACTCCTGCACGTACGATGAAGTAAAAATACGGGTTTAGGCGAGTTTATGGTCCGACAGATGCATAGAAAGGAGATTTTACGACCAACTTGAATTATGTAAATGTAAGCCATAGCTTGCTACATGTGGTCGCTTGTACTCTTAGCACTCTAGACATTTCTTCAGGGTCATCGGGGTAAGCCCAGCTTATTGGTTGTGATGTTTGTAATGGGTTATTGCTCCTGATTTTGCTGGTCTCCCTCGCTTCATTATAGATGTAATGCGGTAATGTGCACACAGGCTTAAAATTATTGAAGTATCTGTGCAAGTTAAGAGACAAGGCTTAGAAATAGAACAGTCTCAAGCCTGTCCAGAAATTATGACTAAATAGAGCATAATCAATTATTGATCTTGCGGCGATGACAGAATGCGGAATGCCCGCCAACTTTATAAGCCAACGAATGTATTCTCAAAGTTTGGGGCACAAAAGGAACTGCTTAATGTCCCTAGAAAGTCACCAAGGCGATTCGCAAAAGTACTTATAGCAGGTAAGCGAACGAGCGCTCTTTGCGGTCTCTACCGTTTAATTTCTAAGCCAATCAAGTTTACTAGTTTCTTTTTTGAAAAGTTGCGGAACAATCGACCCCTCTACACCCATAAATACAAAAGAATGACCTTCCGATATACGAAGATTTATCACGGGACGATTAATGGAGCGTTGAATTGGCCGTTTCACCGAAAACGCTTCAAGAACAAAAACTTAAATGGCGTTTTTTCTCGAAACACCTCTTCATCCGGGCCGTGAGGCGTAACTCACAAAGTTTTGAACCGATTGACTTGAAATTTTCACAGATATTCTTTAACTTATTGGCCTTTGCATGAACCTAACATTTTATAAAAATTGTGATATAAAGTATCTTTTTGTTGACAAATTTTTATTTTTCATAATTCTTTGTTAATTGAGGTCCATGCAAAGAAGAATTTCATATTTTAATGGAAAAAATGTTGTTCATTGATTTCAGATAACTACAAGGACCTGGGCTTTGCATGCGCAAATCTGAGGAGTCAAGTTTGGTAAGCTGTAGTGTCGCCATTTTTTTTTTGTTTTTTTATTCTTAAAAAAATGTTTTCGTACATTTTAACGTCCATTGTAATGTGTAACTTCAGAAATTGCAATACGTGCTTTCAGTTTTTTGTAAAAAAATAATTGAAAAACACGTCATTTACAGGGACCTCCTACCTTAATACCCAAAATAACATCTCCTTAATTGAATAAAATGCGCAATAACTCGAACAAAATGTTCATTTCTTGCGCATTTGATAAAAAATCCCTAAAAACCTAAAAATGCAGTTACCAGATGTTCACGCACAGACTTTTTTCCCATTTTTGTTCAAGATCAAAAAACCCGTGGATGCAATTTTATGATTCTCCAAGAATTTGTTTACACAAATTCCCAGTTATTCCTTATACTTCTCACAATACATTTTTGTCTAGACATCTTTTACTTAGATCCGACAAATCTATGAAGCGAGTGTAGTGATCCTAAATCACTACGCCCATCCAATCCCCATTATTATACAAAAAACACTAATTACCTTCCCTTACCCATAATCCCAATCATGTTCCCAAATTGAATCATATGCACGACAAATTTAACCGAAAGTCCATTTGTCGTACATTGATTCAATTCCCAATAACCATTAACATTTTGAAATGCCCAATGCTGAATGCATTTCATAATTTCTCCTTCCGGGAATTTGTTCAACCAAATTCCCATCTACTTCCCAGAATCCCATTTCCTTTGAAGAACACAAAATCTTGTTTGTGCTTCTTGGAATTTTTAAGTAAAATTTTTAACAAATCTCTGTCGCCACAGAGTATAAAAGGGCGGCTCATTTTAGTTTCGTGATCAGTTTTGGATTTAAAAGAGCGCACAGCACCACCATGGCTCTCAACATATTTCAAAACCACGTTTGCGTGCGCCTCTTTAATAAGGACCCCACCATTGCAGTGAGCTTGGACATTGAAAGGGCTTTTGACAAAACCTGGATCGAAGGTCTCGTTTTTAAATTACTGAATACTGGCTTCAGTAAAACGCTGTGTAGTATCATCTACCAGTTCGTTTTAAACAGAACCTTCCAAGTTCGAGTGAATGGAAAGCTTTCCCGAATTTTCAACGCCGCTGCAGGCGTACCACAGGGCTCCATTCTATGCCCCATCCTATTTAATATCTACACCTCAGATATTCCTCGCCCTGTGGATGGTCCTAGTGTGCACGTCATCTAAAAGCCCAAAACTCGCAACGAACCGACTCAACCGTCATCTGGACGAACTGTATCAGTATTACAGTCGATGGAAAATCCGACTTAACCCATCTAAAGCAGTAGCTATAATTCTGAGTAGTAAACATTCCCAACCTAGTTCTCGATGTTCACAGAACATCCGAATACAAATTGGAGGTACTACGATTAGACCACAGAACAGGATGAAATATCTTGGGGTCATCTATACCCCAAAAATGAATTTCATCAAACATGTGACCCACATTCTTCAAAGGGGCCTCGGTCGGTCTAAGCAACTGCACAACATCTTGAAGTGGAGCAACAAAGTTGACACAAAAGTTAAGCTTCTCTGCTATAAGCAGCTAATCCGATCTAGAATATCATACGCCTTTCCCATATGGTCCTGCATATCTTCGGCCCAAATGGAAAGACTTCGAATTTTCGAAAGAAAACTCCTCAGAAGATGCATCAACCACTCTAGGGGGCCTGACGGTCGCCATTACCCGAACTCTCACCTATACAGAGGTGCCTCGAATATCCCTATCGACAAGTACTTGCTACAATTAGCATATAAGTACCTCGTAAGCATTCAGAACAGCGAGAACCCACTTGTACGGGACTCTTGCGGTCTTGACCCTTCCATTGCTCCTTCCGACTACCACTTCTCCCATTCAATGACTCATGATCAGGCCGAGCAACATGTCACTTCTTACGAAGAAACCAAAAATTGGGTCGATTTTTGGATCGCTTCAAAAGACAAGGAATTCATTCAACGCGGAATCCATATGCTGGCTGAAAGAGGAGAAAAATCATAACTAACAATAGACAATACTTTGAATAGAATACATTCTACCAATTTCTCTAAGTAACACTTCTAAATTACAAAAACAAACCCTGAAAACTTATTTGTACATCCAATATAAAAAGGAATCTTCTCTAGCCCAGGTTCCTTAAAAGGTATACCAACTGCTGCAAACCTTAACGAATTCGAGGCGTTTACCTTCTCAGACCCTAAAGAATTGTGGCGAAATTTACACCATTGCAATTTACTTCAGAAAAACTTTCGTTAAGATGTTTCATAAACTCATCATTTGCACGTTGGCGCCCTTTTACCTCATCAAAATAAATATTTTCCTTTCCTAGAAACTAGCTTTTATAAAATTCCCTCCGACTCTGTTTACTCAGTCTCTTCTTGGCCGCATCTTCTACAAGACTGCCAACTAGAGAAGAAATTGACTTTGTCTTAACAACAAATAATGTTGAAAGGTTCATTGCACACACAACTATCTCTGTCTCTATGCTGACTGGTTTATATTTTTCCATATTTTCCATACTTTCGTAATCTTGGCATGTCGTGCAATAGGGGGCTAAACGTTCGCTTACATTTTGACATAATCGTTAAAACCGACTGCTCATTCGCCCCTACCAAGTGCTAGTTCAAAGAATTTTCCAACTCATGCATAACCAGATAATCAGAACATTTTACAGGAATCTTATCAGTTTCCTTCTGCAACTTGAGCCGAACGATGCTGACTCCCAAAGAGTTTAGGCATCAAAAGTTCACGTGCTCTTCGAATTCTACCTTTAAACGACCCTGGCTAACGATAAAAACTGCCTGACTCTCATTCACCTGAATAACGCAGCATTGAACACACGTTCTCTTAATTAGGAAGTGCCCTCATGATTTGCCGACTGATCATCTCTTCTTCACACTATTTTAATAACTAATAACCCTACTCGTGTGCGATGCCTTCATCTCTTATATCTTACCACTGTGCGTCTGATGTTTTCAAAGAAGCAATCTGCCGTACAATAACCTGAACCCTTCATACTTCTACTTTATCCACAAGCTTCCACGTCATAACAACTCAGTGTCCTTCGCCAATTTCCTCTGCCTTAGTTAGTTCTCAGATACTATTTATAGGTAATTTTAGCTGATAAACCTAGCTGGATACTTCGTTATAGTTATATGCCAACTCGAACTTTAGTTAATTGTGTTAGTGTATTGCAAGTGCAAATGCCGATCTTCTGCCCTATCAATGATATCGTAAATGGGTGTCAGGATGCGCACGTATCCAAAGTGTGCTTTGAATACAGAGATCTAACATGGACTACAAAGGGCAATAGCCGATTAACAGCGATTGTGCGTTCTTTGGCATATTTGTCTTTCGATTTATTTAGATCCTTCAGTTCATCCCAACGTAGAGGGCGTTGAGGGTCCAGGTAGAAGAGATTGGACGATGTCCAACCTGTTTAACCAACCTTTTACTCTTCCAGAAGCTTTTGGCGTGTCGTCTCATACGCATTCCTTAATAATATATCCAGAGCTAGGCTTAGTTGGCTTCAATGACCATCCTTTAGTCTAGTTTTAGTTTTTGTGCGATTCGGTCCTTGATCACAAAAACTTGACTGGTCAGAAATTAACCTGGAGCAATGTTGGGATTTTTTGTCTGTATTCTCATCTTCGTTCTACCGCTTAATTTCGGGCGAGTAAGTGTTCAGAATCCTACATCACTTGATGATATTTTGCAGATAGGTCTGCATAATTACCTACAACAATCGCAACCGCAAGGGTGTAAGTTAAGTGAAGAGTGACTTAAGTGGTATAATTATCAATTCTTTCTTTAGTGCCGGTCGAACATGCTACATACGATTTCATCATTGTTGGAGCTGGATCTGCCGGTTGTGTTTTAGCAAATCGCTTATCGGAGAATCCGAAGTGGACTGTTATGCTAATCGAAGCTGGAGGTACGGAAAACATTCTTCATCATATGCCGGTGTTATCAGCCTATTTCCAAGGCACACATTCTAACTGGAATTACAAGTCAACACCGCAGAAGGGCGCGTGCCGAGGCATGTATAAAAATCAATGTAGTCTCCCAAGAGGAAAGGTCGTCGGAGGTACCAGTTCTATAAACTTCATGGTCTACAATCGCGGTAATCCTAAAGACTTCGATCGATGGGCCGAAGCAGGAAATCCTGGATGGTCATACAAAGAAATACTACCTTATTTTCTTCGGTCTGAAAGATCAACACTACAGGGTTTAGAAAACTCCCCATATCATAATAATTCTGGACTTCTTAGTGTAGAGGATGTTAAGTTTCGAACAGCTATGAGTCATGCTTTCGTTCGAGGAGCTAATCAAATTGGATACAATATGATCGATTATAATGGCGCATCACAGTTGGGTGTTTCATATGTGCAAGCAACCACTTTGGGTGGACGAAGACACAGCGCGGCCAGTGCATTTATAGATCCCATAAAAACTAAACGGAAAAATCTACATATTCTAACCTTTGCCCGTGTCATTAAAGTGTTAATCGATCAGAACACTAAATCCGCTTATGGAGTGAAATATTTATATAGAAACAAGGTACACCGAGTTAGAGCGAGAAAAGAAGTAATCCTATCGGCAGGAGTTTTTAACTCCCCACAACTACTTATATTGTCCGGCGTTGGGCCTTTGGATAACCTTCGAAGTATAGGAATGAAGGAAATAAAAAATCTTCCTGTTGGTGAGACGCTATATGACCACATGAGTCACTTTGGGCCAACATTTACAACCAATGATACGGGACCAACAGTTCGATCAAACGATTTGACAGCATCTCTTTTAAAGCGATACTTTCTTGACGAGCCATCAACTATGATATCAAGTATTAGTGGCATAGAAGCATTGACCTTTGTCAAACTTCCCAAATCTAAAGAGCCGAAAGATGTACCAGATGTAGAACTGGTTGCAGTTGCTGGAAGCTTTGCCTTAGATATGGGCACAGGAGTAAAAATGGGCGCCGGAATTCGTGATGACATTTACAACAAAGTGTACAAATCTCTGGAGTCAAAAAATCATTTTACCGTTATCGTGGTGCCATTTCATCCCAAGTCAAAGGGGCGTGTGTGGCTACAAAATAGAAATCCTTTAAGATGGCCCAAAATTGACCCCAAATACTTCAAGGATGAAGATGATGTGGAATTTACCCTCCAGGGCATTAAAGAAGCAATAAGGATATCGCAATCTCCAGCTATGCAGAAGATCAATACAAGGATACACGACGTCAATGTGCCAGGATGTGAACAATTCGAATTTGGCAGTGACGACTATTGGAGATGTTCCATTAGGGTGTTGTCTTATACGCTGCACCATCAAGTAGCAACCTGTAAGATGGGCCCTGAAACGGATCCAACTACTGTTGTGAACCACCAACTAAAAGTACACGGTATTCGAAAACTGAGGGTTGTTGATACGAGCATTATACCGCTCCCACCAACGAGTCACCCAAACCCGATGGCCTTTTTGATCGGAGAAAAGGCGGCAGACATGATTAAAGATGAATGGTTCAATTAAACTAAAGGCAGTTAATAATGATGAAGAGAAACCGCGAAACTTCTATAATAAACGTTTAATATGTGGCAATAACAGCCTGGATAAGAATTTAAAAAAAAATAATTCAATAGGTTTTTTAAGATTTTTTAAAGATATACTGATTAGAAAATAAATAGGTCTGGCTATCAAGTAACAAGACTAATGATAATAATAATACTAGAAGTTTTTCTATTTTTTTTTATTTTTTTATTAGACTTCTCTCGGGATAATAATAATACTAGAAGTTTTTCTATTTTTTTTTATTTTTTTATTAGACTTCTCTCGGGATAGGCGAACCTATAGCGTCGAGTGGGCGCCCCGAGATGCCATCAAATAACTGTTGCAGTTCTTTTTGAACAGTTGCAGGTTGTAACGCTCCGGGAACACTCGCGTGGGAAGGAGTTGCACATAAACCGAATTGCGTGTAACAATGCCAAGAATCTCCGAAGAACAGCACCCGTGATAATATCTGTAAAACAGACAGAGGTCGGGTACACGCCTTCGATGTGATAGCGAGTGTAGTCCCGACGTCAACGCCGAGTCGTCGATCAGGCGATCTCTGTACGCTCTCAAGTAGGTCGGGGGTATGTTTAGGAGCCGAGCTCCAACCATGAGAACAATATTCGAGCGTGGGTCTAATTTGGGATTTATATGGGAGAAGAAGTTGGGACGGAGTAAAATATTTCTTGGCTCTAAAAATTTAACTCAGTTTTCCTGAGGCTGACCTGGCGATACTCGACACGTGTTTATGCCATGATACATTCCCACAGACCGTGACGCCGAACAATTTCAAACTTTCTGTAACCTCGAGGGCCCGGCCGTTGAATAGTGCGCGGACGAAATCTCACATCCCGCGTCGAACACCGTACCGACGAGATCATAGGTGGTTCCAAATGGCCGGGATCGAGGTTTGAATTCGCCGAAAATAAATTCGCGAACACATTAGCTTTATCCTTTGGATTCGTGACTAACGTCCCGCTGTCTGTCACCAACGGAGGGAAAGAGGAGGAAGCAAAGTTACTGCTGACAGCCCTGGCCATTGACCAGAAGGAGCGCGAACCAGTTGGGCTCCGAAGGAGCTTATTGATCACCCTGTCGTTGTGAGCCTTCTTCGCGGTATCAATCGCCTGGTTGTACGCGTTTCTGATTCAAACAAAATTCGTTCTGTTAACATCAGTGGGATTGGAGCGCCATCACTTAAAAGCTCTATTTTTTGTCGCTGTAATCTGCTGGCATTTTTTATCAAACCATGGTTTATCAGACGAACTTCGTCCGATGGAATGTGGCATATACATCTCCATCCCCAGAAGAATAATCTCTGATACCGACTCCGCGCATGCGTTAACATCGGAGTTTCCGAAGCACATCTCGGACCATGGAAAGGATCCGAAGAAATCTCGCAAATCTTCCCAGTTAGCGGCCCCATACTTCCATACATGGCGAAGCTGCCTAGGTCGGTTATTCGCTTGATATGCAAGTGCTTGCACGACAGATACGAAGCAGTGATCTGAGTTTCCCAGTGGCGTAGAAACCTCTACGGTATAAATATTCGGTTCGGATGTCGAAAACAGATCCAGAGTGTTCGCATAATCGCCTCCGGCATCCGGCACTCGAGTTGGCTCCCCCACGAGTTGAGTCAAGTTGTGGCTTACAGCAAACATCTCCGCCAGCCTCCCAGCCTCGTCGGTTCTGTTAGAATGTAACAACCAGCCGAAATTGTGCACCTTAAAATCGCCAAGGACAACAACTTTAGAAGCTGGGTGGTTGATCTGTATCCAGTCGGCGGTATATGAAAGATGTTCGAAAAATGTCGCCGGTCGATCGTCATTCGGGGAGCGGTAAACACAACAAAGAAATTTAACGGAATTCCTCAGCACGACCCCCAACCATATGATGTCCATATTATTGGGTTCCAACGCCTCCATCCTCTGGCAAGCCAGATTGGACCGCGCGAAGACGCATACTCCGCCCTTAAAACGGAATCTCGAATGTAAGTCGTATCCTGAGCAACGAAGATATGTCGAATCAGTTGACGAATCGACCTGGGTCTCAGTTAGGGCAAGGATATTAGGTTTCGTTGTTTGCAAATATTGGTGGACGGCGTTTACATTCGTATTGGTGAAACCGATGCCCCTGATGTCACAAAATGCCGTCACCAGTCGAGCGTGGGCAGAGCCTCGAGAGCGAGCCCGGTTATGCGATGACGAACCTCTCAAAGTTCCATTATTTATCATGATATCTGCATGATATTCCCCCTGACATAGTCCCCCCGGAGATCCGAATGGGGGACTAGTTTATCTCCGGAATTCTTAATATCGAAAGGTACCATCATGACTTATCGCCGTGTCAGTCCGGCCATCAGCCACACATCCGAAACACCGTCGAAGATTTCTCTCGGCAATATCGCGGAATGTACAGCGTGACGGGGTAGTATCTCACCTCGGGACCGACTACCACCTAACCAACCTTCTCTCGAAACGGTCCATCAGCCAAGCTCCGAAAGATGGCCAGGGATTTCTCCCGACCATTTCACGGAGCCTAAAACTTGATGGGGTGGTATTTCACCGGGCGCACAGGGCGTTGGGACCCCGGCTACCACTCGGCCTTTTTCGACAGGGTCCATCAGCCAAGCACTAAAGAATGGTCAAAGATTACCTCAATGGTGGTTCGCCGGACGACTAAGCATGCGAACCCCACCTGCCACTCAGTAATTGTGTCAGACCGCCACAAAGATAACAATCACTGGTGAAACCACACCAATTCACACCAATTTTCAGCTTGCTTAACATTTGTAAAAGTTACACTGCCTTAAGCACATTTGTCTTTACTTCTCAAACGGAATTGAATTTCTAGTAAGTTTCTATTAAATCTTGCGTCAAAAACGGATTGAAGGGTGCGAGGAGCTTAAAAAAGTTGAAAAGTGTTTCGGCAACGATACTTTTTAAAAAACAGTTGTTTACCAGGGACACGGACATTTCAGAAGCGGCCGTGAATCTGCTAAGGATGCCGAACGTAGAATACTGTCGACAACGAAAAAGAAATGTTGGTCAATAATTGCAACAGAACATCAGAGAGCTAACAGAGAACTTAACTAATGCGTATGGATCTGTCCCAAACCTCTTAGTTAATGATTTGTATTTTCGTCGTGGGTTGCAAAAGGGAGACCGGGTTGACATCGCAAAATACGTCATTCCCAAGGCTGCATCCAACTCAACATTCATGAATGCATTATTACTGAAGACGAGACATGGAGTTATGAGTATTACATGCGATCTAGGCATCAGGCGAGTGAAATGAGTGCACTTAATGAGCCCAGGCCGAAAGATTCTTCCAATTTGCAATCAATAAAGGAGGCGGTGCTCATGGCTTTCATGAATTACAATTCATGTGCATCGTTAATTCTTGCCTCACTGTCAGGCAGTGAACAAAGAGTATCTTTTGGGTATTATGAGAGTTACTTCTGAGCATTATAACATGTGGATTTCACACAATGATTGCGGCGATAGTTAAGAAAACAACACCATGACGATTAGAATCGCACTAAAACATAGAACCTAAGCATCGTTACATCAGTCCACCCCGCGTGTAGGAGGTCAATTGTTATTCTTAACTTCTCTCTAATGAGCTGGAAATGCTATTGTGACGAATTTACGAACATGAAGCACGCCATCTAGTACTAGATAGACGATATAGAGAAGCAGGCAAACTGACAGCGGAGTAATAAGTGTCAGTCAAGAGTCAAGAAGAAGAGAACTGACAGCGAACACGGGGATCGATGTCAAGGGAAGTGTAAATAACACGTGTAGAATAATAAGTAAAAATAAAGTAAACCCATTAAACCCGAAAGAACGAGCTTTTGCAATTTGATTTAAATTATTTCGCGATCCAGAGATCGGACCTAGGGAGCCGCTAAACGTAAACCCGAAAATCCGTAACAACTGGTGTCAGAAGTGGGATTGCCAAATAATCATAAATCATGGTGAAGTTTGCTGACCTGAGGATACCCCACTTAATGGAAGAATTGGAGTCTCGAGGACTGCTGGTGACAGGAAATAAGGCAGATCTACGAGCCCGATTGCGTAAAGCAATGGAGAGTGAGGGCATCGACGTTGATAGACACAAGTTCTGTCATGATGCTTTAGGAGCTTCATCTAAAGTTGAACAGCAGTTGGTAGAGCCGCAGCCAGCTCCAGCATTCGCAGCAATGGCGCAAATGTCCTCACGCATGGAGGAGCAGCTGGCACAACAGTCCTCACGTATGGAGAACCAGCTGGCACAGCACACTTCACAACTACAGGAAAAGCTATCGCGCATCGAAGGGAATTCCGCCGGATTGCAGGCGAGGCAAGACGAAATGGAGGATGAACTACAAAAAGTTGCAGAAAATTACGCAAAATTAGAATCCGAGAGATTGGGGTTGGATGGCCATATCCGAGACGTGCAGTTCAGTGGACCAGTTACAACAAAATTGAAAGCGCCAACGTTTGACGGAACGGTACCGTTTAACATTTTTAAACTGCAGTTCGAGACGACAGCGCGAACCAATCACTGGTCTACGGCAGACAAAGTATCAGCTTTGGTGGTATTGTGGGGAGGATGTAATGTACCTGCATGGGTACTCCGTTCTACTTCCTCCTCCATCATGTATTGTTCGCCGCGCAAATCACCGAACCGAAAAAAAACGAAACAAAACAAAACCTACGCCACACAAAAACACTGGAGGGAAAGTTAATGTTCTTTTATTTTATTGGATGTATTGGTTCGTTTTCACAAAAATACTATTGAACACTTCGTATGAACTTAAGGATAAATAAACTAAAACTTCCTAGAGTTGAAAAATAAAACACACACGACTCCGGGTATATATTCGCGTGTTACTGTTTACGCTTCTCCGCTGGTGGCGCGGAGAGCGGGAGTGACCCGTGCGACCAGCGTGGTCGGAGGATGGAATAAGACTCAGCGATCGTCATCTCATTCAAGGAAAAAAATGAAGAGAGAGAAAAACTCTTCTCTTAAGGGTGTGAATATATCCTTGCCAAGGATATGTTTTATCTCCCACAAGTGTAACGTAGAGTCTCTCTTATGGGAACAAGAAAACCAGATCTCGTAATAAAGGTCATGGTGGTATGTGTGGGATCGTTCAGATAGATGCGTTTCACACGTGCAGTGGAACGACGAAACAGGCAGGCGGCAAAGACAATAGGGAAAATGAGCAAATGCCCGTTGGTAATGCGGGTCATTGTTTACACGATGCCTCGTCGCTATTTTCGACGTTAGGAGAAAAAGGTGCTAAAAGCAAATTGAATGTTTATGGCATCTCAGGCTGCAATAGAAACCGGGTTCATATTTGCATTAGGAAATGCTGGAGAATTTGGTTTCAGCGTCTATTGCGCTAATTATATGCAGCTGCTTGGGTTGTTTCTTGGTAAGACAAACAAAAAAGGTTGCCAGGCAATGTATATGAAAAGGTATATGGCGCGGCTGTGAAAATAGACGGCGCGATATTTATGGTATTTGTCTGGTACCGAATTGGTTCAGAATACCAAATAAGCAAACAAAGAAATCTTATGAAAAATTGTATGCGAAGGGATGCATGAAGGTAAGTTTTCTTTATAGGGATTTTAGGGTTATAATAATTGGGTCTGTTTGATGCGTGAAGCATCTAAGATGCTAATGCGAATTGCATTAGCGAAAGCTGGTGCAGACCCGGGTTATGGTTATGGGGGTTTTTTCAGGAAGGCGAGCCGTGGGATCTGGCGGAATCGCCACAGTACTCCCCTCCCAGTGACGTAGTCACGAAAAAAAAAGGTAGGGGCGAGGGAATGCTCGATGGTGGGTGCTGTGATGATAGGGGGGTTGCTTCGGAAATGCGCTGTGGGAATGTTAAGGGACTGTGTGGTGACCAGTTCCTGGTTATTGTTTGGGCCTTTATCGATAAGATGGACACAGTTGTTACCGCTTGATGCCATCAAGGGCAAATGTGTGCGGCGTGGTCCATCGGCCTGTTATGGGTCTCGTGGACCAACAGGCTTATCGCCCGAATAGGTCGGAACCTATCGGAAATCCGCTCACATCCGCAGTGACGAAATAGTGTGTGCGAGAAGGAGGGGAACTTATCCCAGGGTAATTCCCATCCGCAGTGACGGGTTGCCGTGTGCGGAATGGAAAGGGACCAAGTCCAGAGCGGGTGTCTTTTGTCCATACGTTTGTATGGCAAATTGTTTGCCGCTGGGACTGGTAGAGGAGGGCGGGCCCTCAATTGCACGTTTTACCTATCGAGGGAGGACCGGTACATTGGTGCCAATGTAGCGGTAGCTGCGACCTCGACCGAATGGAAACTTGCTGTGAGGTGCTGGCCGTCGCTCTTGTTTAAAAAAAAAATAGGGGATTTTGGTTAGGGGGCTCCTGGTGGGTGGTTGATTGTGTCCAACCCCAGGGCGCCCTAGGGTTATTAGATGTGCGTTCCGAAGTATTATGCACCTAGGTATTTGAGGCGGCGTAGAGGGGCGTGTATAGCCTTTAGTTGCCGCTAAAGGGGAGCCATGGTGGTTAAAGGATTGGGGAAACAGGTATGTTGTCTCAGCCCGATGGTATCGGTTTGATTTGTGGGCCGGTGTTGCTGAGACATTTGGGAGACGTAGGAGATCTAAGAACGAATGTCCTGAAATTTAAATAAAGGGGCAAAACCAGGTGCCCTGATAGATGCTACGCGTAGTAGCTGTGGTAACGAGGGAAGCTGGCTTGCTGAAATCGGGTAGAAGGTCGAGCATTGATGAACGGTTTCGCGTGATAACTGTTTTTGGCGTGGATGGGCGCCAATATATGAACAGAGACAGAAAAAGGTGTTAGAGGTCAAGCAGAGTCGAGAAGGGTTGCATGGGGTTGCGTGAAGGCTATGGTTGGTGAGCGTGAGCGCCAACCTTCAGGAAAGAGACAGAAAAGGGTGAGTGTGTTTCACGCGAGACAAAACTGGGCGTCCTATAGATTATATGCTACGCGAAGTAGCTGTTGTTACTTAAGGAGCCGAGTGAGGTCAGAAGGGTTGAAAATGATGCAAATGGGGTCTTAAAAGGGTAGATAGAGGCGAGTTTTGCCAGTATTTAAAGAAGGCCAAAGGTCATCACTTTGAACTCGAAGAGTCCGAAGGGTGTGATGAGGAGCCGGTGGTGGAGGGATTAATGGAGTCGAGAGAGTTGAATGTTGGCGACGTGAAGTAGAAAAAGAAATTAAACGTAGTCGAAAGAGGATTAAGAGAAGTAGTAAGCGGAGCCGTGTGGAGTCGAGTAGTGTTTAAAAGGGTTAAATAGTGGTGAGCGAAGTCGGGTGAAGTCGCGTGGGTGAGTGTTGTCGAAGGAATGAATGGAGTCGAGAGACGACGAAAAAGAGTCGAGCAAAGTCGAAAAAAAGTGAAATGGAGTCGAATAGTCGAATGTGTGAGCGCGGAGTCAAAAGACGCAAAATGGAGTTGAGCGAGTCGTGTGAAATTGTGCAGAGTTGAAAAGAGTTGCGAATGTTATTGAAACGGTTGTGCTGTGGTATGTACCCAGATGGGGCTTACAATGATTATTATTTTGTTTTAAAAATGTATAAAATTTTGCAGCAACCGTTTTTATATTCAGTAAGGTTTACAGTATATCTGTGAATACTTATGATACCGGTGTTTCGTATTTTAGTTTGTTTTAATTGTTTGTTTTGACTGACAATATGTAAGCACGCTTAAAAACTATAAAGGGAGGAAATGGACAACAACTGAGGTTAAGTAAATTTTGTTGCATCAAGATAAGTGTATCTGTTTGATATGTAAGATATCAAATTAAGCGACAGAAAAAAAAACAGAAATTTGGGGAGAACAGCAAAACTAAAGGAAAATATAAAAATATATGTTGTCTTGTTGCCTCTTGTGAATTATTTTTAATTTAAACAATGTTGCTTTATGTTTATATTTACTTTTTTTTTTTAAATTATATTGACTTTCTGGAACTTGTTTAACTAATTTTAGCACAATGTGACAGAATATCTGAAGCTCTAGGGTATTCCTGAATTGTGGTTATGTTAAAGGAGCTAAATTATTTTTCCTTTTTTTTTAGGTTACTTTAATATATAGTTCTTTTCATGTGTGTTAATACACTTTGTTTTTCTCAGTAACTACACAATAAGTGAGCTTAAAAGTCATTATTGAAAGTGTTTCGAAAATTCATATCTATAAGGGTGTATTTATCATTATGAAACAACAAAAATATTATCGATATTAAATTATTCGAATGTTTTGATTTTTAAAAACGCACTGAACTTTTTGATTGGCGCGTCTGTTTTTGTGTTTTAATGTATTAAAAAGGAAAGATAATAGCAAAACTGAGTATCTGTAATATTTAATATAAAAGTATTGTCTTTTTTTTGTACGTTAATAGGTTACAAACCACAAAAGAAACGCACCCATATAAATGTACATATTTCCGGACATATATCCATCCATATAAGTGGCAATATCTTCTATAGCCTTTAACAGTCAAGCTTATTAAACGGTTTTCTTAGGCTGGCAGGACAACTGTTTCGAACCAGTTGTCTACCTTTACCATGAAAATCGCTTAATTAGAACTGTGTGTGGTAATTTGCACTTCAAATCGGTAATTAATTTTTGAATAACAAATGTCACCGCACACCAATGTTTTTTTTTTTTTTTTTTTTTTTTTTTAGGAAACAAATTTTAAGTTACGCCCGGAAGGAGCTTATATAAGGACAATACACAAAAGGAAAGGAGAAAAGAAAAAAATTAAAAAGGTTTTAAGGAATTCAATATTACTACATCATACATAAAACTGTAAAGGGTTTTAAGCGGTGTCTGTTAAGGATAATCGCAGCCAGTCGAGTTGTTCACATGTATATCATGAGGTGTTTAGAAACACCAGCTAGCGGTATATAACTACAACTTTATTCCTGCCAATAAGTTTTCATTTTTAATTAAATAACAAAGATACAACTTTTTTATAAAATATCAATATCCTCCCGTCTAAATAAGAATCACTAACAACGATAAAAACAGTAAAACCCTGAAAACATTTTCCTAAAAACTTTTTTTATTTTGGTTTTCATATTCAACTTCTGTTTTTCTAATAAAATTTTGACTAACGAATCGATTGAATTAAGTACAATGGATAGATATAAAATACAATACATTCTATTATCCTGTTACGGTTCAGGCTTAACTATTTCGCAGTATAAAACTTATTATAATTTAAAACCAATAATTTGTTAATATTCCCTGTGCTTGTAAATAATATTATGCTATAAGGACGTTATAGGGTTTGGGGTTATGGAACGGTTCGTTGCTGTAGCTGCTGGTGTCCCGGAGGTATTCGTGTTCTGTATCCTGTCCATACTGAATTCATTTGGATCGTAATCAGATAAAGCAATTTGCTTTTCTGGAGATTCATCAGGTAGCTTATAAATCTTTTCGAGGCGATTCTGAACGATTTTTAGATGTTTTAAAATGTACTCCTCCTTCGGAGCCAATTGATGGGCGTACTGGAGGCAGGTTCGTGCTTTGACAAGCTTCTTGCGTTCAACGAAAACCACACACAAATTATGAAGTCCCTGAATGGTATGTGGTTCGTATTTAATGATACTTCGATAACATACCTCAGCCGCATCAAGATCTTTCATATAGTTGATGTAGATATCTCCAAGGAGTATAAGGCCTTTTAGGTGATCCGGATGATAACGAATTAATTGATTTAGAAATGGAACTGCGTCCAGAGGGCGATTAGCGTCTGCCAACAATAGAGCTAAGTTAAACAAGGCACTGCGGAAATCAGTTTTAATGTGAATAGCACGTTTGAAATTGTTTTCCGCTTCTTCAAAATTATGTTCGTCCATTGCTAGCATTCCCAGATTGAAATAGACTCGTTCATTATTTTGATCTTTTTTCAGTATTGTGAATAGCCGCTCCCATGAGACCTTGCGTAACTCGTCACCTCCAAGTTCTTGCAAGAGGATCGCTGAATTCAAAAGAGCCTGTTCGTGATCCGGTGCTAATTCAATGGCTTTGTTAAAATATACATTCGCTTGGGAAGATTTTCCCTGTTCAGAAAAACAAAGAATAGAGAAAATGGAACTTACCAAATCCTGGCCGTTGCTGTTGAGGCGAGTGCTGCTCCCGGCCAGGTGATGTTGGTAAAGCCTTGGCTGTTTGGTGTTGCTGCTAGTCTGGTGATGTGTTGGGGTAACTGGTGCTGGTGCGTCGCTTGGTGATCCTGTCGTTGGGGCGATGTTTGCCCATTCATTGATTTTTGGCAATTGCCGCCACAATTGCTCACCGAAAAAGTCACTGACACAGTTGCCGCACCGAATAGTCACTTGTAGTTCCGAAGGCGCGATTGTTCAAACTCGGAGTCACCAATGTGGGGAGGAAGTATAGTACCTGCATGGGTACACGGTTCACTTCCTCCTCCATCATGTATTGTTCCACCGACGAGCACTAAACAATTACGAGGAAGCAGTGGAAACATCAACGAAAGCAAAACACACGGCTATGGATTTGTTGCACAAAGTTTGTTTTTATTTAAAATTTATAAATTATTTATTGTTTGTCTTTTACATTTTTGTATGATTTATTTGTTTTCACCAAAAAACTATTGAACACTTCGTATGAACTTAAGGATAAATAAACTAAAACTTCCTAGAGTTGAAAAATAAAACACACACGACTCCGGGTATATATTCGCGTGTTACTGTTTACGCTTCTCCGCTGGTGGCGCGGAGAGCGGGAGTGACCCGTGCGACCAGCGTGGTCGGAGGATGGAATAAGACTCAGCGATCGTCATCTCATGCAGAGATGATTTCGCTAAGGAAAAAAATGAAGAGAGAGAAAAACTCTTCTCTTAAGGGTGTGAATATATCCTTGCCAAGGATATGTTTTATCTCCCACAAGTGTAACGTAGAGTCTCTCTTATGGGAACAAGAAAACCAGATCTCGTAATAAAGGTCATGGTGGTATGTGTGGGATCGTTCAGATAGATGCGTTTCACACGTGCAGTGGAACGACGAAACAGGCAGGCGGCAAAGACAATAAGGAAAATGAGCAAATGCCCGTTGGTAATGCGGGTCATTGTTTACACGATGCCTCGTCGCTATTTTCGACGTTAGGAGAAAAAGGTGCTAAAAGCAAATTGAATGTTTATGGCATCTCAGGCTGCAATAGAAACCGGGTTCATATTTGCATTAGGAAATGCTGGAGAATTTGGTTTCAGCGTCTATTGCGCTAATTATATGCAGCTGCTTGGGTTGTTTGTTGGTAAGACAAACAAAAAAGGTTGCCAGGCAATGTATATGAAAAGGTATATGGCGCGGCTGTGAAAATAGACGGCGCGATATTTATGGTATTTGTCTGGTACCGAATTGGTTCAGAATACCAAATAAGCAAACAAAGAAATCTTATGAAAAATTGTATGCGAAGGGATGCATGAAGGTAAGTTTTCTTTATAGGGATTTTAGGGTTATAATAATTGGGTCTGTTTGATGCGTGAAGCATCTAAGATGCTAATGCGAATTGCATTAGCGAAAGCTGGTGCAGACCCGGGTTATGGTTATGGGGGTTTTTTCAGGAAGGCGAGCCGTGGGATCTGGCGGAATCGCCACAGTATCATTGAAGGGCTCTGCGGCCGAAGTCCTGCAAACAGTTCCGGAAATTGAACGTGGAAACTATGGTGCGGCAATGGCAGCACTTGAACGGCGATATGGTAGCGACCATAGGAAACAAATGTTCCAGATGAAGCTCATGAATCGTTACCAAAAAGCTAACGAGCCGTTACAAGAATATGCAACGGAGAGAGATTTGGCCAATGCAGATGCACCAGCAGAAGTAATTGAGCTACTCAAAACGCAAGTGTTCATGAATGGAATACGAGATGCGGATACCAAGCGCGCAGTCTATTCCATGCCAAAAAATACGTTTGCCGAAACAGTGTTATTTGCTCTCACGCAGGAAACAGCAACTCTTCTGAGCAAACAAACGCACAACGTCCATCGGTTGGAAGTCGAGCCAAATGAATCTCTGGAGAAAACCATGAGGGATTTCATCCAGGCTACTTCCCAAATAATGCCAACCTCACACAAAGGCTCTGGAGCAAAGTGTTACAGCTGTGGAAAAACAGGACACTTCGCACGAAATTGTAATGCGTCTCGTAGGAAAAACGGAGACACACCGAAAAGCAGCGCTGAAGGTGGAAATGGCGCTTCTGGAGAAAGGCAATCGTTAAACTAAAACGGACCAGCTCAAAGGGGCGTGAGCTGGTCCCCGCAAAAAGGACAGCTACCGACTGCCACGAATAGACGACACCTTGGACACATTATCCGGTGCGAAATGGTTTTCTACGCTGGAATTACAAAGTGGGTATTGGCAAGTGGAGATCGAGAAAGGCGACCGCGAGAAAACTGCTTTTAGCATCGGAGACGGATTGTGGCAATTCTCTCTGATGCCATTCGGATTATGCAACGCTCCAGCAACTTTTGAGCTATTAATGGAACACGTGCTAAAAGGGCTTCACTGGAAAACGTGTTTGGTGTATCTGGATGACATCATTGTCATGGGCAATAGTTTCGACGACCACCTGAAAAATGTAGAACAAGTCCTTCAACGAATTGCTTCTGCCAAATTACGGTTGAAACCAAAGAAATGTAATTTGTTTAAAACCGAAGTAACGTATTTGGGACACAAAATCACTACCGGAGGAATTCAGACAGATGATGGCAAAATAAAATCGGTAAGAAATTGGCCGCGACCCAAAAATGTTCATGAAGTGCGAAGATTCCTTCGGCTCTGTACGTATTACCGACGCTTTGTACCCGGGTTTGCCAATGTTGCAAGAAGCTTACCCAATTTGACAGAGAAAAATTGCAAATTTGTGTGGAAAGAGGAGGAAGAAAATGCCCGTCAGCAGCTGAAGGAATTACTTTGTACAGCTCCAATGTTGGCCTATCCAGTTCCTGACGAAAAGTTCATTCTGGACAGAGACGCTAGTGCACATGGAATAGGAAGTGTACTATCACAGATCATCGATGGTCAGGAAAAAGTAATTGGGTACTATAGCAGAGTCCTTGGAAAGCCGGAAAGGAAATACTGCGTCACAAGGGGAGAACTCTTGGCAGTCGTCGAATGCGTAAGACATTTTCACAAATACCTATATGGCCAGCACTTCCTTCTGAGGACAGATCATGCAGCACTCAGATGATTACTCCAGTTTAAAAATCCGGAGGGGCAGATTGCGCGATGGATAGAAAAGTTGCAGAATTACGATTGCGAAATCCAACATCGGAGAGGTGGACGACATGGAAATGCCGATGCTCTATCTCGGCGCCCATGTGCATTGGAGTGTAAGCATTGCTCTAAGGCTGAGAGATGCGACGGTATAGTCGACATCCGATTAACAAATCTGCAACCTGGTGATGAATGGGAATCCAGCGCTTTAAGGAAAAGCCAACTGGAGGATACAGACTTGGCTAAGGTCATTAGAGCGAAGGAAATGGGTAAAAGACCAACCAAAGAAGAAATGGTATCAGAGTCCATTGGCCAAGGCGTATTGGGTGCAATGGAATAGCCTTAAATTGATAAACGGAGTGCTGCATCGTTCATGGGAAAGCAAGGATGGTAAACACATCGACGATTTGATTGTCCTACCAAGGTCTAGAATAACAGCCGTGTTGGAAGAGTTCATTTGGAGGACATTTGGGCGTTGCGAAAACCCTGGAAAAGACTAAACAACGGTTTTACTGGCCGAATTGTCGAGAATCAGTTGCCGAATGGATTAAAAACTGCGCGCAGTGCATGGCAGCTAAGGGTCCGAAAGCTAGAAGCAGAGGAAGACTGCAGCAGTACAACGCAGGAGCACCATTCGAACGCCTTGCAATGGATGTAGCTGGCCCATTCCCCACTAGTGACTCCGGAAACAAATATGTGTTGGTGATTATGGACTATTTCAGTAAGTGGCCAGAAGTATGCGTTACACCAAATCAGGAGGCTAAAACTGTGGCCGAAGCTTTTGTGCAGAATTGGGTGACGCGATTTGGTATACCAATTGAGTTGCATTCAGATCAAGGGAGGAACTTTGAGTCCGCTGTATTTCGAGAAATGTGCTCACTATTGGGTATCAAGAAGACTCGAACAACGGCTTTACACCCACAATCGGATGGCATGGTAGAAAGGTTTAACCCCACATTAGAGGAACATCTGCGAAAAGTAATAGACAAACGTCAACGCGATTGGGACAAGTACTTTCAAATGTTTTTGTTAGCTTACCGATCAGCAGTCCATGACACTACCGGCCAGTCACCTGCGAAGATTATTTTTGGTACAGATTTGAGACTCCCATCAGATCTAAAATTTGGAAGAAACAACGAGCTTACTGAAACTGGAGGCAGCTACTGGGAAATGCTTCACGCCGAAATGGACGACATACACCAACACGTGGGGCAGCGAACACAGCTGATGAGCAATAAAATGAAGGATCGATATGACCGAGCCATGAATTCTGATGGATTTCAGGAAGGCGACTTGGTGTTGCTGTACAACCCGCAACGGAAAAAGGGTATGTCTCCAAAACTGTAGACATCGTGGGAAGGGCCATACAAAGTCTTAAAGCGACTGAACGATGTTGTGTACCGCATACAATCCGACACGCAGAGACGAGGTAATATGAAAGTCGTCCATTTGGAGAGACTATCCTCGTATGGATCAAAGAATTCGGTGTCTGATCGAGACGATCAGACTTAAGTGGAGGGCAGTGTGACGAATTTACGAACATGAAGCACGCCATCTAGTGCGAGATAGACGACATTGAGAAGCAGGCAAACTGACAGTGGAGTAATAAGTGTCAGTCAAGAGTCAAAGAGAAGAGAACTGACAGCGAACACGGGAATCGATGTCAAGGGAAGTGTAAATAACACGTGTAGAATAATAAGTAAAAATAAAGTAAACCCATTAAACCCGAAAGAACGAGTTTTTGCGATTTGATTTAAATTATTTCGCGATCCAGAGATCGGACCTAGGGAGCCGCTAAACGTAAACCCGAAAATCCGTAACACTATGTTAAATGCTGAGGTATACATCTCTGAGAGTTGATTTCTTTGATTTTCTTTTGATACTGGTCCTTGCTACGGTTTGGATATTGTTGCAAATGCCACAGCTTTTTGGCCCGAAACGACTGGAATACCCTCAAACAGCCGCCGAATTACCATTCGTCTCCCTTTCTATTCAGTCGATTCAAAAACTCTTTACGTAGAATGAATTCTAGGAACCGAGAGGAAATAATGAAAAACTCAAAGACAGCTCCGATTGCCATACCTAGTGACTTATTTCTTTGATTTACCTTTAGTGTTGTTCTTCACTATTGTTTGTGTACTATGTGTATATGTTGGAAACGCCACAGCATAGTCGCACAATACCGTTGTGGGGTCTTGAAGTATGTGTGCCAAGTCAGGGGCACGGATTCACTTCGCCCGCCAACACTTACGTCGTCAAAAATTGTTCACAGAGGGGAGGAGGAGAAATAAAATATCCTTGGTTTGATTGTAATTTGGTTTTAATGTTCTTTACTGTTCTCAATTGATTTCTAAGTTACACCTTTAAAATGGTACACGTAAGTTGATATTTTTACTTGGTACTTGTACCCAAACACAAGCGACCGAGAAACGATGCCATATTTACACTGACTTTAGATCTTTTATTTATCCTTCAACGATTCGACATGCACAAGTGAATTAATAAAATCTAACTGTTTTCTTGAAGAAAATTAAACCGACTGCACCGTATGGTGAATGATTAGCGACTCTCTCAATTTGAGCGGTGAAGAATGAAATTGAAACACGGTGGCGTGACCAACCGCGATGAAGCGACTGACTGGAATTAGGGATGATTGGGTAATTCTCGATTTGCACAGTTATTAGCCAATCACCATCGAACTCTCTCATGAAGCTTTTCCGTTGCACGTCTCAGTGAGGTGAATAATACTTGCACATCATTAGACAGTCGCTGGACATGCGAAGGATGAAAAGAACAAAAGAGTGAGCACAATGACTTCGGGGTTGACTTAGCTTGTGTGCTTGTATCAATGCAGCCTCTGAGGATGACTTACTGCCCTAGTGCGATGGGTGTGGTGATCTCAGAGTGCATTGAACTGTAGGGAGACAGAACTGTGAAGGAGAGGAAAATGTAGCTGGTGATATTCACCTGCGAAAAGAGATAATTGATCCCCGGCGAATGTAGTGTCGTGGGAAAGTCGAAGTGACGCTGTAGCATCTCTAACAGATACACACACGGTACACAAGCAAAATAGTGAAGAACACCGAACGAAAATCGAATAAGAAAATACATCAGAGCCGTATACCATAGCGATAATATAACAATTCACATCAGTGGAATATACTTGGGAAAAACGCTAAGGAATGCGGTAATTACCCAAGCCATTGGATGATGATGCAACCGCGTCGTTTGACTCGACTTGTTGTTGCTAACCACATGGATTGGAATTTCCGGTGGAAATCTCATGGTTAGAGGACTGGAGTTGCCGTAAGGCAGAAAGGTAGCTGAATTCAATTATGCATTACTTGCATAGAATTATGAATTCACCTATGCGTCCGTTTTTGCAACATGCATTTCAGGTGAATAGGTAAGTAGGAGAAATTGGGGTTGGTTTGACACGCTGTTGGCGGTCGAAATTAGGCGGAAATAGTGGGTTGGTTCTCCATGTAGTATAGAGAACCCCCACACCGCCCTTATACGGTGTTTTAGACCATGAACGGAAAGAGTACCATCCAACAGCTACCGAATACACGTTCTTCTCCCTTTCTGTTCAATCGATACAAATAATCTCTACGTGGAACGCATTTTAGCAATCGGGAAAAGATAATGCGATAGCTCCCGTGGCTGTACTGAACACCGAGTATAAAATGTTATTAGGTCAAGCACGGCCAGAATTGAGATACTAAGGAGAAGTTTGAAAAGAACTTTCGTGAATAATTTTGTATTTTGTATTTTCGGAATAAATTCCGAGAACTTTTTAATCAAAATGGTGTTTTGGAGCTGGGCTGGTGATCCGGCTAAAATGGGGAGATCCCACCACTTTACCTTATAGGTTTCGCGATATTGTAGCAAGACATCTTTGACTACGTTTCTGAACTATGACGGATGGTAGAGTCTAAGGTTGGTGTTAAATAATAATCAACCCATAACCATAATAATTTACTTAATCGACCAAATATTTGTTTGCATTACCCGCAGAGGATTATTGATTGTATTTCCTTTATCCAAAGTAGTAAAGTAAAAATAGCTCCGCAATATTAACAAGTGGTGGTAAGTCTTTATTTCTTCAATTTTGTAAATATCCCATGCGCCATCATCATCGTCGTCTATGACTTCGGTCAAGTGGAAGACAGCAAGGCGCGTCGTCTTGTTTTATGTTTAAGTAATCCGGGACACTTGTGACGGTTCGATGACGGTTTCCATTATCGGTGAAACAGTACGTTCTTTCGTGGTTGATCCCCGCTTTCTCTCAAAATCATATCGTAGTTATTTTTTTGTTGAATTGCCATTGTCAGAATGTTTTTATAACGTGCACTGAAGATATGATGAGATGAAATGTTTGTGGCGCAAATAGTTGAAGAATAATAAAATACCTATCCCTTATTTATGTACAATCGTCGTGATTCGAATCTACAAAGATTTCGTGAACAACTAAGTGAATAACAGAATGTTGTCGTCCAGATATATGTGCTAAATGGACGTCCTTTGTATAAATTTCGTGAGGATATCTGTGGCAAAAGAAGTTCGTCGTCAATTGTTCTTCACTTCTCAGCTATGATGTTGCCAAGGATAACCAAACACGCGCCTTTCTGTTGGAATAGAGAACATACATTGTTGGTATGTGTCGCATAGCACAACATAATGAGTACTATGGAATCAAGGCCTGTCGCCGAAAGGCAAATTGCGCAATAGTATTATTATGTTTAGCTTAGAGCGTCTGCATAGGACCAGTAAGTTATAATATAAGATAATTAAGCTAGAATTTAAGCATTTTTTGTCTAGCATATAAATTAGAAACTGCCCTGTGAGTAGGGCGTTAGAATATACTCACAGCTAGGCCAGCTTGTCGTAAGAGGCGACTAAAGGCCGAGTGGTAGCCGCGGTCCCAACGCCCTGTGCGCCCGGTGAAATACCACCCCATCAAGCTTTAGGCTCCGTGAAATGGTCGGGAGAAATCCCTGGCCATCTTTCGGAGCTTGGCTGATGGACCGGTTCGAGAAAAGGTTGGTTAGGTGGTAGTCGGTCCCAAGGTGAGATACCACCCCGTCACGCTGTACATTCCGCGATATCGCCGAGAGAAATCTTCGACGGTGTTTCGAATGTGTGGCTGATGGCCCGGACTGACACGGGGATAAGTCATGATGGTGTCTTCTGATATAAAGAATTCCGGAGGTAAACTAGTCTCCCATTCGGATCTCCGGGGGGGACTATGTCAGGGGGAACATCATGCAGATATCATGATAAATAATGGAACTTTGAGAGGTTCGTCATCGCATAACCGGGCTAGCTCCCGAGGCTCGGCAGACGCTCGACTGGTGACGGCATTTTGTAACATCAGGGGCATCGGTTTCACCAATACTAATGTAAACGCCGTCCACCAATATTTGCAAACAACGAAACCTGATATCCTTGCCCTAACTGAGACCCAGGTCGGTTCGTCAACTGATTCGACATATCTTCGTTGCTCAGGATACGACTTACATTCGAGATTCCGTTTTAAGGGCGATGTCTGCGTCTTCGCACAGTCCAATCTGGCTTGCTAGAGGATGGAGGCGTTGGAACCCAATAATATGGACATCATATGGTTGGGGGTCGTGCTGAGGAATTCCGTTAAATTTCTTTGTTGTGTTTACCGCTCCCCGAATGACGATCGACCGACGACATTTTTCGAACATCTTTCATATACCGTCGACTGGATACAGATCATCCACCTAGCTTCTGAAATTATTGTCCTTGGCGATTTTAATGTGCACAATTCCGACTGGTTGTTACATTCTAACAGAACCGACGAGGCTGGGAGGCTGGCGGAGATGTTTGCTGTAAGCCACAACTTGACTCAAGTCGTGGGGGAGCCAACGCGAATACCGGATGCCCGAGGCGATTATGCGAACACCCTGGATCTGTTTTTGACATCCGAACCGAGTATTTATACCGTAGAGGTTTCTGCGCCACTTGGAAACTCAGATCACTGCTTGGTATCTGTCGCGCAAGCACTTGCATATCAAGCGAATAACCGACCTAGGCAGCTTCGCAATGTATGGAAGTATGGGGCTGCAAACTGGGACGATATGCGAGATTTCTTCGCATCCTTTCCATGGTCGGAGGTGTGCTTCGGAAACTCCGATGTTAACGCTTGCGCTGAGTCGGTGTCAGAGATTATTCTTCTGGGGATGGAGATGTATATTCCACATTCCACCAAACGAAGTTCGTCTGATAAACCTTGGTTTGACAAAAAATGCGAGCTGATTACAGCGGCAAAAAATAGAGCTTTTAAGCAATGGCGCTCCAATCCCACCGATGTTAACAGAACGAATTTTGTTAGAATCAGAAACGTGTGCAACCAGGCGATTGATACCACGACGAAGGCTCACAACGACAGGGTGATCAATAAGCTCCTTCGGAGCCCAACTGGTTCGCGCTCCTTCTGGTCAATGGCAAAGGCTGTCAGCAGTAACTTTGCTTCCTCCTCTTTCCCTCCGTTGGTGACAGACAGCGGGACGTTAGTCACAAATCCAAAGGATAAAGCTAATGTGTTCGCGAATTTATTTTCCGCGAATTCAAATCTCGATCCCGGCCTTTTGCATCCACCCGTGATCTCGCCAGTACAGTCTTCCATGCGGGATGTGAGATTTCGTCCGCGCACTATTCAGCTCATTCTACGTGAACTGGATTGTAGGAAGGCAACCGGCCCGGACGGAATACCAGCAATAGTCCTTAAGAACTGTGCTCCAGAACTATCGCCGGTTCTTGGAAGACTCTTCCGCTTATCTTATGTACGGAGGACCTTTCCTGCCTGCTGGAAAATCGCTCGAGTTCAGCCAATCCCCAAGACGGGAAAAAAGTGTCTCCCACAAAATTACCGTCCGATAGCATTACTGTCTATTTTATCTAAGGTAATGGAAAAAGTCATCAATACAGAGTTGGTTAAGTATTTGGAGTGCAACAGTCTTCTGAATGATCGTCAATACGGATTCCGTGGCAGGCGGTCCACAGGAGACCTTTTGACAATTATAACCGATATATGGACATCTGCGATTGAACGGCATGGTGAGTCAAAGGCGATCGCATTAGATATCTCCAAGGCTTTTGACCGCGTCTGGCACGGGGCATTGCTGAGCAAACTTCGTTCATATGGACTTTCCCAACAGCTTTGCGACTGGACGAGGAGCTTCCTCGAGAATCGATCGATCCGGGTTATTGTGGACGGCGAGTGTTCGGATCTGTATCCTGTTAATTCGGGGGTGCCACAGGGTTCTATTTTGGCTCCGACCTTGTTCTTGCTTCACATAAATGATTTGTTGGAGACAACGGATAACAAAGTGTTCAGTTTTGTGGATGATAGTACGCTTGTTTCCTCCTTTTCGAGTGATCGGCCGATTGGCGCATCAACGTCGCACCAGCTGAGATGTAGACATCTGAACCAGGATCTAGATAAAGTCCTGCAGTGGGGAAAGGCCAATCTTGTCGACTTCAACGCAACGAAGACCCAGTATACAACATTCACAAAGAAAACCGGATCATCGGTTCCACAGCTGATGATGAATGGCCGGGCCCTCGAGGCTGGGGAAAGTTTGAGATTGCTCGGCGTCACGGTCTGTGGGAATGTATCATGGCATAAACACGTATCGGGTATCGCCAGATCAGCCTCAGGAAAACTGAGTTATCTTTTTAGAGCCAAGAAATATTTTACTCCGGCCCAACTTCTTCTCCTATATAAATCCCAAATTAGACCCGCGCTCGAATGTTGCTCTCATGTTTGGAGCTCGGCTCCTAAACATACCCTCGACCTACTTGAAAGCGTACAAAGACGAGCGATCCGCCTGATCGGGGACTCGGCGCTGACGTCGGGACTACAGTCGCTATCACATCGAAGGCGCGTGGCCGACCTCTGTCTGTTCTACAGATATTATCACGGGTGCTGTTGTTCGGAGATTCTTGGCATTGTTCCACGCAATTCGGTCTATATGCGCTCCACAAGACAATCCGACGGATCGCACCCGTTTGTGGTTCATCTCCCGACAGCGCGAACATCCCTGTATCAGAACTCGTTCCGTTACAGAGCGGGGAAACTGTGGAACTCCCTTCCCACGCGAGTGTTCCCGGAGCGTTACAACCTGCAACTGTTCAAAAAGAACTGCAACAGTTATTTGATGGCATCTCGGGGCGCCCACTCGACGCTATAGGTTCGCCTCACCCAAGAGAAGTCTAATTATAAAAAAAAAAAAAAAAAAAAAAAAAAAAAAAAAAAAAAAAAAAAAATATATATATATATATATATATATATATATATATATATATATATATAAAACGAAATAAAAAATGTTGCAAAAATGAAAAAAAAAAAAAAATGACGGCTATGGATATTCGCAAGTGACGCAGACCACAATAAATGGCAATAGAAACACTAAGCATCTGTACAACACTATTGTTCTTGTCGTCGTCGTTGTCGTCTTGTTCAAGTGGCACCAATGAACATTCATCAGATGGAAGTACATCCGTATTAGTTGACTCCGATAGACAAACTGTTGCAATTACTGCCAATGTTCACCTGTTATGGATTTCAACGAACCTTTTCTCGGTCTTGTACCAATTTATCCGTGTCGAAGGGTATTTTTTAAGCTTCTACCAAAGACCCGAACAATCAATTCGAATTGATTGTTTGAGCATGTCGCTTAAACCTCACGTCAGGATAGGACAGTTGTGCCAACTTAGAGACAAAACGAATTTAGATAATCCCTTTAAGTGGACTTTTTAAATGATCAATTCCTGGTTCATTTTTTTTTAGAACATGCATATTTCTATTAATTAAAAAAATTTCTCTGAGCGACTTTCTGCAGTTTCTAGTACTCTTTCCGGAGATCACTTTGACATTGTTGCCTCCGGATGAGATCAATCAAACTTTGTATATCGAGTAACCGTGATTTGTACAAGATGTAAAAGCATTCACGCTATCGAGCCATATGAATAATATTCTAGTACGGAATTGTTACAGTACCTCTATCGTGTGTTATGTTATAAGTTTTCTGCGGGCGACGAATTTCTTTACACATGACAACAGAAGAGGATAAACACTGGTGTTTGTTTTGGATAGCATTATTATTGAAGACAAGATTCCTCTCTCTAATCATGGACGTCATTGCATGGCTTACAGGCGAAACGTTAGTGAGGAGCGTGGAACAACTAAATAAAAACATCGTTACAATCTAGATTAAGCCAATCAGAACCGATATTATAAAGTTTCTAAATGTAGAACCTTAAAAGACGACAGGAAGGACTGATTTCCACTCAGTCAGATTATCCCCACTCTTATATCTTCTGGAAATCAGAATTCATTGAATTAATTGACACCTCATGTTTGATAACAAGTGTCAAAGCGGTTGGTCGAGCATGTTCGAATGAATACGACAGATTTAGGATGCCAAATGCGTGAATTAGATGTCGTTTCAAAAAATGATGAGAAGAATGGCTGAGAATAGGGATGATGCGTGAATTAGATGGCGTTTCAAAAAATGATGAGAAGAATGGCTGAGAACAGTGAGTCCTGACAAACTAGCTATCATTAGCATCCAAACTTGACTCCATCCAGAACTATTTGAACCTATCGACTATAAATTCTTATAAAAACCTTTGGAGTGGGAGTATTGGATTTGGATCTTAAGAAGTCATTATACAACCCTTTTGTTAACTCTTGCTTGGCAGATAAACCACGACATTATAATAAAACCAATTTACACTGCCCTCCCTTTCCTCATCCTCTTCCTCGTCTTCCGATTAGAGTAGGCGTTGACATTTAAGCTTTGTCCACAATTGCAACCACTTTACATATAAAAAGAAATCTTCTTAGGCTTGGCTCCCTGAAAGATAGACCAACTATGAGGGTGGGCTGAAAACTTTCCGACCTCAACGTGAAGATAGTAGCACTCGTCAATAAAAACTAGTGAATGTAGTTGTGCATCTTTTGACAGTTACTCACCAATATTTCAGCCATTTTGGAAGCGTAGTTTTTATTTGACAGTCGTTTGAGTGAGTCAGTTGTTTTTGTGAAAATGGACCAAATTGAGTATCGAGCTGTCATTAAATTTTTGTTTTTGAAAGGCAATACGCCTATGCAAATCAAAGATGAGTTGGACTCTGTGTATGGGGACTCTGCACCATCGTTTACCACAGTGAAATTTTGGGCGCTGAATTCAAACGTGGCCGTGAGAGCTTGGGAGACGATGAACCTTCGGGACGTCCAAAAACTGCAACAACTGACGATAACATCGCCAAAGTTCACCAAATGGTGCTAGACGACCGCCGAATTAAAGTGAGAGAGGTATCAGAGCCTATGAAAATGTCCAAAGAACGTGCTTGTCACATATTAAATCAAGATTTAGGCATGAGAAAGCTGTCCGCGCGTTGGGTGCCGCGTTTGCTCACGTTAGACCAAAAACGTGTTCAAATGAATATTTCCAACGCTCTGTTGACGCAGTTTAGGCACAATAAATCCGAGTTTTGGCGCCGATTAATTACTATCAATGAAATTTGGATACACCATTACATGCCCGAAACAAAAATACAGTCAAAACAGTGGACTGCAAAGGAGGAATCGGCTCCAAAGAAAGCAAAAACTGTTTTTTCGGCTGGGAAAGTGATGGTGCTTGCTTTTTGGGATAGTCATGGAGTTATCTTAGTCGGTTATCTTCAAAAAGGAAAAACCATTACAGGAACATACTACGCATCATTACTTGACCAACTGAAGGCAGAAATTGTGAAAAAACGGCCACATTTGCAGAAAAAGAAAATCCTGTTTCACCAAGACAACGCACCGTCTCACATCTCAGCGGTTGCCAAGGCGAAAATCCACGAATTACGGTTTGAACTGCTTGACCATCCGCCTTACTCACCACAACTAACCCCAAAGCGACTTCTTTTTTTTCCCTAATCTAAAAATTGCGTTCGGAGGACAGAGATTTTCGTCAAATGAGGAGGCAATCACCTTCGTGAACAGTTATTTTGCAGAGAAAAATGCGGAATACTATTTGGACGAGTTGAGAGATGGGAGCATCGCTGGGAGAACTGTGTAGAGTTACAAGGAGACTATGTGGGTATTTTTGTTATTTATTGTCTTTAGTGGTAAGGTGCCTCAGGTTCACCGCTATACCCAGTCGCTGCTTTCCGTTCAAATAAGTAAAACTCCGTGTTGATTTTTTTTATTTATTATTTGATAAGAACACAAACTAAAGCTTACATAAACTTATAATTAAAGTAACAACATTTCTTAGCACTATTATGGTTTACGATCTTTAAAGCTAATGGGCACAACAAGGTTTGAGTTAAAATATTGGGGAATTCAAAAGCTTTGTATGATTATTCACAACAGAAACTAAATCACTTTTGTTCAAATTACTTAATTTAATTTGAATATTATACACAAGCTTTGAGTTAAAACATTGGAGAATCCAAAAACTTGATATGATTATTCACAACAGAAACTAAATCACGATTGTTCAAATTACTTAATTTAATTTGAATACTATACACAAGGTTTGAGTTAAAACATTGGAGAATCCAAAAACGATCCGTTGTGGCTTTAACTTGGTTAATTTAAATGAAGGAGGACCCTTCTAATCAACGTACACTAGCTGATACTCGACTCGACTTATTTAACGTGGAGGCCCGACTTGACTCCATGGAATCTGTAACGCGATTAACTATTGGGAAGATGAGCAGTGGCGTTCAAAGGAACCGCCACAACTATGTAGAAAAATAAAAATAAATTTTAAGTAAAAATTTCTTGTATCTTTGTTAGATCGGAAACTTTTCAGCCCACCCTCGTACTGCAAACCTTAACGAATTCCTGACGATTACATTCTCAGCCTCTAAGCAATGATAACGAATGTAATGTTTCTGTTGCAGTTCATTTTAGTAAATCTGCCGATAAGATGCCTCATCTATTCATCGTTTTCATATTGGCGCCCCTTAACATTATTAATAATTTTATAAAGTTCGCTAAATATCTATTCTTTCAGTTCCTTCCTTGGTTGCATCTGGTGCTCTACAAGACAGCCAAATAATGGACAATGTTGAGAGTATAATTACATACACCTAAGCTTACTGATAACTTTTCCCCCATTCAATATTTTCCTGACCTTGGCATTTCGTCCGACAGGAAACTAAATTTCTACTCATATCTTGACGTAATCTTTAAAGCCAACTCTTCACTCATTTTCAATTCATGCGTTACCAGTTTATTAGATCATTCTGCAGGAATTTTGCCCGATTCCGTACGCAAAACTCTAGGCAAACGGTGCTAACCGTTTAGGTATCAAAATTCACTTGCCTCTATTTGCTCTTCTAATTTCACCATTAAACAACCCCACCGACCGATAAAAACAGTCTGACTGTCATTCACCTAAATACCACTGAGGAATAAATAGACATTCTCTTAAGAAGTGCTCTCGGGTTCCACCGATTGCTCTTCTCTTTTAACGCTATTTTAATGACTATTAACCCTTGTCATATGCCTCCGGCTCTTATATCTAACAGGCCACCGCGCTCTGATGTACCAACAAAACGATCCATTAACGCAAACCCTATCTTCTTCTACTTCGCCAGCAAGACTCCTCTATTAAACATAATATAATAACCTGTTATATATACCGCCCAATCAGCGACATCGAAAATGGTCTATTCGGTTAGCTATGAGTCAGAACGCGCATGTATTCAAAGGGTGCTTAGAACGCAGAGATGTAACATAGACCCCAAAGATCAATGACCGATTAGGACCGATCGTGAGTTCTTTGGCTTGTTGTTTTTTTCTTGCGTTTCTTTAGCTCGTACAAATAAATCTTTAATGTGTGTCAAAACAGATGTCAACATTTAAGAAGTTCGGCCTCGCAGCGAAAACCTTTGCTGCGTCCCAGTATAAGAGTTTGGACGATGTCCAACCTGTTTAACCAACCTTTTACTCTTCCAGAAGCTTTTGGCGTGTCGTCTCATACGCATTCTTTAATAATATATCCAGAGCTAGGCTTAGTTGGCTTCATTGACCATCCTCCAGTCTAGTTTTAGTTTTTGTGCCTTGACCACAAAGTCAACTGATCAGAAATAAACAATGTTGAGATTTTTTGTCTATATTCTCATCTTCGTTCTACCGCTTAATTTCGGGCGAGTAAGTGTTCAGAATCCTACATCACTTGATGATATTTTGCAGATAGGTCTGCATAATTACCTAGAACAATCGCAACCGCAAGGGTGTAAGTTAAGTGAAGAGCGACTTAAGTGGTATAATTATCAATTCTTTCTTTAGTGCCGGTCGAAAATGCTACATACGATTTCATCATAGTTGGAGCTGGATCTGCCGGTTGTGTTTTAGCAAATCGCTTATCGGAGAATCCGAAGTGGACTGTTATGCTAATTGAAGCTGGAGGTACGGAAAACATTCTTCATCATATGCCGGTGTTATCAGCCTATTTCCAAGGCACACATTCTAACTGGAATTACAAGTCAACACCGCAGAAGGGCGCGTGCCGAGGCATGCCGAAGAATCAATGTAATTTCCCAAGAGGAAAGGTCGTCGGAGGTAGCAGTTCTATAAACTACATGATCTACAATCGCGGTAATCCTAGAGACTTCGATCGATGGGCCGAAGCCGGAAATCCAGGATGGTCATACAAAGAAATCCTACCATACGTTCTTCGTTCTGAAAGATCAACACTACAGGGTTTAGAAAACTCCCCATATCATAATAATTCTGGACTTCTTAGTGTAGAGGATGTTAAGTTTCGAACAGCTATGAGTCATGCTTTCGTTCGAGGAGCTAATCAAATTGGATACAATATGATCGATTATAATGGCGCATCACAGTTGGGTGTTTCATATGTGCAAGCAACCACTTTGGGTGGACGGAGACACAGTGCGGCCAGTGCATTTATAGATCCCATAAAAACTAAACGGAAAAATCTACATATTCTAACCTTTGCCCGTGTCATTAAAGTGTTAATCGATCAGAACACTAAATCCGCTTATGGAGTGAAATATTTATATAGAAACAAAGTACACCGAATTAGAGCGAGAAAAGAAGTAATCTTGTCGGCAAGCGCTTTTAACACCCCACAACTACTTATGTTGTCTGGCATCGGACCTTCGGATAACCTTCGAGGTATAGAAGTGAAGCAAATCAAAAATCTTCCTGTTGGCCTTACCCTATATGACCACATGTGTCACTTTGGGCCAACATTTACAACTAACGATACAGGACCAACAGTTCGATCAAGCGATTTAACACCATCTTTTATAAAGCGATACTTTCTTGGCGACCCATCAACTATGATTTCCAGTATTGGTGGCGTCGAAGCGTTGACATTTGTCAAACTTCCCAAATCTAAAGAGCCGAAAGATGTACCAGATGTAGAACTGATTACAGTTGCTGGAAGCTTTGCCTCAGATATGGGGTCAGGCGTTAAAATGGGCGCCGGAATTCGTGATGACATTTACAACAAAGTGTACAAATCTCTGGAGCCAAAAAATCATTTTACCGTTCTCGTTTTGCAATTTCATCCCAAGTCAAAGGGGCGTGTGTGGCTAGAAAATAGAAATCCTTTAAGATGGCCCAAAATTGACCCCAAATACTTCAAGGACGAAGATGATGTAGAATTTATCCTCCAGGGCATTAAAGAAGCAATAAGAATATCCCAATCTCCAGCTATGCAGAAGATCAATACAAGGATACACAACATCAATGTGCCAGGATGTGAACAATTCGAATTTGGCAGTGACGACTATTGGCGATGTTCCATTAGGGTGTTGTCTTATACGCTGCACCATCAAGTAGCAACCTGTAAGATGGGCCCTGAAACGGATCCAACTACTGTTGTGAACCACCAACTAAAAGTACACGGTATTCGAAAACTGAGGGTTGTTGATACGAGCATTATACCGTTCCCACCAACGAGTCACACAAACGCGATGGCCTTTTTGATCGGAGAAAAGGCGGCAGACATGATTAAAGATGAATGGTTCAATTAAACTAACCCTAGTTAATAAACACTAACAGAAACCGCGAATTAAAGTTGACACTTCGAAGTAAAGGTTAAACATGTGACAATTAGAGTCTAAATAGAAGTTAGGAAAATAGTTCAACCGATTCTTAAAAATTGTTTGTTTATAGAATAGATACGAGACTAATAATAATAATAATAAGAATACTAAAAGTTCTCAGAACTACCACTGTGTACCTTTTCAGTCACCCAAATCGAGTTCTGTTTATTTGCTTAGATTGGCACACATGCTGTTTTTTTTTTACATATCTCTAACAAGATAAGCCTATGGGGCTGTATCAGCTACTTTTTGGACCAGGTCCATTAGGGAGTACTAAAGGATAGTTAAGGATTTCTCTTAACCATATCATGGAAATTATACCTTAATAGGGTGATGTTTCAGCCATTTACGTAGCAACAATGACATTCCCGCCAAATTTCAACGTTATAGCTTGACATTTGTAAAAGTCACACCGCCTTGAGCAGATCGCCCTTTCCGATTTTTTACAATTTTGAAAATGGAATTAAATTTTCAATAACAAGTTTGTATAAATGTTGCGATAAAAACGGATTGAATGTTGTGAGGGCCTTAGAAATGTTAGAAAAATAATTTGTAAACGACACTTTACAGAAAACACGAGTACATGAACGTTTCAGAAGTGGTCGTGGGTACCTTGGGGATGACGAACGCAATGGCAAGTTATCAACATCGAAAACCGACGAAAACGTCGATAAACAGAAAAAAATATCGGTCAATAATCGCAAATTAACCACCAGAAAGCTAGCAGAGACGTTAAGCAATACTTATGGATCCATCCAAGACATTTTAGCTAATGATTTGCTTCCGCTGTGTTGCAGAAAAATTCTTGCAAAGCTGAATACAACTCAATGCATCATTACAGATTTTCCAACAGGCAGGAAAGCTTCTCCGTGCCTAAAAAAAGCGGAAGACTCTGGCAACAGACAACCGGTGATAGTTCTGGAACACAGTTCTTAAGGACTATTGCTGGTATTCCGTTCGAGCCGGTTGCCTTCTTCAGTCCAGTTCACGTAGAATGCGTTAGATAGTACGGGGGCGAAACCTCACATCCCGCATCGAAGACCGAGCCGGCGCGATGACAGGGAGCACCAAAAGACCGGGATCGAGGTTTAAATTCACGGAAAATAAATTCGGGAACACATAAGCTTTATCCTTTGAATTTGTGACTAACGTCCCGCTGGCCATCACCAACGGAATGAAAGAGGAGGAAGTGGAGTTACTGCTGACAGCCCTGGCCATTGACCAGAAGGAGCGCGAACCAGTCGGACACTGAAGGAGTTTATTTGTCACTCTATCAATGTGAGCTTTCTTCGCGGTATCAATCGCCTGGTTGCACGCGTTTCTGATTCTAACAAAATTCGTTCTGTTAACATCAGTGGGATTGGAGCGCCATCACTTAAAAGCTCTATTTTTTGCCGCTGTAATCTGCTCGCATTTTTTATCAAACCTAGGTTTATCAGACGAACTTCGTTTGATGGAATGTGGAATATAGATCTCCATCCCCAGAAGAATAATCTCTGATACCGACTCCGCGCAAGCGTTAACATCGAAGTTTCCGAAGCACACCTCTGACCATGGAAAGGTTGCGAAGAAATCTCGCAAATCGTCCCAGTTAGCGGCCCCATACTTCCATACATGGCGAAGCTGCCTATGCCGGTTATTCGCTTGAAATACAAGTGGTTGCGCGACCGATACTAAGCAGTGATCTGAGTTTGCAAGTGGCGCAGAAACCTCTACGGTATAAATACTCGGCTCGGATGTCAAAAACAGATCCAGGGTGTTCGCATAATCACCTCGGGCATCCGGCACTCACGTGGGTTCCTCCACGAGTTAAGTCAAGTTGTGGCTAACAGCGAACATCTCGGCCAGCCACCCAGCCTCGTCGGTTCTGTTAGAATGCATCAACCAGCCGGAACTGTGTACATTAAAATCGCCAAGGACGATTGTGGCGGTTCTACGAACCACACAAATTCTACCTGTAGCATAATCCATTTCATATCTGACGCGCGATGCTTTTATCGCGTTGATGTAGATTATTAACGAAACACCAACCACAAGGACGATACGATGCCTTTATAATGATTAGCTATTAAACTCACGAAACGACAAACGAAATTAGTGCACGATGAGTTTATTGCACTTATATATTGAAATAACGACACGAAAACCAAAATGTAACTAAAAGATACACGATAAATATTTTATTTTCTACAGACAACGAAATATGTGGACTGTATAGTATGATGATTACAATTATTATAATAACAAAAAAAAAATTGTGGCGAGAAGGCCGAATTTAGCGAGACAGGACATATGTGTCCTTCATCTTGTCTCTGACTTCTGGTCATCTTGCGATAACCAGAATCACCCACATCCGTGAGGATGTTGGGCTCGGTCTCGCGATCTCTGAAAAGAAAAGAGAAAAGGGGGCGTATCCAAGGATAGTGTGGACAGTGTTAGTCCGAGTGTTCTCTAACTACTTTTATAGAGGGATGGTGGGAAAGAAATCGTACAAGACCGGTAGGTCTTGGGTGCGGTAGTGAACGCAGATCACGTCTTTGGCGTCTGATAATCTGCGCTTAAGTTGGTGTATATGTTTGTGTTTGTGCCGTCTTGTACTGTGCGTTCGTGTGTGTGGTTTGTTAATAGTAGACCCTATGGGATGGGTCCAGGAATCCTCTATTATAGAGGGGAATGTTGTTGGGAAGGGTGCTTTCTTCAGTTTTGTACTGAAGAAGAAATTGTGGGGGTTTGATCCGAAGAGATCGAAAGAGAGAAGGGTCAAGAACGCAGGAGTCCCGTACAAGTGGGTTCTCGCTGTTCTGAATGTTTTCGAGGTACTTATATGCTAATTGAAGCAAGTACTCGTCGATAGGGGTAATGGAGGCGCCTTCGTATAGGTGAGAGTTGGGGTAATGACGACCGTCAGGCCTTCTAGAATGATTGGTGCATCTTCTGAGGAGTTTCCTTTCGAAAACCCGAAGTCTTTCCATTTGGGCCGAAGATATGCATGACCATATGGGAAAGGCGTACGATATTCCAGATCGGATTAGCTGCTTATAGCAGAGAAGCTTAACTTTGGTGTCAACTTTGTTGCTCCACTTGAAGATGTTGTGCAGTTGCTTAGACCGACCAAGGCCCCTTTGGAGAATGTGGGTCACATGTTTGATGAAATTCATTTTTGGGGTATAAATGACCCCAAGATATTTCATCCTGTCCTGTGGTCTAATCGTAGTATCACCCATTTTTATTCGAATATTCTGTGAATATCGAGAAGTAGGTTGGGAGTGTTTACTACTCAGAATTATAGCTACTGCTTTAGATGGGTTAAGTCGAATTTTCCACCGACTGTAATACTGATACAGTTCGTCCAGATGACGGTTGAGTCGGTTTGTTGCGAGTTTTGGGCTTTTAGATGACGTGTACACTAGGACGTCATCCGCATAGCAAATCTGGTTTACTCTACCATCCACAGGGCGAGGAATATCTGAGGTGTAGATATTAAATAAGATGGGGCCTAGAATGGAGCCCTGTGGTACGCCTGCGGCGGCGTTGAAAGTTCGGGAAAGCTTTCCATTCACTCGAACTTGGAAGGTTCTGTTTAAAACGAACTGGTAGATTATATTACACAGCGTTTTACTGAGGCCAGTATTCAGTAATTTAAAAACGAGACCTTCGATCCAGGTTGTGTCAAAAGCCTTTTCGATGTCCAAGCTCACCGCAATGGTGGGTTCCTTATTAAAGAGGCGCACGCAAATGTGGTTTTGAAATATATTGAGAGCCATAGTGGTGCTATGCGCTCTTCTGAATCCAAATTGGAAGTCAGGTATTAGGTTCCTGACACTGATAAATTTATTTAGCTTCTCGTATATGAACTGTTCATATATTTTGCTGATGCAGGTGAGGAGCGAAATAGGACGAAAGCTTGAGGGGTGATAATTTGGTTTCCCAACTTTTGCTATTGGGCAGACAACAGCATGCTTCCAAGCTTGGGGAAAATACCCCATGTTGTAGGCATGGTTGAGCAGAATGGAGAGCTTTATAAAGAATAAAGCAGAAAGCCTTCGCAACGAGTGGTAGGACATATTGTCGATACCGGGTGACTTCTTGGGGTTTCGAGATTTAACTAGGTTCTGTAGGGTATTTGGTGTGACGAAGCCGTGACTATTATCACGTGTGTCGTCGAAGTATGCACTGTTAGCTGAGTTAAAGACAACTATTGGCTCGTTAAAGTTGTCTAATTTGTTGTGAACCTCTGAGCTAATTATTGCATTTGATTCCGGGTCGCCATCCTCGAGAGTGAGCTTGTGATTATTTTCAAAGGTCTCTCCGATGATGTTTGCTTTATTGGTGTCATTATTGACAACAAGGCCGTTGTGCATGATTGGTCCAGTGATACGAGAGGTGCCACATATCTTTTTAACATTTTTATAAATGTTCTGGTCCATCTGAATACCCTTCAGTTTGTCTTCCAATTGTCGGGTACGATTGTTTTGGATTCTCTGTTTTATCAGTGTGCCAATATTGTGAATAATGGCTCGCAATAATGGCTCCCTTTGCGTAAAGCGGTGACGATATCTCATTCTGCAGAGCTTTTTACGCTCCCGGATGAGACGAAGAGTGAGGTCGTCAAGGGGAATCTGATAAGTCTTTTCAAGTTTGTCCTTCGGGACATGAGTCTCAGAAGTTTCAACTAGAATCTCGTGAAGTCGAGTTGCAGCGTTATTTATCTCAACCGTCGTTAGGTTCCTGTCAGTGGGGAGAGAGAGTTGGTGGAGTTTTCCGTTCAATGTAATATTGAAGTTGTCCCAATTTGTGCGTCCATAATCGGGTATGTATCTGACATGAGCCCGGGATGCTCGATAGCCGCGAATGAACATGGTCACAGCGTTGTGGTCAGATACACCCGGCGATACTTGGGGAGGAGTGATTTGGGGAAGTAAGTCTTTGGACACAATAAAGATGTCCAGGATGGAGTTACCTCGGGTACCATCCGTAGATGCGACTATTTCGAAGTTGAGGGCATGACAGTTTTCGCTGTACCATTGGAACAACTTTGTGCCGTTTGGGCAAGAGACGGAGTTGTTCCAGTGGGGAATAATAACAAAAAATAGCAAACAAACTGCTTTTATATAGCTACAAGAGGGAGGTCCTCCTTTACATGTATTGGTACAATATCGGTGGAATTTAATGGTAATGAAACATTTGTATATGGAGAGAAAATGGGAGGAGCAATTGCATCCACGTGGTTTTGCATGCGTTTGAAGCATGAGGAAAACCGTCTGTACAAAAGTAATGGAGTTTTAATGATGTACTTAACAGTAACGAACAAAAATGAAAAGGTCTAGACGAGTATTATTAGGAAATACAAAATAAACTATAAAAACGTGCTAAAAGACCAAAAAAATGATGCAGGTAATTATGGAGGGAATTTTGAGAAACAAAAAACATCAGCAGGACGCGACAATATCCATGTGATGTTATAATTGTAACAGTATGCCAGTTTGTGGTGTAATAATGGTTACCATGCAATGATCAGTCTGTTGAATAATGATTGACCAGTGGTTGGATATTTATTGACCAACTCAACAATATTTTTTACCCACAGTCCGCAGCATCAGGTTGCTGGTTTTGTCACAAATATAATATATTCTTTGTGCCACTCCTATGATATTCTGATGTTCCTAAAGTTGCACATCAGTCGTGCCACAAGAGCTTCCCGAGTGTCGGTGACAAGTTTTCCTGTGGAGAGATATTTGATAATTACCCGCTTCGTTACCTGCTGATCCTCCTCGGCGTTCCTCCACGTATAGGGATTATACGTATCGGTTATCCAAGTAACTAGATCCGGGAAGTTTCGGTTATGCCAACGGTTCTCCCAGCGGCGGTTAAATAGCTGCTCCGCTTAACGACCTGTTGCTGAGCCACGATTTATCGGCTCCAGGTTTCAACTTTTGTGAAAGTATAATTAAAACACCATTCGGAGTTATCCAGGGCACAATGATAAGTTTTATTTTTAAAGTTAGTTGATCTTACAATTCACTACTGTCTTAAATTCCGTTTGTCTTTACGCTTTTCGTACGGGTGTTTTTTACATGGACTTAATTTGTTTCTTGATTTCCGTTGGATTTTTCACTTAACGTACTGTTTATCTTTTCTCTAGTCTTAAATTCCGTTCTGTTTTACTGTCTATATACGGGCATGTGTACATGGTCTTAATTTGTTTTTCCTTTTCTTTCCGTACATCGAACAATTAAAACAATTCAAAAGATAGATAACTGACAAAAACAAACGATCACAGATTCGTTGCTTTACGTATTAAAACTACCGAAAAAAGCTTTAGTTTGTCACTGCGGCACCACTTCTTTTCTTGACTCTTCGATTCTTTTTTCTGTTTTTCATCTGCACTGGTTGAATCCCTATCTGCCTCCGTCATCACAGCTTTTCGAAAATTAAACTTCGACGGCGTTCGACTTCGAAAATAGCCAAACTCACCACCGCCGAAAAGGAAAAGGAACCACAACTCACCCACATTCAATGGTTATATTTTTAATATATTAAACTCCCATATGGCCGAGCGTAAGTCAAAACAAAGGCGATGGGGAAGTTACTTATGTAACATCCCCAACGCAACATTGAATTCAATGGTCAAACCCAATCGAACTAAACGTTCAAATTCTCTAACATTGAATTCAATTCAATTTCATCCAATTCAATTCAATTCCCTAATATCAAACAGCATAATGCATATCTTCTTATGTATCCTATAAGCAATTAACACCTCTAAATCTCCTACAAGATCCAAAACCCAAAAGTGCACGTATCCAAACAAAGGCATATCTATTCGAATCGAGGAGACACAATTCTTGCAAGCATAAACATCCTAAAGCATATCTTCACATGCCAGATATTTTATGACTTGAAAATGCACCAATCTAAAAACTGACACCCAATTTCCACGGATCTTGTGTTACCCATGTGAAGTGCACGAAAACTCTTGTTGTTATAAGCCAGATGGATAACACAAACAAAACCCCAAGAAAGGTTCAAGAGATAAGTGGCGATGCGTCTGGAGTAGAATTAGGAATTGAGAAGGGAACTCTTTAGAACAGTCGTCAATTAACAGTACATTTAGAGAGTTCGCAGGAAGTGTTCACGAGGAAGGTCGCGCAACGTGTGTCTAAAAACTAGAGTGCCATCCAACGTCGCGATTGAATTAATGTGCTATCGGAAAGCTCGTGGTTAGATCGTTTTAATATGCTATCCAAAAGTTCATCCTATGCATGCAAAAGAGGACAAGTGTAAAAGGGGAAGAAATCCGATGCGGACCCGTATGTTGTAAAGAAAAAATATTATAAAAGGTGACTGTTCAATCCTAAGTGTCTGACTCTTATGTGCGTCCATAAGTGGATAAACTAATCGTAAAGCCGTAATAATTTATGTGTTGATAAGAACAAAATCTACTGACAATAAAAATAAAAGTGAAAATAAATCTCAGTGTTTTATTTGTGTTGTTTCGCTCCGTTGTGTTCTCTGTGTTAACAGTGTTCGGCGGAACACTGCATCACCGACATTCGAACAAATCAATATTCGCCAAACGATCATTTCAGAAGTCGAATGGTTGATCTGTATCCAGTCGACGGTACGTGAAAGACGTTAGAAAAATGTCGCCGGTCGATCGTCATTCGGGGAGCGGTAAAGACAACAAAGAAATTTAACAGAATTCCTCAACACGACCCTCAACCATATGACGTCCATGTTTTTGGTTTCCAACGCCCTCATCCTTTGAAAAGCCAGATCGGACCGCGCGAAGACGCAGACTCTGCCCTTAAAACGGAATCTCGAATGTAAGTTGTGTCCTGAGGAACGAAGATATGTCGAATCAGTTGACGAATCGACCTGGGTCTCAGATAGGGCAAGGATATCAGGTTTCGCCGTTTGCAAACATTGGTGGACGGCGTTTACATTCGTATTGGTGAAACCGATGCCCCTGATGTTACAAAATGCCATTACCAGTCGAGGGTCGACAGAGTTTCGATAGCGAGCCCGATTTAGCGATGACGAATTTCTTAAAGTTCGGTTATTTATCATATTTGCATAGTCCTGTGGGTTTATTTATGTTGGCATCAGCAAGGATGCGAGTTCCATAAAAAAAACCACCACCGCGGAAAACAAAAGAACAACCAGGTAAACACTGGAACTGTCCGCCAACGAAGAATGTAATAACAGAAACACTAGAGTTGTGGTGTTGATTTAATGTTTCTTTTATTAATAAAAAATAAGATTTAATTAAGCCACAATTAATGGTTTTTAAAGACGGCCTTTAACGAACCGTTTCACACGAATTTTATTATATAGACGTTAGATAATTTCTTACACTGCGGATTCGCACAAATACAAATAGTCATATGAAGACTTTCCCGGCACAAATTATTAATTATCTATGTTTAACGCTCCGACGTCTTAACACCTCCGATACTCCTGGCAGCTACAATCTGACTCCCAGAAACCATCCATATCTGCCAGATTCATGGTGTGGATTACATTGGTGTGGGAGGATTCTATATGTGTCCGTATGGGACATGTACGTTGCCCTTCAGCCTGTATATCGACAACGACGAAAATGCACCTAAATAAACATGGGCTGGTGCAATGAATTGGTATTATAGAGATATGCGATGGCGAAAAATCGCCGAAGGGAGAAATAGGTTTCTGTGTCTTAAATAAACAGAAACGCTATTTCGAGGGCCATAAATCTTTGATGACCTGCGCCTGAGAACGAAATAGGTTTTTGCTTTAAGGTACACAAAAACGCTATTTCAAGGGTCACGATGATATGCACATCGTGTTTACTTAGGCGTTCATGCTAATGCCATTGTAGGCTATAGAGTTTTCGTGGCGAAAAGCAAACCGATGGTTTGCTCGCCTATGACCTAGGCTATGGTAGCTTTTGTTTGTTTTACAGGCCGGAGCATCGTTAGCATGATTTGGGTTATGATTGTCTAACGTCAATCATATTAGTGCCCAAATCCCATGATCGGTAGATAACCGACAAAGGAAATTGGTCGCAAGTGTTGCGAACCTTGGGACTGGGGCAATAAATGGATATGAACCGTAGGAAGAAACCATTGGCTTCAGCTATGTCAACAATTACGCTGGCCAGCTAGTATTTATCTATTATAATTGCTGACACGCCGAGCCGATGGAGATATGGTACGGATCATACACGAAAAAATTCAATGTGATGCATGCCTTAAGATTTAACTTTCAGGTGAAAGAGAATGAAGGGTAGCTTACGCTGTCCCAAAATTGCAGGTAGGTATGGTGGGTTTGGAAGGTGGTTCATTTAAGAGGATGGACGGTTCTTTGGGAATGTATTAAAGAACCGCTACAGTCCCCCCGGAGATCCGAATAGGAAATTATTTTACCTCCGGAATTCTTTATCTCAGAAGGTACCATTATGACTTATCTCTGTGTCAGTCCGGCCTAGGTACTCACAGGGCATGAATGTGAATGTAGAATGTAAACAAACAAAATGATCGAGTTTACTCGCACGAAAAGTTAACAGAAAATTTCAGCATTCGAATGGCCACAAAAAAGCAACCGCTCCAATGGCGATAGTTTGGGCCGTCATTAAGCTGATGCCCCCCCCCCCCCCCCCCCCCCCCCCCAGTGACGTAGTCACGAAACAGGTAAGGAAGATTGAGAGGGGGGTAGTTGTTTGTGGGCGTGCGCTTGGGCGCGGGTGCGGGGAGGTTGTGCAGTTCGGGCGGCAGTTGTGTCTTGGATAGGAGGCTGTTCTTGAACTGAAGCTTCCAGAAAGCAGGGCTTAAGTCTTTCGACGCTGACCGTGGATCGCTTGCCTCTGATATCGATCTCGAAGACGCGGTCGTTGATGCGGCGGAAGACTTTGAATGGGCCATCATAAGGGGGGTCGATGGGTTTTTTGACCTTATCCACCCTGACAAAGACGTGCGTGCAGCTGTGCAGTTCAGGGTGGACGAAACGTTTTTTGGAGCCGTGCCTGGCTACTGGTGTTGCTCTAACTTTACGTAGCAGGTCACGGAGATGCCCCAATTCGCGAAGTTGGTCACGCGGTGTTTCGCCGTCCAGGA